>CP129445.1:46285000-46620000 GCA_030445155.1 Quercus variabilis | reverse complement strand
CTTCCTAAATAACAATCATGACGTTCTTGCTTAGAGCCATGAGAATATGCCAAGGATTAGTCCAAGTATCATGGTCCACAAGCTCAACGTATGCCCATCCTTCCTTTTAGTACGACAGAAGAAAAGAGTCTTTGCCCAGGAAAGGGACAAGGTGATAGTTGAAGAGCTACGCAAACTGCTAAAGGTAGGTTTCATTAGGGAATTCTACTACCCCAAATGGTTGGCCAACGTAGTAATGGTAAAAAAAGTAAATGGCAAGTGGAGAATGTGTGTAGGTTTCATCAACCTGAACAAAGCATGCTCTAAGGACAGCAACTCGCTCCCACACATCGAACTCCTCGTGGGCTCAACGACTGGTCACCAATTATTAAGTTTTATGGACGCCTTCTCCAAGTACGACCAGAATAAATTAGATGAAGCAAAACAGGAAAGGACTTCATTTGTCATGAGCCAAGGGCTCTTCCGTTACAAAGTCATGCCATTCGGACTAAAGAACGCAGGGGCGACATACCAAAGGCTTATGAATAAGATGGTCATAGTCATGCCATTCGGATTGAAGAATGCAGGGGTGACATATCACAGACTTGTGAATAAGATGTTCACATGCATGCTGTTTGAATTGAAGTAAAAAGGGACGGCATAACAAAGGCTTACGAATAAGATGTTCACCCAGCAAATTGGGCAAAACGTCAAAGTGTACGTAGACGATGTGCTTGTAAAAAGCACAAGGGAAAGTAGCCACCTAGACAACCTTCGGGAAACATTCAAAACCCATCGCCTTTTTGACATGAAGCTTAACCTTAGCAAATGCGTGTTCAAAGTAGCATCAGGAAAATTTCAGGGCTTTATGGTGTTGCAACGAGGTGTGGAAGCCAATCCCGACAAGATTTAGGCTATATTGGAGATGACACCTTAAACGAAAATTAAGGAGGTACAAAGCCTAAACGGTAGGGTGGCGACTCTTAACAGGTTCGTCTCAAGGGCAACGGATAAGTGTTTGCCCTTCTTCAAGACACTAAAGAAGGCTTTTGAATGGACCGATGAATGCTAGAAGGCTTTTGAGGAAATGAAGGCGTACCTTGCGTCCCCACCATTGCTCAGTCCATCTAAACCCAGTAAAGAGCTCTCCCCTTACTTGGTTGTGTCTCTAATGGCTGTCAGCTCCGCTCTTATTTGAGAAGAAGATTGTATACAATTACCCATCTAATACACAAGCCGAGGCTTCGAGGAGCTAAAGGAAGATATCCCTCTATGGAAAATCTAGCCTTCGCACTAATCACAACTGCTCAAAAACTCAAGCCATACTTCCAAATTCACACCATAGTGGTCCAGACAGACAAACCACTACAGAGAGCAATGAACAACCCGAAGGCAGCAGGGCGACTGGTTCTATGGGCAATAGAGGTCGATGAGTTTGATATCCAATGACGACCTAGAACGTCGATCAAGGCTCAGGCTTCGACTGATTTCATTGTCGAGTTTACAGCAAAAGAGAATAAAGATAGCAAGCCAGCAACATGGATGATATGGACAGATGGTTTGTCCAAGCAATGGGTTGGAGGAGTTAGGGTCCTACTACAGTCACCAGAATGAGATACAGTAGAGTGTGTAATCCGCCTCTAATTCCCGATGACCAATAATTAGGCCGAATATGAAATGGTCCTCTCGAACCTTGACTTGGCTAAAGTAGTAGGGGCCTTGTCAGTAGTCATACATTGCGATTCGCAAGTTTTAGCCAATGTTGAATTAAACATTAGACATTTTTTTGTTAAAAGAAAAAAAAAATCCATTTAAAGCCTTAATAAAAAAAACTAAGGCTTATGGTGGAATTTCTTACTTCACTGTTGCATCCCCTCTCCTTATGGTGGAATCAATAGTATATGTGGGGGGTAAAAACTGAGGGCCACTTAACGGGCCTGGAGTACCGGGTTAAGAAGTATCATATTTCCGAGGAGCAATAGTTGGGTAGGAACGGCCCATTTGAAGGCAAGAAGCCCAAAAGTAGAGGGGGAGCACTGTCCGAAAAGATCACCACTTGTCCGAAGACGTCTCACTCCTCGGCCAAAAATAGTCTTGATCAAACAAACGTGAGGAAGATCCATATAATCTTCCTAGTGATCCCAATGATAATGATAAGTTCTGGGTAGGTCTGGGGATGATCAGAACGATGGGATATCTAAAGGAAAAGATGCAACCACCTTATTTAATGCACTGCAACAGCTTTTCTGGCCGCATTTATGTGGAGAAGACCCCTGAACAGTGCAACCTCAGCTACCGCCACTTACCAAGAACTAAAGCAGACCCCTGACGTGACGTGCACTTGAGTGGATACGTAGATGAAGAGCAGGTGGACAGTGGAGATGATGGGAAAGGACGCTATATAAAGAAGAAGGGTCCCTAATAAGAGGGACAGTTGATAGTAAGAACAAGGAGGGAGAGAGAAGCTTTACTGTAGCTTTAAATGTTGTAATCATTGTTCACTCAATAAAACACCTCTTCGGATATTCTTTCATGGAGTCAATTAAGCATTATTTCATGTTATCATCGCGCCAAGTAACCTAGCCAACCATCGTTTACTTCATGACCAGCCCAACTCTTGCGCCCACTCTCTACAAATTCATTGTTCTGAGTTCGTTGGGCCTTTAACCCATATCTTTTGGGTTTGGGTTACAAAAACAGACCCTACAATTGGTGCTGTCTGTGGGAAGAGCTTGTGTAAGGGTGTAGACAACGGTAGGTGATGGCTGAACACAGTCAACAAGAAGCGGAGTCTAGGGCATCTCAACACGTGGACCATTTTCTTAACCTGGAGCGAAGACAAGACCACGAGGGTAGCGTGCCCCCCGGTCAGAACCAATCACATGGCGGGAGCCACATGTCCCATGCAGAGAAGAACCGAAATTTGCAGCGGGAGGTTGAAAAGCTAAAAAGGGAGTTACGCCATGCAAAGAGGAAATGGGCTTCCTCGTATTCTGATGAGGACCCTGATAACGAGCCAGACGTCACTTATCAACCCAAATCCAGGACACCAGCCAGCGAGTCCTATACCTATGAAAAGGAATCTCATCACAAGGGGCAACGCAGAAGTCCATCACGAGGAGACGTGGGAAACGACGTCATGAGTAGGGCGCTAAACCAGATTTTCAGGTCATCTTTCACGCGCAGGATCGAAGAGGCTAGAATTCCTCGGCGCTTCAACCAACCAACATTCACCATCTACAACGGCAAAACAGACCCCATGGAACACGTGAGTCATTTTAACCAAAGGATGGCTGTCTACTCCAGGGACGAAGCACTGATGTGCAAGGTTTTCCCTTCCAGTCTTGGGCCGGTCGCCATGAGGTGGTTCGATGGGCTGAACCAAAATTCCATCAGCTCTTTCAAAGAGCTCACCCAAGCTTTTGGTTCACGATTTGTCACCTGTCGAAGAGTGGCCTGACCTCTGTCTTCTCTGCTGTCTTTAAGCATGCAGGAAGGAGAGTCCCTGAAGGTGTATTCGGATAGATATTGGGAAATGTTTAATGACATGGAGGGCAATTTTGACGCAATGGCCCTAGAAACGTTTAAGCTCGGCCTCCCTATCGATCATGGTTTAAGGACATCCTTGTCTGGTAAACTCATTACTAGCATTCGTCAGCTAATGGACCGCATTGAGAAGTATAAGAGAGTTGAAGAGGACCAACAACAAGGAAAAGGCAAGGAGAAGGTTATCCCCCTAGAAATGAGGGATTTCAGGTCGGATCGATACACTAACAGCAAACCGAGGAGAGATTTTCCTGCGCAGTCAGGAACAGCCAATCCCTAGACTTTCAACACCGTATTCAAAGACCTAGTCCACCAAGTTTTAGAAAAGGTCAAGAACGAGCCGTTCTTCAAGTGGCCGAACAAGATGGCAGGGAATCTTGACAAACGTAATCGCAATCTCTACTGCCAATACCACCAGGATTATAGGCACACGACTGAGGACTACAGAAACTTGTGGGTTCATTTGGAACAACTAGTCAGTGAGGGGAAACTGTGACATCTCCTACATCACACTAGTGGCCGAGGAGGTCTAATGAGCGCGGACTCCCGGAGGGATGATCCTCTGAAACCCCCTCTGGGAACTATCAATGTTATCTTTGCGGCCCCAGGGAGAACAGGATCCTGGCCATCCAAGGCCATGTCAGTGGATCGGTTACCTGTAGTGGAATCTGGCCAGGGTCCGAAGAGGTGCAAACTTGATGATCAACTAGTTTTGGGTTTCTTGGACGCTGACAAGGTGGGCACTGTCCAGCCTCATGATGATGCGTTGGTTGTCACCCTCAGAATTGGGGCGTATGATGTGAAACGGGTGATGGTTGACCAATGCAGCGCTGCGAAAATAATGTACCCTGATCTCTACAGGGGGCTAAACCTCAAACTTAGTGACTTAACACCATATAATTCTTTGCTGATCAGTTTCGAAGGAAGAGTTGTTACCCCGAAGGGCCAAATACGACTACCTGTGCAGACCGGCTCAGAGGTGGTGGAGGTGGACTTCATAGTTGTGGACGTTTTTTCACCCTACACGGCAATTGTAGCCAGACCTTGGCTTCATGCACTGAGGGCGGTTTCTTCCACCTTACATCAGAAAATCAAATATCCTTTCGAAGGCCGGGTTTGCGAAATCCGGGGGGATCAATCCGTAGCTAGACAATGCTTAGTGGCTGCCATTCAGCATAAACCAGGAGCCGAGTCATCGACCAGAGCCAAAAGGGGCTTATAGCAACCAAAGCACCGGTTATCGCCCACAGAAGATCCGAACAAGGGCACAAGGTGCGAAGATTTGACAAAAGTCCTCGTTGGGGATAATCCCGAAAAATTCTTCCAAGTCGGGTCCCAATTGCCCTTGCAGGAAAAAGAGGAGTTAGTGCAACTTCTTAAGGAAAACCTCGATGTATTCGCCTGGAACGCTTATGAAGCCCCTGGGGTGGATTCGGAATTTATATGCCATCATTTGAAAGTAAACCCCATGATCACCCTTAAGAAGTAGCTACCTCGGCGTCCATCTAAGGAACACGCTGAAGCAGTTAGAGAAGAAGTAGCAAAGCTCAAACAAGTTGGGGCTATCAAAGAGGTTTTCTACCCAGAGTGATTGGCAAATACTGTGGTGGTGAAGAAGAAGAGCAGGAAATGGCGAGGATATGTGGACTTCACCGACTTAAATAAGGCATGCCCTAAGGATCCATTCCCCATGCCTAAAATCGATCGGCTAGTAGATGCCACCATCGGACACCCCTGAATGAGCTTATTGGACGCGTTCCAAGGCTATCATTAGATACCCTTAGCCCAGGAAGATCAGGAGAAGACTGCTTTTGTGACTCCCATGGGTAACTATCACTATAAGGTGATGCCCTTCGGCTTAAAGAACGCGGGTTCTACTTACCAGAGGATGATGACGAGAATGTTTGAACCACAGCTGGGAAGGAATACTGAGATTTACATAGATGACATGGTGGTGAAAAGCAAAGTGGTGGCCGAGCACGTGAAAGACCTGGAAAGCACCTTTGAAGTTCTCAGGAAGTACAAGCTGCGCTTGAACGCTGCTAAGTGCTCGTTTGGTGTGGGGTTAGGCAAGTTTCTAGGATATATGGTGACTCACAGGGGAATTAAGATCAACCCTGATCAAATAAGGGCCATTAATGAGTTGCAAGCTCCTCGGAATCCCAAGGAGGTCCAGAAACTAACAGGGATGACGGCAGCCCTAAATTGATTTATCTCTCGATCAGCGGATAGATGCTGACCCTTCTTTTCCTTGATTAACAAGTGGAAAGGGTTCGAGTGGATAAAAGAATGTGCTGTGGCCTTCCAACAGTTGAAAGATTATCTAGCTCGGCCACCAATCATGTCCAGCCCTAAGCCCGATGAGGTCTTGTTTGCATATATCGCTGTAGCTACCCATGCTGTAAGCTTGGTGCTGATTCGAGCAAATGGCGGTGTGCAGAAACCCGTTTATTGTGTAAGCAATTCGCTGTATGAAGCCGAAGTCCGTTATCTACCGTTGGAAAAGGCTATTTTAGCAGTAGTGCACGGTACACGAAAGCTCCCACATTATTTCCAAGCCCATACGGCCGTCATTCTCACCCAGCTTCCGCTCAGGGCTATACTCCGAAGTGCAGACTACACTGGGAGAATTGCAAAATGGGGGACGATCCTAGGGGCTTTTGATATCAAGTATATGCCACGCACCTCGATCAAGGGCGAGGTGCTTGCTGATTTGGTAGCCGAGTTCACGGAGCCCCGGTTAGAAGAGGTAAAGCTGACATCAGACATGAAGGGAAAATCGGTTGGCATGATTTCTTAACAAGGCCCTTCCCATTAGGAGGCGTACGTGGATGGAGCTGCAAACTAGAGGGGCTCCGGAGTGGGGCTAGTGCTGATATCCCCCGAGTGAATTATTATTGAAAAAGCATTAAGGCTGGGCTTCTCGACAACAAATAACGAGGCGGAATACGAAGCCCTATTGATGGGGATGAGTATGGTCCAAAGGATGGGAGGAAAGGCAGTAACGGTATTCTCGGACTCAAGGCTGATTGTGGGTCAAGTTCAGGGGGAGTTTGAGGCAAAGGATGAAAGAATGCAGGGATACTTGAGCCGAGCTAAACATCTGCAATCAGGGTTCGAGTCTTTCAGCTTGCTGCATATTCCTAGGAGTGGCAACTCACACGCTGACTCCTTGGCCACTCTAGCCACCTCTTCGACACAAGATTTGCCGAGAGCTATCCTCGTTGAGGACTTACATAGGCCTACTGAAGCAGGAAAAGAAGTAATTCAAGTACATCAGGTCAGGGCTGGACCCAATTGGATGGACCCGTTAGTTAAGTTTCTAAAGGAAGATATCCTGCCTGAAGAGAAGGGAGAAGCTGATAAAATTCGGAGGAGAGCAACCAGGTTTTGGTCGTCTGGAGATCAGAAACTATACAAGCATTCCTATTCAGGCCCGTACTTGTTGTGCGTGCATCCTGAAAAGGCTGAGCTGTTATTAGAGGAACTGCACAAGGGAATCTGTGGAAGCCACACCGGAGGTAGATTCCTGGCTCACCGAGCCATCACTCAAGGTTATTGGTGGCCAAACATGCAAAAGGAAGCCTTGAATTATGTTAAAAAATGTGATCAGTGTCAGCGATTTGCCCCACATATTCACCAACCGGGGGGGACTCTCAACCCGCTATCCAGCCCATGGCCTTTCGCCCAGTGGGGCCTGGATATCGTGGGACCATTCCCTAAGGCTGCAGGAAACAAGAAATATCTGTTGGTCGGCATTGACTACTTCACCAAGTGGGTCGAAGCAGAACCTCTTGCCAACATCCGAGATGTAGACGTGCAAAGGTTTGTGTGGAAGAGTATAGTTACTCGATTTGGAGTCCCATGTATTCTCATCTCGGACAATGGCTTGCAGTTTGACAGCAAAGCGTTTAGGAGTTATTGTAGCGAACTGGGGATCATAAATAGGTACTTCACCCCAGCTTATCCCTAGGGTAATGGCCAGGCCGAAGCTGTTAACAAGGTTATTGTGAATGGCTTGAAAAAGAGATTAGATGACGCGAAGGGTAAATGGGTAGAAGCATTGCCACATGTGCTTTAGGCTTACAGAACTACTCCACGCAGGTCTACTGAAGAGACCCCCTTCTCAATGACCTACGGGGCTGAAGCTGTCATACCTTTGGAAACTGGGTTCCCGACGCTGAGAACTAGCTCATTTAGTCTGACGGGTAACAATGAACAGCTGGAGAAGAGTTTGGACCTAATTGATGAGAGGAGGGAAAACGCAATGGTCCGATTAGCGCATTACCAACAAAAGCTTAGACAGGGCTACGACGTCAACGTAAGGCTCAGACCTCTGGAACCTGACGATCTGGTACTAAGAAAGGTGGTTGGCTCTGCCAAGAACCCAGCTTGGGGAAAATTAGGGCCTAACTGGGAAGAGTCATATCGTATTACTTCAGGAGCTGGCGTTGGGGCATATTTCCTTGAAGACCTGGACAGTCATGTGATACCATGCCTATGGAATGTAAACAACCTCAAAAGGTATTATTATTAATCAAACGTTTCTTTTAATCAACATATCGAACTGTTACGATTCCTTTAAGTGTTTAAACTTAAATCCATTCATGCCTGTAGTCCTTGAACCAGATGATATGGGTTAGTTAGCACTCTGTAACGATTCCTTTAAGTGTTTAACTTAAACTTAAATCCATTCATGCCTGTAGTCCTCGAACCAGATGATATGGGTTAGTTAGCACTCTATTACGATTCCTTTAAGTGTTTAAACTTAAATCCATTCATGCCTGTAGTCCTCGGACCAGATGATATGGGTTAGTTAGCACTCTATAACGATTCCTTTAAGTGTTTAAACTTAAATCCATTCATGCTTGTAGTCCTCGGACCAGATAATATGGGTTAGTTAGCACTCTGTAACGATTCCTTTAAGTGTTTAAACTTAAATCTATTCATGCCTATAGTCCTCGGACCAGATGATATGGGTTAGTTAGCACTCTGTAACGATTCTTTTAAGTGTTTAAACTTAAATCCATTCATGCCTGCAGTCCTCGGACTAGATGATATGGGTTAGTTAGCACTCTGTAACGATTCCTTTAAGTGTCTAAACTTAATTCATTCATGCCTGCAGTCCTCGGACTAGATGATATGGGTTGGTTAGCACTCTGTAACAATTCCTTTAAAGTGTTTAAACTTAAATCCATTCATGCCTGTAGTCCTCGGACCAGATGATATGGGTTAGTTAGCACTCTGTAACGATTTCTTTAAGTGTTTAAACTTAAATCCATTCATGTCTGTAGTCCTCGGACCAGATGATATGGGTTAGTTGGCACTCTGTTACGACTCCTTTAAGTGTTTAAACTTAAATCCATTCATGCCTGTAGTCCTCGGACCAGATGATATGGGTTAGTTAGCACTCTGTTACGGTTCCTTTAAGTGTTTAAACTTAAATCCATTCATGCCTGCAGTCCTCGGACCAAATGATATGGGTTAGTTAGCACTCTATTACGATTCTTTTAAGTGTTTAGATTTAATTCTGGTCATGCCTGTGGTCCTCGGACAGGCGACTTGAGTAAGTTAATACTATCACAGCTCCCTGAGTGTGTTTAAATTAACCCTAACTTACGTCGCCTCTTATTCTTTTGTGCAAACTTGGAAAGGCTTGTGAAGCTTTTCACCATAACCCCTGTTGTTTTTGTTATTTAGTAATAGTTATCATGCATTCTGCCCCTTTCTAATACCAATCTTAGTCATGCGTGTCGTTAACGTGATATCAGGATCATAATAAAGTTAAAGCACAAGACTTAATAATAATAGTAAGTTGTATTACACACAACAAAGGAAATAAATGCGAAGGAGAAACTGCTTCATTAATTAAAAGAGTAGATTACAACCTCTTACAAAAAGAAAAACAAAAGAGAAAAGGGGGGCCCTATGCATCTACTCTTGAGCTGAAGGGACCACAAGGTCAGTAACCTGGCCTGTCTGAGCAGCAGCTTCTGGGACTTGGCCTTCGGACTCAGTAGGAGTTTTCTCTTTGTCCAACCCTTGACCTTTGTCTTTGGCTGGTTCAGTTGGCTTACCCTTTTCACCTGGCTGACCAGCCTCTATGGGTGCATCAAGGGTGGATGGGGGAGCTTGACCGACTAAGCTATGCTCCGTAGCCTCAAGAAGCTGTGGAGCAGGAGGGGGGTTGGCTTTTAAGAGCTCTCGGATTTCAGGGTCGTAATAAACGCCCCCAGGTAACCGCAAGTTGGAATCGATGGGGACTCCAGCTGCGTTTAACGCCTTGTGCCACGTTACATCACAGTAATCTCGGGCAACTGAGGCAAATTACTCTATAAGCTAGTTCCCAACCTCTTCTGCTCCCAGCTGGTAGGCAGCCTTCCTCTCAGCCTCAATTAATTCCTTGGCCAGTTGAGCCTCCTGCTTAGCTACTCGGGCGCTCCCTCTGGCTTTTTGGAGTTCAGCCCTGAGACCCTTCACCAGCTCCCTTTCGGTCGCCAAGTTGATCTCAGACGCGCGCAATTGTCTGCGCTGCTCCTCGGCCTGGGTCTCGGCGTTTTGGAGGTCGACCTTGCAGTTGTCCCTTTCCCGAGTCACGGCCTTAAGCTGCTCGGATATGCGAGCATAATCATCCTTAAGCTGGCCAAGAGCCCTCTCTGCCTCGAATTGAGACTGGACTGCTGCTTGGGCCTCGAGGTAGGACTTTTTGTTCCATTCCTCGGCCACGTAAATCTGCTGAGTAATCTGCATGACAACATTTTTAGCACAAGGTGAAGAAAGGAAGCAAAGCAAATTAAAAATGGAACTCAAATTAAAAAAGCAAGTTCATTTACCATAGCCATATCCCTTTTGAGGGATAAAAAGAGCTCCTGTTGATTGAAACGCCTGTAGGACTCCATATCGTGAGGGAGGAGGAGTGGCTGCTGCAGGGCCTCAGCAACGTATCCTGCCCTTCCCCCATCATAATTCCTGAGGGATGTATCCCAAAGAATGGGGGCGCCATCCAGCTCAAGCCTTGGGGACCATGTGCGAGGTTATACTCCTCGGCGGACCTCGGCCCCGATGTTCTCGTCGCGGCTTTCAGTGGAAGAGGCCCTTTTGCCTCGGTCCCTCGTCGTCTTCTGCTGCTTGCTTACTTTTGGCGGCACCCCCACCTCCCTCTCTTCGGGCTCGAGGGGCCTCTTCTTCTGAAGGTTCGGCATGGGTTTCAAGCTGACTCCAGGAGCCGTGAGAGGCGTTGGAGGCAGGATCTCTACTGGATGAGAGGTCCCAGTGCCTTTTTGCTCGACCTTTTGGCCCCTGTTCTTTATCAGGCATTTCAAATCCGCCATGTCGTCGTCCAAAGAGTCGTCGGGGAGGGCAGTTATCAAAAATGGGCGGACACTGGACTGTCTGTCACCTTCTGCCTCAGCGTCCGAGACCTCTACCACTTGATTTGCCCCTGAAGCTTCCCCCCCGTAGTGGAACTTGTCTATTTGTTCTTCTAGCGAGGAAGTGGAGGAGCCAACCTTTTCACCCTCAACCTCTGGTCCGAGGGGAACTTCCTGGGGTGGCTGTACGAGAGAGGGTATACCCTGGGGGTTTGGGTATGGTACAGGGGGAAGGTCGTGCAGAGCCAAAAAACCCTTAAACGAAACGTCGATACGGTTGAGACGTTTGTCTCCCTGGATTATTGCGTTGCCGATCGGTTGGAAGTCTTTTCGCTTCGCTTTATACCCTAGGATGAGGGGAGCTGATCGGAGTTGTCCGTCCTCACTTACGAAGATCTCGAACCGTAGCAAATAGTTGAGCGCAGTGAAATTGGTGAGGCTGAGCCGAGGAGAGATGTTTCTTTTATCTGTTACAAGTCACAACAGAGCTTTGTTAGAAACTGGAAATCAGCAACATAAGAAGAATCCAAAAAACGGTTAAAAGACGAAGATCCTGAGCCTATGGTTAGTGTGCCTAAGTCTAATGTGTCCCACCTGGCTCTCCTGGTCTGGTCGGATAGTGAGGGCCGTCATGCCATGCGCCCGAGATGATCACGTAGTCATCCTTCATCCCTTTATTGGATTTAAGGAGGCATGAAATGAGCCTAACAATGTCGGACCGGGATTTTAAATAATACCCCGCTGCTTACTGGCTGTGGAACTCATACATGTGCACCACGTCAAGCCAAGTGAGCCCAATCCTAGGTGGCGGTTAAGGTCCTCAATTGCTCCTAGGATCCTAAACATGTTAGGCGCGCATTGCCAAGGGGTAATCCTATGGTTTCGAAGGTAGCTAGTGGTGATAGGGCCCATAGGGATCGTCATTTCCCCCTCTAGGAAGGCGATGATGGGAATTACAACTTCCCCCGTTTTCCGATCAGTTAATATTTTTTCCGGAGGGCAATACCTCACACCCACGTTTAGAGGTATGCGGTATGTGGCCCTAAACTTCTCCAATTGGGCAGGGCTGTCTACCAAATACTCAAGTTTACCCATCACTCAACGGAAAAATGAAGGTACAACGTAGCAGTAAGGAAATGGTCGCTCAAACTGAAAAATGGACGGCCGAAGAGAAAACTGAAGGATTGAGATGATGAAAACTTACAGGAACTGGACTAGAGACCGATCTCTGAACTCGCAGAAAAATTCCTGAGGGCTCTGGGAAGAAGCGAAATCGACGATGGGAGGAGCTCGGAGCGTCTGTGTGCTTGTTCTTGTGGGATTGTCTGAAAGTTGCAAAGTGAGGAGAAATATCCACCTCTGAGATTTTATACGAGGTCAAATGAAGAGGCAGAAGTTATTTCTCCCAAATCTCGAGGAAGAGCCCCGTCCGTTGGATCAATAGCCCACCGTTGGATGCAAAGGACAAGGCGCCCCCTGGAGTAATTAATGAAGCGCTTTGGGAATACGGAAAACAACAGCAGCAATGATGGAGCGCGCGCATCTATACCTACACCCGTGCCAGGCTGAATTTTTGTCCGTTTTCAAGCCTTAACTCCATGACCGGTCAAAATTCCATTTTTTCTCTTCGGATGCGAGAGAAAAATTAAGATTTTGAAGGGCTATTGTGGGGGGTAAAAACTGAGGGCCACTTAACGGGCCTGGAGTATTGGGTTAAGAAGTATCATATTTCCGAGGAGCAATAGTTGGGTAGGAACGACCCATTTGAAGGCAAAAAGCCCAGAAGTAGAGGGGGAGCACTGTCCGAAGAGATCACCACTTGTCTGAAGACGTCTCACTCCTCGGCCACAAATAGTCTTGATCAAACAAATGTGAGGAAGGTCCATATAATCTTCCAAGCGATCCCAATGATAATGATAAGTTCTGGGTAGGTCTGGGGATGATTAGAACGATGGGATATCTAAAGGAAATGCTGCCACCACCGTATTTAATGCACTGCAACAGCTTTTCTGGCCGCATTTATGTGGAGAAGACCCCTGAACAGTGTAACCTCAACTACTGCCACTCACCAAGCACTAAAGCAGACCCCTGACGTGACGTGCACTTGAGTGGATATGCAGATGAAGAGCAGGTGGACGGTGAAGATGATGGGAAAGGACACTATATAAAGAAGAAGGGTCCCTAATAAGAGAGACAGATGAGAGTAAGAACAAGGAGGGAGAGAGAAGCTTTACTGTAGCTCTGAGTGTTGTAGTCACTGTTCACTCAATAAAACACCTCTTCGGATATTCTTTTTTAATGGAGTCAATTAAGCATTATTTCATGTTATCATCGCGCCAAGTAACCTAGCCAACCATCGTTTACTTCATGACCAGCCTAGCTCTTGCGCCCACTCTCTACAAATTCATTGTTCTTGATTCGTTGGGCCTTTAACCCATATCTTTTGGGCTTGGGCTACAAAAACAGACCCTACAGTATATATTTGGGAGGCCAAAGTAAAATGTGATAATTAAACATTTATTTACAGAATATATATTATGTTATATTTGGTGATATAAAAAGGTGTAAACATAGTCAACATGTAAATGAAGTATTTTATAAACCAATAGATGCATAAAAAAGTGTATATCAAACCTTTTTTTTTTTCTTTTTTTGAGAAACGTGTATATCAAACTTAATAAATCTATTCTTCTCAAAAAAAAAAAAAAACTTAATAAATCTATGGTAAGATTAAGAAAAATGGTAGACATTTTTACTTATCTTTGATCAATTATAATAATGCATATCCAATCAATAATAATAATAATAATAATGCATATACATGGTAGGTATAAAAGTTTCTCAAAAAAAAAAAACATGGTAGGTATAAAAGGAAATTAATATATATATATATATATATATATTAATTTTCTTTTATACCTACCACATATATATATATATATATATCCAATGAAAAAATTATGCAATCTAAGAGAACCAAAATAATCAAGTATCAATATGAACTAAAGTTCTTAAAAACTTTCTTGTCATATAACCAAATAAATTATATAAAAAATAAAATAAAATAAAATAACTCGTTATTGGAGAATGTTAGGACGTTGTTTGGGAATTGAAGTTTCAGCATCAAAAGATATATTTACTCTCTCTATTGTCAAGATATTTTCTTTAAAAAATGAATCAAATGGCCCATAGCCATATCCAACTCGAATCTGCACACACACCATTGATCAATTCCTTTGTTCTTCAATTCACCACTTTTTGAATCTTTATTTTTTTTTTTTAAACACAGTTTTCTAGAAGCAATATGCCAAATGAAATTGAAAACAAGAGGAACAATTATTATTATTATTTTTTTTTCTAAATTCCGATTCCTTTACCAACAGAAACAGCGGGTTTGAATTTGTCCACTAAAGATGATGTGAGCATCTAATAAAGTTCCGCACGATTTTGATCTGACAAGTGACAACTACTCAGCTAGCTTTATATAATTCAGCTTCAGTTTTAAGCATTGAAGAATTTTGGGGCCATAGAAACAATGTTTCGACCCAAAACCAAGGTCCGTATTAACCGACTAAAGCCTGTCCTTATATATTTATTCCTAGGTAAGCAATGAAAAAAAAAAAAAAAAAAAAAAAGGTTAAAATGCAAAATTTATCTTATATATTTCAACTCTCTAACTTTGTTTTCCTTCATTTCAGTTTTCTAAGTTTCAAGTTTATTTAATTAAGATCTCTCCATCAACTTTTGTTAAATATTACGGTTAATTGTCCAAAATTTTAATTTTTTTTCTTCAAATTTTTTAATTAAAAAAATCCAATTATTGATTGAAATTTTTCCAATTTTTTTTAATAGAAGTATAAAATTAATGGAAGTTGATAGAGAGGTTTTGATTGGATAAACTTAAAAAGCTTTGATGACTGAAATGAATATAAATAAAATTAAAGGAATATGGGAGAAGTATTCAACAGTAATCTATTAGATTTGTATTTCGTTTTTGCATTGTACCTTCTAGAGTCCAGTGTGAAAAGTGATTTTTTCACATTTTGGATCTGAAAACACATCATCTAACGTCCTTACCTAACGCAAAAAATTATGATTTAGTTTTCAAATTGTGCTTTTTGACCTCAAAAAAGTCGAACCTTAAGTGATCTTTGATCTTTTAAAGTGACATATCAATTTATTCGCCTATTTAATGTTTTCAATTTTGAAATCTTGAGTTAGACTTGTTAGTGTTTTTTTTTTTTTTTTTGTGGAAATTAGTCAAATTACAAATAAGTTTGAGATTAAAATCTTAATGTGTTTTATTTTTAATTTTTCCAGGCTAAAAATGAGCTTTTTTATTTTGTTAAATTTTTTTTGTGTTTGGACGAATTTTGTGGTTGTGTTTTTTTTTTTTTTTTTTTGGCCTTAAGGGGCGGCCAAGATTATGTGGGAGGGGGGGAGGGGGGGGGGGGGGGGGTTTAATATATGTAGTTTTTTATATATTTAAAAAAATTAAATTAAATCTTGATGTGTTGGCCCAACACCGTTGGGGGAGGGGAGTTGGAAGGGCGGGCATGCCCTCTTGAGCCCTTATATCATTGATTAGTATAATATTATTTTCATTAAGACCATCACTAAATCATTTTTATTGTAGACCAATCACAGATTGTTATTTTAGTTGTGAAAAACAGAAAGTTGTTTTTGAACAATACACACATTGTTCATAACTGTGTTTTCCTTTACCCCTTTCTGAATCTCTGTTCTATAAATACAGTTTTCTTGAAGCAATATGCCTAATCATATTATATCATATACTATATAATAAAAGTTGAGCTTAGAAGTCGTGATTGCGCCAAGTGGCTGTACCAAATTGCAGTAATTTTTAGATTAAACAAAATTTTATTTGTTCTTATTAATTTTTTGGATAAAAAACAATAAGTGTTTTATTAAAATATGCAATCTACAATAAGTGTTTTCTAAAATTTCAAAAAGAGATTAAACTTAGTTAGTTGGTAACATACAACTACAAGTCAACAACCTACAATTGTGTCTATCTAAAATATTATCAACAAAGCCTAAAATCAATTGGACAGAATTACCTATAAAAAAAAAAAAAAAAGAAGAAAGGATAGAATTTCAATAATAAAAAGGATAGAATTACCTATAAAAAAATGATAGACTTTTAATTTTAAAAAAAAAAAAGTAAAAGCAAATGAGATAGAAAAAGAAAAAAGAAAAAAAGATAGAATTGAATACTATTGTGTATCAACCTACATTTTTTCTATTTTTTTTACTATGTTTTTTTTAAAAAAAATAATAATAATAAATGTGCATCTTATGTCATCTTTTTCCTAGTAATCAAGTAATAAAAAAAAGTATTTGATTTACAACTACAACTACAATTGTGTCTATCTAAAATGTTATCAACAAAGCCTAAAATCAATAGGATAGAATTTAAATGAAAAAAAGAGATAAAAAATACATAAAAACAAAAAAAGATATAATTTTTTTTTTAATTAAAGATAGAAATGAACTACGCTTATTTATTTATTTATTTTTTTTTTACTATGTTTCTTTTTTCTTTTCTTTTTTTGTGTAGATGAATTTTCATCTTATGTCAACTTTATCCTAATAATAAAGTAAAAAAAAAGAAAGTATTTGATTTTCACCTAAACTCTTTTTTGTTCATATTATTTTCTTCACAACTTAAAATTCTCTCTCTATATACACATAATTTTTTGGTGTATCATTCTTTCTTCTACCTACCTTACAATTATTTGCTATATTCTTCCCTTCTTCTCTCTACCCTACCTACAACCTAGCAAGTATTTTTTTTTATTATCAAAAATTGAATAGATTTTGCGTATTTGTTGCATTTTTATTATATACTATATGATTTTTATCAACAAGTTTTATTAATATGCTGAAATTCTATGTTTTTGTTACAGATTATGCTGAAAATATAAACTTTTGTCTTTCTTAATCTCATAGTCATCGCACCTTTTAGTGTTATTTTTAGATGTCAATACAGCAAACAATATATTGTACCATTTATTTTCTCATCACATGATTATTTGTTGTTGATATCAATATTTGATTGTGTATTTAATTTGTAGTAGTTTTTGTTTGGTGCTTTGATCCATGTAATCTATCTTCTTTAAAAGCAAAATTTGATGTCAATATGAAATTGGATACAAGGGAAAAAGAAGGATTTAAAAATGTTATTATATCCATCAGTCCAAATTCCTATGTAAGTTTACATTTACTCAATTCCATTTTCTTTTTCTTTTTAATTTATAAAAATTTTAGAAATTTGGATTGTTTTTCATTAATAAATTGGGATTTTAGCTTAATTTTGTTTTCAAATGTTTTAATTATTAATTCATTATTTTTTTTCATGTGTAATATTAATATATGTGTTTTTAAAGGTTAAAGCACAATACAATTACAGGCATTAATTTAAGTTAGAGTATTATATTTATTTATTAGTAAGTTATAACCATTTGAATAAAGTCAACACTAAAACAGATAATATAAATATCAAAATAAGACATAAAAATTAAATTTCTTATAGGTGTACAAGTACAATTGATTTTTTAATCATAAATTTGAAATTAATTCTTTTAGGATAATCCCCCTCTTCACAAATAAATAAAGAATTATTAAAAAAAAAAATTGAAAAGTTGTTATTGATCATTCTAATTTGTAATTAGATATATTATATATACAGACAAATATACAAAATTCATGACTAAAACTGTGCAATGCATGAGACTTTCACTTGTGAAATAGAAAAATATGAGGAAACTTTGTCTAAATTCCGCTTCCTCTACCAACGAAAACAGCTGGTTTTTTTTTTTTTTTTTTAAACAATTGGTTTGAATTTGTCCAAATTCATTTGTTACAAATAAACCAAACTCAATCTGAAAAATTTCCCTCGACCTTGGAGTAATGGGCTAGAAGCCTAGAACAAGTTGGTTTCCATTGGGAGGGAGATGATGTGAGATATCTAAAGGGTTGTTTGGATTTTCAGTTTCCATCACCCATAATTCTGTTTCCATCACCTATAACTTAAATTGGTGGGTCCCACGGCTGAGTAGTTTGTTTACATGTGTTTTAAGCTTTTGTTTCCATCACTCAATTTTTTGATTTTTAAGTAATGAGTTATGGAAACTGAAAACACATTTTAGGTGTTTTTAAGTTATGGAAACAGAGTTATGATGGCATTTTGGTAAATACACACATATTTGAGGGACCCACAGCATGTAAGTAGTCAAATCCAGTCTTTTATTTTATTTTTTTCACGTTGGGTAGTCTTCTTCTTCTTCTTCTTCTTTTCTTTTTCCTTTCACGCTGGGTGGTCTTCTTCTTCTTCTTCTTCTTCCTTTTTTTTTTTCCTTTCACACTAGGTCTAGTCTAGTCTTCTTCATCTTTTTTTTTTTTTTTTCCTTTTTTTTTCTTTCACACTAAGTTTGGGTTTCTCTATTCTTCTCTTCTTCTTCTTCTTTTTCCTTTTCACATTGGGTTTCTGGGTTTGGATACCCTTTTTTTTTTTTTTTTTTCATTCCTTTTCGTTGGGTTCGGTGAGTTTGGGTATTGGGGGTTGAAGGAAAAAAAGAAAGTAAAAGCTGCACCAAGTCAATCCATGGGTCCCACAAAAAGTAAAATTTTTTGAGTTATCAAAATTGGAAACAAGTGCCAAACATGCCACCTTAGAAAGTTGTGGTATTTTTAGTGATAAGTGATGAGTTAAAGAATGATGAGTGATGAGTGATGGGAGCCTGTTTGGATGAGGGTATTTTTGGATCATATCACTCAGTTTCCATAACTAAGTTCTCAAAACACGTGAGTCCCACACACAAAATTCTTGTTTGGCTTGGTTTTCAACCCTTGTTTCCATAACTCAAAACTCAAAAATTTTAGTTAGAGTGATGGAAATAAGAAACAAGAAATAGGTGTTTTCAAAAACTGAGATAGGAAACTCAGTGGCACCAACGTAAATATTCGAACTCTATGGGACTTGTAGCTTATGTGTTGTCATGTCAGTTCAGAGCTGTTCGATATTACCGTTGCAAACAACCACAGTACCACCACAACAAACCCAGGGCCGCCAAAAACCACTGTGAAATTGAAACTCAACCACCGCCAAAACACCAAAATCAACCCACAAAGCTAACCGCCGATCCATACCACCGAAATGCAAAACTAGCCCCAACCGATTTAACCCAGCCCCAATCGATTCAAGCCACGCCTCCACCACTCTCCATACCGACCACCACTGGAACTGAGACACAAGAACTGAGATTGAGAAACAACTGAAACCCAAAAACCTAATCTCAAACCCAATCTCCACCGTGACCCATAACTCGATCTCCTCCGTGACTTAAACTAGATCTCCACCATGAAGACCCAGCCAACACCCAAATGACCACCACAAAAACCCACCATCACCAATCCGAACCTAGCAACCACTGAAACAACCCACCACTTTAAACCCAATACTCACCGATTCAAACCAACCAAAAACAGCTGAGAAAGAAATAGAGAAGAGAAAAAAAAAATAAAGTACAGATTGAGGAGGGGAGAGATAGAGAAAGCTAAGAAAGAAACAGAGAAGGGTGAAAAAAAAAAATCAAATATAGAGTGAAGAGGGGAGAGATAGAGAGAGAGATAGACAAAAAAATTTGATAAAAAAGAGGGAAAGTCAGAGAGATGAAAGGTGAGAGGATGCCACAGTGGGAGAAGTAAAGGAGGAAGATTTTTTGTTAATGAGATGCGGGTAGCAACAGTAGCAACACTGGGTAGTATCAATGGGTGGGGTCTACGGTTTTGGCAAAAAGTTGTAGAAATATGTAGTTCAAACAAGTGTTTTACAATATTTGAGTGAAGATGAGGTTTGAGTAGGGAGTTATGAGTTTTGGGTTTAAGTTATAAGTTTTGAAAACTGAGTTATGAAAACTGAGCTATGTCTAAATTAAATGGGCCCAAAAATTGAGTGAAAAGTGAAGAGTGAGGGGTGATGATTTTTTAAAAACCAGACAGCTCCTAAAGTTTGCACAGTTTTGATATGCAATTTGGCTTGACGAGTGAGTGTTTGAAGAAATTTGGGCTACTAAAAAAAACAATGTTGCGTTCGGCCCAAAACAAGGCCCATATTAACCAACTAAAGCACGTCCTGAATGAAAGAAAAAGGTTACTTTGGCAATTGACATAATAACCACAACCACCAGTACCATCAACCTGCAACCAAATCATGGGATTAATCCCATCAAAAAAAAAAAAATCATGGGATTAATTTGCTTCAATAGTCCTCATAAAAAGCAATTCATACTCATATTCATACAGTCCAAGCTTTATCCTTGCTTTTTTTGACCCAGTATCATTATATGTATATATGTCTCCCGAGGGTCACAATCAATTTGCTTTTTGGGCAAATCTTAACTAAAAATTTGTTATAAAATGCGGTCAAAGCCTAAAAGAAAATAAACAGCACTAAATGGAAGGGCTTTATATTATTATTATAATAATAATAATATCCATGAATAAAAGATTTAGCAACAAGGCAACATTATGAAACATGTAAAGGTTATAAATGACACCTAAACTAATAATAAACATCTGGGTGAAAATTATGAGAAATGCAAATGCCCCTAACACCCAACCCAACTAAATTAATCAGATGAGCGAGCATTCAAAGCTCCTCTCCCACCCTATTATCTTTTGTTTTATCCCAATGTCCTTGTCATGAGTCTCCCAATCTCAATCTCAATCTCAATCTCAAACCTGTTGCAAATATAAAAAAACCCCACCCCATCCCACCATAGGCAACCTCTCTCTAATCTCTTATCTCTTGTCTCAGTACCCACAAAAATGAGTTCCCTCTTTTACATTATTATTATCATCTTCTCCACTCTCAACTTTGTTCACTCTCGAACCTTAACTGAAACAACGTCGTCCACCACCACTCTCGACGTAACAACTTCACTTCAAAAAACCCAAAGCGTTTTCAGTAGATACAATCCAAAGGCAACGCCGCAAGCATTTAACCAACAAAAACAAAAACAGACTCAGACTCAGACTCTCTCATCCTCATCCCTCACACTTGAGCTACATACTAGAACTTCTATTCTTAGCCGGCCTACACTCACTCACACTCACACTGACTACAAGTCACTCACCATAGCTCGACTCGAGCGCGACTCAGCCCGACTCAAATCTTTAACCACTCGGTTACATCTAGCCCTTACAGGCATTCTCCAATCAGATCTCGAACCTTCGGGAGGACGAGGACAAGAAGAAGAACAACAACAAGATCTACAAGGTCCCATCATTTCAGGAACGAGTCAAGGAAGCGGCGAGTACTTCTGCCGAGTCGGAATCGGAAGACCACCGACTCCGGCGTACATGGTTCTCGACACTGGCAGTGACGTCAACTGGCTTCAATGTGCTCCATGTGCCGATTGTTACCAACAAGCCGATCCGATCTTCGAGCCGGCTTCATCGGCTTCTTACTCGCCGCTCTCTTGCGAAACCAAGCAATGCAAGTCTCTCGACGTGTCCGAGTGTCGCAACGGTACGTGTCTCTACGAGGTCGCTTACGGTGACGGTTCGTACACAGTCGGTGACTTCGTCACCGAAACCCTAACTCTCGGCTCGGCTTCGGTGAACAATGTAGCCATTGGCTGTGGTCACAATAACGAAGGCTTGTTTATCGGCGCCGCCGGATTGCTCGGACTCGGCGGCGGAAGGTTATCGTTTCCATCTCAACTGAACGCGACGTCGTTTTCGTACTGTTTAGTTGACCGTGACTCGGACTCGGCTTCGACTCTTGAGTTCAACTCACCGCTACCTCCTAACGCCGTCACAGCTCCGTTACACCGTAACCCTAAACTGGACACGTTTTACTACGTCGGTGTAAGCGGGCTCAGTGTCGGAGGTGAGTCGCTTCGGATTCCGGAGTCGGCATTCGAAGTGGACTCGGGAGGAAACGGTGGAATAATCATCGATTCGGGCACAGCCGTGAGTCGGTTACGAACGGAGACCTACAACTCGCTCCGTGACGCATTTGTGAAAGGGACGAGGAGGTTGGGGTTGGCGTCAACTAACGGCGTGGCGTTATTTGACACGTGTTACGACCTGTCGTCAAAGACGAGTGTGGAGGTTCCAACGGTGGCGTTTCATTTTCCGAATGGGAAAGTGTTGGCATTAGCGGCCAAGAATGTGTTGATACCGGTTGACTCAACGGGGACGTTTTGTTTGGCGTTTGCTCCAACGTCCTCCGCCTTCTCCATCATTGGGAATGTCCAACAGCAACAGACACGTGTCGCTTTCGATCTCGCTAATTCTCTCATCGGATTCTCTTCCACCAAATGCTAGCGACTACTTTAATTTAATATATATATAATGGTATTCAGTAATTAACGAAGTGCAGTCGGTGTAGCGTAGGATTCTATTCTTCTGGAGATGCTCAACAACAGTGTAAGTGTTTATGTCATTGAAATCGGTCTCATCTTTTATAAACTACGCCTTTCTATGTTTAATGTCACTCTCTATAAACTGTACACTCAGTGATTGACAGCTAATACTTTTGTATTATTATTATTTTTTTTTTCAGCTATGATGAAAAATTATATTATGTTTTTTTCAATTAATGCGTTTAAGACGAGAATTTTTCAATTTTTTCTTTTAAAGAAAAAAAAGACAACAACCCTTAGGTATATTTGGTTTGGCAGATTTTAGGGAGGATAAAAAAAAAGAATGGAAAATAATTTTTTTGTTAGAAATAAAGTCTGATTGGAATGTGTAAAGTTTGGACAATAAAAATGTTATTTGGGAAAAAAAAAAATGTTATTTGGGATGTGTAAAGGCTGAAATGTGTAAAGTCTATAAGGGAAATGAATGTCCATGATTGTACTCATCATTACGATCTTATCCCATAAACTCTACAAGCATTCTAAGGTCCTATATATATGTGGGATTTTTTTACTGTTATTGTACACATCTAAGAGAGACTAAAAGAATTGTGGATGACCACTTGAATACAAGAGTTTATCATTTTCTTGTTCCTTTTACTTTGTTTTATTTCCATCATTTTTATAACACGTTATCAGCATGAGTTTCTACCCTTTTGGAAAGGATCCCATTCTTCTTCAAACATCAAAGATTATTTGTATAGTTCTCTTAACTCTGTAAGTTTTCTTTTTAAGGAAGTAGTAGTTATTCTATTTGCTTATCTTTATGTTTTATGCTCATAATTTTTCATGATTTTAATTGATAAAAATTTTTATGAGATTCATGTTATCCTATTGTCGTATATTGCTATGAGATTCACGTTTAATTGATTAAAAATATTTTGTTAAAAATGGTTAGTGATAAAACAACTCAATCATACCTATAGTTATATGTAATGTGTTTTGATAAACTTTAAATATGAAAGTATTGTTTCATTACAATCAAATTTTGTATATGTATGTGTAGTATTGTTTCATTAAAATTGTGTATGAGAAAAAAAAATTAGTGATTTAATTTCTTTTATAATTATATATTTGATATAGATGTCAAATCTTATAAAGTTTAAATTTGTTGCCCTTGACATCTTAGGCAATAATTCCTTATCATGGATCCTTGATATTAAGATTCATCTGGAAGCAATGAATCTTGGTGAGATCTATGTTGATGTAATAAATCCTGAAGATATTAAATTATGGATGGCAACAAAGTATCCTAGAAGGATCGTTCAAAAGAAATAAGTTTTATTTGTTATTATTTACATAAAAACTGAGTACTTTAATATAAAAGACCCCTTAGGAGAATTACAAGTTCTAGAAGAACTTGATCATCCTAAAAGCTCAGTATGACTAAAGTCGCAATAAACTAAAGGTGCAAGTGAGTTAATCTGGCACTTTAAAATTAGCCCACAATTAAAATTATATAATAGAAGACACATATATCATGTTTCGAATGTGCTCCTGCAGCAGCAATATTGAATGCATATGTTCATAAAGTGTTATGAACTAATGTTTAATTTTCTAATGGCTGAACAAAATAATGAGTTGTTGCTGAAAACCATTGAAGGGCCATGAAATTAAGTATTATTGATGTGGTATGGTAGGTCATTGGTCATGTACCTGTAGTACTCCTAAACATTTGGTAGATTTGTACCAAACCTCCATAAAAGAAAAGGGAAAGGGAATTGAAACAAACTTTGTTGATCATAATGATCTTGAAGATCCCATGAATTATCTTGAACTTCCAAATGGAGTGGATATGACTCATCTTGATGTCTCTGATTTCTTTGAGGATGTTGATGGAAAATTTGATAATTTGATTGGTGATGGAAATGTCCATACCAATTAATTATTTTTCTTTTATTATATTATCATATTCTAATAAATATGATTGGTGATGGATATGTCCATACCAATTAATTATTTTTCTTTCATTATATTATGGCATTGTAATAAGTATTTTTATTTTGATATGTTTTATTTATGCTTAAAATAATAAAGTTTAATTTATGTTTTGCATATATGAAGATGCATGGGTCCTACTGGTAAAATCAATTCCAAGATGAATAAAGAAGATTTTTTGTCTAGCAGACAGTGCAACAACTTATACGATCCTTAAAGGTAAAAAATATTTTCAAATTTTAAAATTATGCAAAGCCAATGTCAATACCATATCAGGTTCATCAAACTTAATTGAAGGCTCTGGAAGAGCGATTATCATGTTGCCAAAGGGCACAAAATTTTGTATTGATGATGCTTTGTATTCTTCTAAATCAAGCAGAAATTTACTTAGCTTTAAGGATATACGTTATAATGGTTATCATATTGAAACCAATAATGAAGGCAGTGAAGAATTTCTTTATATTACTTCAATAGTATCGGGCCAGAAGCTCATATTAGAAAAACTGCCTATTTTCTCTTCTGGGTTATATTATACTACAATGAGAACAATTGAAACAAATGTTGCAATACACCAGAAGTGTTCGGACCCAAAGGTTTTTATGCTTTGGCATGATCGTCTAGGTCATCCAGGATCAATAATGATGCGTCGAATTATTGAAAACTCTCACGGACATCCCTTAAAGAACCAGAAGATTCTTTTACCTAGTGATTATCCATGTAGTGCATGTTCTCAAGGTAAATTAATTACCAAACCATCACATTCAAAGATTGTTGTTGAGTGTCCATCTTTCTTAGAAAGAATTCAGGGTGATATATGTGAACCAATACACCCACCTTGTGGTCTATTCAAGTATTTTATGGTTTTAATTGATGCATCAACCAAATGGTCACATGTATATTTACTTTCTACTAGAAATGTTGCATTTGCTAGGCTTCTTGCTCAAATAATTAGGTTGCGAGCACAATTTCCTAATTATCCAATTAGGAAAATTCGTTTAGATAATGCTAGTGAATTCACATTTCAAGTTTTTGATGACTATTGCATGTCAATTGGAATTGATGTTGAACATTCTGTTGCCCATACACATACTCAGAATGGTTTAGCTGAATCACTTATCAAGAGACTTCAAATTATTGCTCAACCTTTGCTTATGAAATCAAAATTACCAGTTTCTGCTTGGGGTCATGCTATTTTACATGCTGCATCATTAGTTCGTTTTAGGCCAACTGCTTATCATAAATTTTCACCATTGCAACTTGTTCTTGGCCAACAACCAAATATTTTTCACTTGCGCACATTTGGTTGTGCTGTATATGTACCTATTGCACCCCCACAACGCACTAAGATGGGTCCTCAACGTAGACTTGGAATTTATACGGGTTTTGATTCCCATCTATCATTAGATATCTTGAACCTCTAACTGGTGATGTTTTTAAGGCACGTTTTGAGGATTGTCATTTTAATGAAACAATTTTCCCACCATTAGGGGGAGAAAAGTCGTTGCCTGAAGCACGATGTGGGATTACTTGGAAGGTTTCAACGCTATCGCATATTGATCCTCGTACAAATCAATGTGAACTGGAAGTTCAAAGGATTATTCATTTGCAAGGAATTGCAAATCAATTACCGGATGTATTCACCGACAATAAGAAAATAGTGAAATCTCACATTCCAGCTGCTAATACTCCAGCACGGATTGAAGTCCCTGTAGAACAATCAGTTAATACAGCAGCAAATGAATAAAAGCCACACCTGAAGCGTGGAAGACCTATGGGTGTTAAAGATAAAATTCTCCGGAAGAGAAAAACACAAGAAAACAAGTTGCACTCTATAAAGAGGCTATACCCAGAAAACAGGTCACAGAAATAATTGATCTATCCAAAACTCATGAACAAAAATCTCCTAAAAATAAACATCTTGAAGAGTTATCCCCTGAAGAGGATTAGGTACCAGAAAGTAACGAGATCTCGATACATTATGTACATACAGGAGAAATATGGGATATAAATAAAATTGTTGTCGACAACACATTTTCATATAAAGTTGCCCTTGATATTACCAGAAGTAATGATAATGAATATGAACCACAAACCGTTGATGAATGTCAACGTAGAAATGATTGGCCAATGTGGAAAGAGGCAATTCAAGCAGAATTAAATTCACTAAGTAAACATGAAGTTTTGGACTTGTAGTCCGAACACCTAAAGGTGTAATGCCTGTTGGATACAAATGGGTATTTGTACGTAAATGAAATGAGAAAAATGAAATTATAAGGTACAAAGCGCGACTTGTAGCACAAGGTTTCTCGCAGAGACCTGGTATTGATTATGAAGAAACATATGCTCCTGTAATGGATGCAATTACATTCAAATTTTTGATTAGTTTGGTAGCAAAAGAAAATTTGGATATGCAATTAATGGATGTTGTTACAGCATATCTGTATGGATCATTAGATAATGATATCTACATGAAAATCCCTGAAGGATATAAATGCCTAAAACATATAATCCTACATCCCGAAGTATGTATTCTATCAAGCTACAAAGATCCTTATATGGGTTAAAGCAATTCGGACGCATGTGGTATAATCGCCTCAGTGAATATCTTTTGAAAGAAGGATTTGAGAATAATCCAATTTGTCCATGTGTTTTTATCAAAAAATCAGAATCTGGATTTGCTATTGTTGCAGTATATGTTGATGATTTAAATCTTGTAGGGACTCCAGAAGAGTTAACAAAAACAACAAATTGTTTAAAGAATGAATTTGAGATGAAAGATCTTGGTAAGACAAAATTTTGTCTTGGCCTACAAATTGAACATCTTCCAAATGGAATTCTTGTTCATCAATCAACATACACAGAAAAAGTCCTGAAGCAATTTTACATGGATAAAGCTCATCCTTTGAGCACTCCAATGGTGGGTCGGTCACTTGATGTCAAGAAAGATCCGTTTCGACCACAAGAAGATGATGAAGAAACTCTTGGTCCTGAAGTACCATATCTTAGTGCAATTGGTGCTTTGATGTATCTTGCAAATTATACACGACCTGATATAGCATTTGCAGTTAACTTACTAGCAAGGTATAGTTCTGCACCAACTCGAAGACATTGGAATGGAATTAAACATATTTTACGTTATCTTCGTGGGACTACTGATTTGGGATTATTTTATCCAAATGGATCAAAACCATAATTAGTTGGATATGCTGATGCAGGTTATCTTTCTGATCCACACAAAAGCCGATCACAAACAGGATATTTATTTACTTATGGAAATACTGCTATTTCATAGAGATCTGTTAAGCAAACAATTTCTGCTACTTCCTCAAATCATGCAGAGATTATTGCAATTCACGAAGCGAGTCATGAATGTATTTGGTTGAGATCGGTAATTCAACATATTCGTGAAAACTGTGGATAATCATCAATCATAAAAAGTCTAACGATATTATACGAAGATAATACCGCTTGTATCACTCAAATTAGGGGAGGATATATCAAGGGTGATAGAAACAAGCATATTGCACCAAAATTCTTTTATACACATGAGCTTCAGAAAAGTGGCGATATTGATGTCAAGCAGATACGATCATGTGATAATTTGGCCGATATGTTCACTAAGCCATTACCAACTGCGAATTTTAAAAAGATGGTGCACAACATTGGTATGCGTCGACTTAAAGATATTCGATATACTCATGAGGGGGAGTAAAGCTTCTAAAGGATGTGTGCTGATTGTACTCTTTTTTCTTCGTTAAGGTTTTTTTCCATTGGGTTTTCCTTTGCAAGGTTTTAATGAGGCAATCTTAAGGCACTAAAAGATATACAAGAATATTGTACTCTTTTTCCTTAGCCAAAATTTTTTTCCACAGGGTTTTTATTTGGCAAGGTTTTAACGAGGCATATTCTTAGAAAGTGGTCATCCAAGGGGGAGTGTTAGAAATAAAGTCTGATTGGAATGTGTAAAGTTTGAGCAATAAAAAGGTTATTTGGGATGTGTAAAGGCTGAAATGTGTAAAGCCTATAAAAGAAATGAATGTCCATGATTGTACTCATCATTACAATCTTATCCCATAAACTCTACAAGCATTCTAAGGTCCTATATATATGTAGGATTTTTTTACTGTTATTGTACACATCTAAGAGAGATCAAAAGAATTGTGGATGACCACTTGAATACAAGAGTTTATCATTTTCTTGTTCCTTTTACTTTGTTTTATTTCCATCATTTTATAACATTTTTACCTTTCTTTTTCTTTTTCTTTTTCTTTTAAGGAAAGCATTCAGTACCTTTGTTAAACGATAACAATAATTTCTTTTTAGTATTAAACAATAGAAAAAATTCATTTAATTTATATACTCTATATATATATATATATATATTTTACACTTAAAACCTACTTTTTCTATTTTACATACTTATTTCTCAAAATCATCCACACCAGTCCATCTATTTTACAATCTATTTTATTTAAATAATCAATTTTCTCACTTTCTTTTTTATTATTTCTCTCAACTACCCTTTTACCTTTTTGTACACAGATACACACACACTCTCTCTCTCTACCCATTTCTGAACACAGATTTTTTGTTGCTCTCTCTCTATACCCATCTCTCTATACCCATTTCTGAACATAGATTTTTCGTTACTCTCTCTCTCTCTCTACCCATTTCTAAACATAGACTTTCATAGACAATCCTTTACTTAGATCTCCTCTCCCTCTCGGTCTAATCTCCACTCCCTCTCGGTCAAATCTCCTCTACCTGTGTTTGACCCTTAAACTGCCTCAAGCATCCATCTCCGCCACAAGTGTCGACCCACAACGATTGATGCACATGCAGAGATTCGTTCCAATCAACCCACAAGCACCGATCTCTGCCGCCAACATCGATCCACAAGCATCAAAGCCCATTCTCGTTGACCCACAAGCACTGATTTCTGCCGCCAACACCAATCCACAAGCATCCAAACCCATTTTCGTCGACCCACGAACTCTGATCTAGTGCCACTAGCACTGATCCACCAATTCACAAGTGACCAACACCATTACCACCACCAATGCGTCTCTTTGTTAATTTGTCCGTATGGGTGTGTTTGTGTATCTCTATGTTGATTTGTTTGTGTGAATGTGTGTTTGTGTGTATCTAAGGAAAAAGAAAACGAGAAGAGGAAAAATTCTGAGATTGAGTTTGTTGTGCACGGAGAAGAGAGAGAAAAAAGGTGTGAAATATGAAATTAATAAAATAATAGTATACACAGCTACAGTAACTGTGCATATATGCACGATTACTGTATATGTAAATCAACACAGTTTTAGAAATACTGATGTGGAAGATTTTTGGAGTAAAATGTGTAAAATTTGTTACTTTTTATGTTTTGCAAAGTTTTACTCTTATTCCCACCTACCCACTAGGCCACGTGACCAAGTCTTAATCTAACCTTTTTTAAAAAAAAAAAAAAAAAGGAAAAGCAACTAGTAGCCTTTTTTTTTTTTAACCTTAAGAATGAATTTTTATTATTATTAAATAATAGAAACAATGCATTTAATCTATCCTCTATATATGGTATTTTTTTTTTCTTTCTTCTTCTAAAAAAAATCTATAGCATTATTTATATATTTTCTTTCGATAGCATTTGGTAATTTATTTAGTTAGCCTTATACTCCTCAATGCTTTTGTTTCTAAGGAATGTTATTATTATCTTGTAATTTATTTATTTATTAAATTGAAATAAACATAAATAATAGTTTTATATATGTTCTCAAGCATTTTATTGTTATTACTAAATTTTAAAACCTAAAATAAACATAAATTATGTCCAAAAATATTTAAAAACATATTAATTAATTAATTTCCATAACCCATAGTTTTTTAAAAAAAATGATGTACCCTTGTACCCGTACATGTACCCATGTCGATATTCGTGCAACTTAGCATCTTAACATTCACAGTTTTCATTTTATCTCTTATTAGTTTATTTTGCCTTCTCATTTTATTAAAAGAAAGAAATTGTAAAAGTTTATGTATTTGCATTTTTTTTTATGTTGTCAATATATTCAAATTTTCTTTTTCTTAGATTTTTTGGTATAATTTAAGTTTTTTAATGACTACCTTAAAAAAAATTCATAGAGCCGCCACTATAAGAATTTAATATGAATGCATGTAAACCTAATATTTTTCTAATACATGAATATGCTTCAAAATTATGAATAATGATTTCATCCTTACATCAGAAAATGATGGTTTTGCCCTTGTTGTGAAGTGAAACATATGTTACAAAACGGGGTGTCAAAAAATCTCTCTAAGGTTTCATCGATTTTTGGATTTCACTGGAACCTCATCTCTTTGCAAGAACTTGGAAATAATTGATCACACTAGATGCGGAAATTGAAGGACTGTATGTTTAGGAATGTGATAGTACGAGTAGCTTGCATAGGTGTGCATTGATCACAAGTACATATAATGTTTAGAATGTTAGAAAGTTGCCAAACATGATATTTTATGATGTCTCCATTATAAATAAATAATTATTCAAAATTTCTTGTGAAATTATGCAATAGTTTTATGATGTAAAATATTGTTATATTGAAATAGGTCTACTTGATCTAGTAGACAAAGTGTTGTAGCATTTTACTATTATTTAATTAAAATGAATAAATATGACAACATAAATATAAAGATATGAGAGTCAATATGAAAAATAAGGGAGTTAGTGAAATTTTTAATCCCATATTGAAAATGAGAGACTCTTTTATTATTTTTAAGTGTGGTGATTAATAGGCTGAAATGTATTGGAGTAGATATTGAGCTAAATATATGAGTAAGGATAGGGCCGGCCTAAGATAGTTTGAGGCCTAAGGTGAAAATTTTAAAGGGGCTTTTTTATATCTAAATATCATTTAAATAATATTTTGTTTATTTTTTATATTATAATTTTTTTATTTCCAATCTATTATTAATTATTACTAATTAATAAGACTAATTCACCCCGAGTGAGCTAGTGATACTTACTATGTAGATTTTATAAACTGACGTGTCACCAATAAAAAAAAGTTATTCAAAAATATTGTTTTAGTGACACCAATCATATTCCTGTCACATTAATTTGTAAGTTTTTTGCCATAAAATTTGTATTATTTTTAGCATTTTTCATTCACTTAATAATGAATTAGTGATTGTGTTGTATTCCTATTAATTCATAATTTTTTTTTGAGTGGAAAATATGCTAAAATTACTACAAATTTTACTATAAAAAACTTACAAACTAATGTAACATTTCAATAGAAAAAAAGTATTGAATTATTTATTATGATCGGTTACATATCAATTTATAAGACCTATAAGATTAAAAAAACGTGTAAATAACTCTCTCTTTTTTCAATTTAAAAAAAAAAAATACTTACTGCCCCATATTAATTTGGGGGCCTTTCTATATTAGAGGGCCTTAGGCCTAGCCTAAATGGCCTAGTCCTAGGGCTTGAGCAAGGAAGATGTGAAGGAAGGAGGTGTCAAAATTATATCCATATATTTTATTTAGTTTCTCTTTGTATTAATTCCATTAATATTGTGTTTGCACCAACAACTTTAAGAAGAATCATCACATGGAGGATGGAGCATACACAAGAGAAATCAAATGAGATTGTTGGAGATCTCAACAAGCCCTTTCACTTCAAGGGAGCCAACATCAAGAGGTGGAAAGGAAAGATCCTCTTCTATTTGAGTCTTCTCAAGTTCGCCTACATCGTCACTGACAAGAATCTTTCCAAGGCTTATACCGATTAGATGAATGAGAAAGAACTCTATCTCCATCAAGCAAAAATAGATATGTATATAAAAGATGAATACAATTATCACTCTTATATTTTGAATTGCCTTGCCGATCATTGTTATAATTATTATTATACAACTTATAATTTTGCAAAGAAAATATGGAAAACTTTACAAAGAAAGTATGATATGAGGAGGCTTGTGCAAGAAATACACTACCAGTAGATTTTTCTATTACCAAATGGTGGATGGGAAATCGATGGTGGATCAAGCACAAGACTTCCAGATGATTGTGGCAAAATTGAGATCTAAAGGCATAAAGAGTGGAGATAATCTCGTAGTAGTTAGCATAGTTGATAAATTATCACAATTTTGGAGGGAGTTTCAAAAGACTTTGCAACACAAACAAAATGAGACACTCTTGGAGATTTTGATCACATACATCCGTGTGGAGGAAGAAGTTAGGGGACAAGAAGCACTTATGATACAAAATAAAAGAATTAATATGATAGTTGTCCATCTTTTATTTACAATGGCTAGTTTGTTATGTATGGGACATGATGTATTTGGGCACTATGAGAGAGTATTTAGAGACTGTTATTACTTTCTTGTTAACTTTCTTAGATATAAATATTACTCCTTTTTCAATTTTTTATTTTTTAATTTTACTAATGGGCATCTATTAATAAACAATTTTAGGAAAATTCTTGTAAGGACCAGAAAAACTAACAACCTAAGCCCACTTAGAATAGTGGTTGGATTTGTCCAACTGCGGCCCAAAACAATGAATTTATAAGAGAAGGAAACAAACAACTAAAAGGTGACTCCGCTTGAGGAGAAAAATAAGGAAGAAAAGGTAGATCTTATTAAATGGATGAACCAATTTCTCAATACAAATTGGCCTGAGGAGACCACCTTTACATAAGAGATGATACTGTTCACTCTCTTTTCTCTCATTGTTCTTCTCGTTTCTTCTTTATCTCTTGATTCTTGTGTCTTGCCCCCCCTTTTTTCTATAAACCCCTTTTTTCTTATATACTTCTCATTCTCTATTATCTCAACCATCCATCCTTACCTAACATGCCTCCTATCATAACACTTGTTTCTTTCTATATCTAAAAAAGGTGGTGGAAGGAATTTGCTTTACTGTGACTTGCACTGTTCATGTTACTTCCTCATCAATGCAGCTGATAAAGTTGTTGCTCATCATTTAATGCGGAGGCAATAGGCTACTCCAAACTAGAAACTTCCCCTATGATCACAGATTCTCTCTCTCTCTTCATACCTTTCTCTCCACCTGGAATGTTTCAGAGTCCCATGACTCATCCCTTCCTCTCCTTGGGAGACCTTCATCTTCGGGCCCATGGCTCGTGGCATCTTAGCACCAACATTGCAACTTTTCAACTTCATCCTCGGTCCTCGAGCACCCATAATTCTTATAGAAAAATGAAAAACTAATTGATTTGTTTGAATATTTTTCAATTTTTCATAAAATGTTTTCTAAAATAGTTAATTAATAGATGCTCAAAGAGCACACCCATTAATTGGTCCTTTTTTTGGAAGGAAAAAAAAAAAAAACATAACATTGCCTTAACCCAAAAGGAAAACCTTAGCATTGAATATTGTCAACGAAGAGGTTAGTGATTCCTACGATGGGAATTTTAGGATGTGGCATTCCTTAAAAAAAAAAAAAAAAGTTTCTCAAATTATGAATGTTGAAAACAAGAAGAAAAAGAATAAAATCCATTGTTTTATTTTGGATTTTGGTGGTCATGAAGAGTTATAGGAATAGAATGCGATCTTTGGCTGTTGCCTTAGACCAATTTTTAGAAGTATATATAGAATGACAAGTGGAAGGCTGCGAGAAGAGAAACCCTATTAATTAATTAACAGTTGAACAGGACAGCCCACAAAACCAAAACATGCTCCATACATGGATTGGACTATTATTAGTATGCAATTTAAAAATGACAAGTACTACTGCTCCCCCAATAAGGTTAGCCAATTCTACTTCTACTTATACTGACTATATAAAAAGAGCGAATTGCTTAATCTACAGTGTTTAATCTAGAGTGCTTTTGGTTTAGTCAATTTTTGTTTTTTGTGGACCCAAAATAGTTCGTTTGGCTGAAATGTGAAAACCAAATAAAAAAGAAAAGAAAAAGAAGGTAGGGATAGTGGTGGTATATCAGCCAATTTGAATAGAGCAAAGGGGGGTGGGTAGATCGGAGTGAAGGAAGGCTTTGAGTTGAAAGGTGTTGAGGTCCAAAAATTCACAATGTTGTGCCAAGGCCCAAAACAACACAAATGATTGAAATCTAGAAGAAAAAAAAAACATTTGGGCTTTCAATAAAAAAAGGGGGAAGGCCCAAACCCATTAAGGGTCCATAAGGAGGGACCTAAATCCATGGATGGGCAAGCCTTGGGCCTCACGAAACAGAGGAAAGAAAAAAGTGCAGCCTAGTCCTCAAAGGTCAGAAACATTGCTGGGGAGCCCAGGGAAAAAATTGGCACAAGATACTTGGGGTTCTCAGGAGCCTGGAATCCTTGGGACGAGCGGCAAGGCCAGGTTGGGATTAAGACAGCTTAAGGGGGCATGCCAAGAAACATGAAGAACAAGGACATATATGTCCCTATTAGCCACCCAATGATGCAGATAAAGGATCAGAAGACTTGGGACCCAACAACTCATGAGCAAGGGCCTAGTATGTTAGGGAATCCATGAAGAAGAACCCTGAAGGAAGGTGACTAGGGATCTTTCATTCTGGTAGGAAGGAATCAGCCCACTTGGGAAAAATGACAAAGGGGAAAGTAGCCAAAAGGTGGGTATGAAAAGGTGAACTCTAGAAGTTTTGGAAAAAAGAAAGATCAAAGGTTAGCCCTTTAGGACCCTTCAGAACGGGAAAGTTAGTTGGGGGCTTTTGAAGAGGGAACCTCAAAAGAAGGAAATAATGAAGAATGAGGAAGGGACCAGCCACCAATGTTGCTGACACAACATTAATTCTGATACCCAGGGGAGCAAATAGAGGGAATCAATGGTACCCCATAAACCCTAAGATGATACTATGAAAGGGGAAGCAGTCAACAGTGAAAGACATTTAGTAACAGTGAATTGGAGTAAAAATCCTTGAGAAAAAACTTTGTTAGAATTCAAAAAGAAAGAAAAGTGAGGGAAAACATCATTTGGGATCCTCAAACAGCCACTAAAGAACACACTCAAATTCAAAGGGATTCAAACTTCGCAAGTCTTAGAGGCCTGAAGAGCTATCTAAGTCTGTGATTTTTGAACTTCTTTGGATCTTGTAACATGTCCTGGTGGGCATGATGTATTATAAGAATTAAGAAAATAATGAAGTATTTCACATTATTTTAAGGATCCCTAACGTCCTATTTTATTCTTTTTTATTATTATTTCGTTCTTTGTTGTTCCTTGCTATTCAATGCGTATATTTTCTGTATATTAGTATGTATGTGTTGTAGGATTCGTGCTTTGTGCACCACTTGGTTTGAAATCAGCCTAATTTAGCTGTAGTGAACCAGGTTTAGTTCCTTAAAACAGTAAGCATGTGGGCCTAGGATCCCTGCTCGGCTACTTGGGCCTGTGTGCTAAAAAAAGAACCCATAAAAGGTATGATCTTTTGCTTTCTTTCTTTTTGCTTCTAAACTTTGCATTTATTTTTCTTTCTTTCTTCCAGATCTTTGATATGTGTTATGGGTAGGTGTGGAAAGGACCTTCCCAAGACTCCTCCTACCCTCTTCCGTCCCTTCCAAGATCACAACCAAGCGTGAGGAAGCTTAGGAATAGTTAAGTGGTGAGTGAAAACGGTGTCGTTTCAATAAAATAAAATAAATAAAAAATGAAAAAGCTCACAATTCATTGTATGAAGCAAGAAGACCGAGTGAGGCAAAATTGCCAATTTTCTTTCACCAAATATTGATGATGGTTTTTTTTGAAGGTTGAAAGAAGGAAATGGAAAAGCAGAGAACTGATTTGTGGCATTGGTGTTTTCTTTCAGCTCACACGACAAGTATTTTCTATCTCTAAATTTCTCTAGAGTTCGATTGATTTCTATCTCTCTTTTTCTTTTGTTTATTATACTAAGATACTAATTTCACAAAACTGGTAGTGAGCCTTTTACATGTTTGATGAAAGCTTTGACTTAAGGCTAGGAATTTTGCCAAAACCCAATTCTCTAAAATTTTAGTGGGTTTTTTCATTCTTGTTTTAGATATCCTTCTTTAAACTGTGTTGGTATTTGAATTTTGCCTGGAGTTTTGTCATTCAATCTCATTTCCTTCTAGCTTTGCCGTGGTTCCATCAATTGCAAATGGTCCACCTCCATCAAGAGCATACAGTCCATCTCGTTTACACCCTTTCGCTACTATTTGGTTGGTTGTCATGTCCTTTATCACAAAACCAATACCATCAAATTCAAAAGTGAAAGGAAAATCAATTGTAAGCTTGCTAATAGAGAGTAGATTTTTCTTTATATCAGGGACCAATAAAACATCATTTAATTTGATCGAAGAAACACCAGTACTGATAGTTGCTTGACCAATATAAGAAATAGGCAAAGTTTGTCCATTTCCAACCATTACACCATCAGATTCATGATAGGGAGTTAAAGAATCAAGATTACTTGGATCGTCTATGATATGATCTGTTGCTCCTAGTATCTGGGAACCATTCGGAATCTTGACTATCAGCAATCTTTATAACTGCAGGTGCTTTTGGGATATTATCTGGAGAGAATGAATGGTTAAATTGATTAAAGCACTTAAGAGCTGTATGATTCCGTTTGTTACATATCTGACAGATAGGAACCTCATCCTTACTACCAATTGGTTGGTTACGAGACTTTGAGGTATTAAAAAGTCTTAGGAGTAGTTTGGTGACCTCAAGCAAAGCCACGTCCTTTGGAATTGAATGATATTTGCCTTTCATTATTTTTTCTGTTCTTGTTGCTGTGCTGGCCATAGAAGACCATTTGAGGAGCTAGTTGTGCATCAAGGTTATGTCGTTCAGAATAACTCTCTAAGAGAGTAACTATTTCAGAATATGGTAGAATGGGAGGGCGAAGCATAGTGGTGGTGAACATTGCATACTCCTTGCCAAGTCCATTTAGAAGCCACCATGACTTCTTTTGATCCGTAACTGGTTTGCCAATGGTAGCAAGATCATCATAGACAGCTTTGAATCGGCGTAAATACACAGCCAAAGTGTCAGTACCCCGAGTCATAGAAGTGAGCCGTTGCTTTAGTGCAAGGCTACAATCAAATGAAACTCGTACAAAGGCATGTACAAGTGCATTCCAGACCTCAACTGAAGTGTTGAGACCAATAACAATGCCAAGGACTTCTTCAGATAGAGTGGTTGTCAACCATCCTTTGACTAGACGGTCAGATTTTCGCCATTTCACAAATGCAGGGTTTGGATGTGGATTGGACTCAGCGTCCATGATAAATTATGATGGTGGTTTAGTTTCACCTGCAATAAATCCTTGAAGATCATAACTCTCAAGGATGTTTAGCATTTGTGTTTTCCAAAGAAGGAAGTTTGTGGAAGAGACGGAGTGATACAAAATTAGCAACATTTTGTGTCACTGGATAAGGGTACTCATCAACTTGAGATGAATTTGATGAGGATGACATGATTGAAAAAAGAAGAAGGAAATCTCTCTATCTCACCAGTGGCTCTGATACCATAAAGAATTTTGAGAACTTTGTCTCATGGTTGAGCAAAGAGATTTCTTGTATTTACTTATATAGATAAAATGTTAAAAGGTGGGATCTGTACAACATAACTGATGTAAATGTAATAAGAGATATATTAGGAAAGAGTAAAGAAAATATGGAGGAGATCATGCCTATCCTTGCTGGGCATGTTAGAATTTATTTGAAATTCTACCACTTTTACTTTGTTGCTGATATCTTGTTGTTCTGCTGAAACTAAGGGAGGAAACTATGGAGGAGATCACGCTATCCTTGTTGGCCTGCAGAAACTAACGGTGCCAGCTGTGGTCTTGAATCTTTGTTGTTATCAGAAATAAACACTTGGCCTCCTTTCGTTAAAATTCAATGAAAATTCAAATTTCTATTAGACACGCTTATACTTATTTGGATTTAAATTTGACCGAAATTTAAAGGTTTGAGATATAGTGTTTAATACCAATAGTTTTTTTTTTTTGGAGAAAGAATACTAATAGTTTTTGATAATTTAATAGTTGAAGAAGAGAAAATTTAAAACTTGGATATTTTCATTGAAAATACTAAAAAGTGCTAATTAATTGATTTACAAAACTTTTGACTATGGCCAATAGTTAACAGAGGGACATTACTCTTTATTTTTTTTGGAGAGGAAATAGGGGACATTACTTGTGATCCATCTAGATTGAGTGGAGTAGAATATAGTAGTATAGATTTGGCCAAAAAATAATCTATTTTTAGCAAACTTTATTCTACTCTCTTCTAATCTCTCTCCATCCATACAGGCCCTTACTTTTGAAGTTTAAGAGGATCCCACAATTGCATGATATTTAAGAGGGGAATTAAAAAAAATTATTACTAGAATATATGAAATTCAATGTGTGTAAATAACATAAAGTTAATACAAAATTTGATGTGTTATGAACACATAGATTTGATATGTGTCAAGAACAAATAGATCATTTTCAAAACTTCTATATATATATATATATATAAAGTTCATTTTCTAAATATTGGGCATGAGTTAGCTCAACTGTACAATATATGGTTTTTGTATAAGAGATTTTTAAGGTTGAAATAACTGAGAGTTTTTAGCTGCTAAAAGTCATGTTCTATTGCATCCACATCCACGCCCGATTTTATAATCCATGTTTCTGCATTGGAATTGGATTGGGTTATAAATAGTACTGGGTAAAACATAGTCCAATGAAAGGTTAAGAACGCTTTAACCTCCGCCTCCAATGAGGTGAGAGTGAGAGCTCAGACAGACAAACCGACTACTGGCGCATTCGCATATCTCTCTCTCTCTCTCTTAGCCGTTGAGTTTCAGTTTCCCCCCTCCTCCATTTTATTTAATCTAAAACACCAAAGTCTTCATTGACTTTCTCTCTCTCTGAATTGAATTCTTTACGTTTGTCTCTCTCTGACCATATATATAAATATAAATATAAATATAAATATAATTATGGCTCTGAATTGGTGTTTGATTCTCACACCATGAGCGACTCTCAGTCTCGGAGCCCCATCTCCTCCTCTTCCTCCTCCTCCGCCACCGATCAGGTGAGACCCATTACTTCAATTTATCCAAACACCTTCTCTTTTATTACTATTTACTAATTTGATTGCTTCAAATTCTTTTTTCTTTTATTTGACTCTTTCACCCATCATTTTATCAATATCTGATTGCTGATTTATTATAAACCCAATTTTCATTTTTTTTAAGAATCAGTTTAATTTCTGTTACACGGTTGAGGCTTTTTATTTTTGGAAAAACTAACTATGTGTGTTTTGATGTATTTTTTTTTTTTTTTTTTGTATATTTGTGAGTCTGATTGTAATTCAGCAATTAGTGGCAAAACTAACTGTGTGCGTTTAAATGTATTTATTGGATACTTGTGATTCTGTTTGTAATTCAGCAATTAGTGGCGAAACTAACTATGTGTATTTTGATCTATTTATTGAGTACTTGTTAGTCTGATTGTAATTCTGCAATTTGTGCCAAAACTAACTATGTGTGTTTTGATGTATTTTTTGAATACTTGTGAGTCTGATTGTAATTCAGTAATGAGTGGCCAAATATGTGTGTGTTCTGATGATTTTACTGAAAACTTGTGAGTCTGATTGTAATTGTTTAATATGTGAATAATTATAGAATGTGAGCCGGAGTCAGAGAAGTGGTGATGGTGGTCAAACGTTGGCTTCCGGGTCATCACGTCACTGGCGTGATATTTTCTGGATGGCGGTTTTTATGCTTCATATGGTTGTTTTGGGATTTGGCCTAACGGTTCTTGGGCTCAATAGGTTTCAGAAAAAGGATAGGCTAAACATTGATAAGTATGCTGCTGGGATAACAGAACACCATGAGGGCTTGACGGAGGATTACTGGCCGATGTATGCTGTTGCTGGTGGTGTTGGGACTGCTCTTGGATGTGCTTGGTTGTTGTTACTGGGTTCACGTGCGAATCAAATGATGAAGTTTACGGTGCACATTTTGACTACATATCTTGCTGTGATTAGTGTTTTGTGTTTCTGGGGCGAGCAGTTCTTCTGGGGTGTTGTGTTTGCAATTGGTGCTGCTTTGCAATTCTTGTATATCATATCGGTAATAGACAGGTATAAAATTTGAATCTGCCTTGTGTTTATGAGTTTGTATTAAGCTTATTTTTTACAAAGATGTTTGCTAAGGAATTTTCCTAAAATATGTTAATCGGTGCATGATTGTAGAATACCTTTATCATTGAATCCTGATTTGTGAAAAATATACCATAATGTTTTAACTTTCAATAAATAGAAGTGTTTGTTGCAAAGCATATTCATGAACCATCGGTGAGTTAAAGAGATGTGTTGATTGGGACTAGGGTTTAGTATTTCCTTGTAATTGTTGCTCCCCGTTGATGGCTTTTCATAAAATGCTAGACAATAAGTATGAAATTGGTGATCTTGCTCCCTTGTATCCTTTCTTGATTTTGAAAATAAACTACAGATGTGAAAATTGTGATATCGCAGGAATAGTGGAGATGAATGTTTTGTAAGTAGCACCCACCATTCATTTCAATGAGGTATAAAATCATTGGTGGTCTTTTGAAGGGTTCCTAAAATTTTGTCCGTGCTATAATTGAGATGACAGGGTTTTTCTAGGTCCTGAAGGCATATATTATATGGGGATCCTATCATATCAGCAACGTGTTGGAGTTTGTGTTAATAATAATTTTGGGGTGTGTTAAATTTTAAATGGGGCCTTTGTGTACTGATTCTTGCTTATTTGGAAAGGTACTGTATTGGGTGCTTTGGGGGGGGGGGGGGGGGGGGGGTTTGCATTTAGCATTATTTTTGGAACATTTTAGTTAGTTGTCAAGTTTGCAAAACTATTTAGCAAATTAGCATCTTGAGGCTCTGAAACTCGAGTTTAATGTGAGACTCAAGTTGTAAGTGGTGGCAATCTAACGTGGAAGAAAAAATCCATGTGGAACTCTAGTCTTAGAAACTCAAGTTCCTTTGCTAAGAAAAAACAATTTGTGAGTGCTAGGCATTTTCTTCTTCGTTCTTCTGGGTTGCTTCCTTCGGGGTTCTTCTTCTTCTTCTTCTCCTCCCCAGACTGCTTCTTTCTCTATATAACTTGAGTTTGAGAGACTCTGGTTCCATGGGGAAAATAGGCCACATTTGCACTTAGAACTCGAGCCTTCAAGGCTTGAGATGCTAGTTTCCTAAATAGTTCTAAAAAGATGCTTACTAACAAAATAGTTTCTCAAATCATGTTAGAGGGCAAATATCCCCCTTGGGGAAGAGAAGAGGGTGGGGGGGGGGGGGGGGGGAATTATACATGTTAGAGATGTGCTGCAAGTAGTACCAAGTTGTTGGGGTTTGAAGCTTTCTTTTAGTTGAGTTTTTTTCTTGTAACTTGTAGGGGTCTTTTTTACTTCTTTTTTATATGTATTTTCACCAATATTTTTGGTTTTTAGTTCCATTAGGGACCTTAACTCCACCTGTGTTTGTGCTTAGTGTCATATATTTTGTTCATAGCTGGTCCCAAGCCCAGGAAAAGGGGGAGGGTTGTGGTAGGTTACTAGGTTGATAGTTACTGTAAAATTTAGTCACTCTATTATGATTGGAAATAAGCAACCCCAAAAAGTTTGGGACTAGGGCTTTTATTGTTGTTGTTGTTGTGTAGTTCCATTAGGGACCTTGATATGAATGCCCTACCAGTCCATCCTAGAGTTGTGTAATATAGCTCGAAACAGACTCATTTTCAACTTTTGATTAACATTTTTATCCTTAGTTATTTGTTGTCTCTCTCTCTGTCTCTCTCTCTCATGAATTCTGTGGATAAATCAGTATTGGAGAAATCAGATCTTCTTCTGTCTTCTTTTACTACAAAGTTGTTCACCTAAGTACATGTTGTTCATCTATAGACTGCCATTTACCATGCTGGTGTTGCAAAAATCTGTGAAGATGGTGTGGAGTCTTCCTGAAGTTATGAGAGTAGCTTATGCATTCATGTTTGTCATGCTTTTATGGATGGGATTATGGTCTTTTGGAGCAGCTGGTGTTGTGGCTTCAAGCTTGGGTGAAAGTGGATGCTGGTGGCTTCTTGTGGTGAGCTGGCAAGTTTTGCTCTTAATTCCATCGGTTATTGTGATGAGAATTGCAAGAAATTTCCACTGGAATGAACCTGAGTTAGTGATAATACTAAATATTTCTTTTGTGCATCCAGGTTCTCTCTGTAAGCTTATTTTGGACTGGTGCAGTCCTCTGTAACACTGTACATGTTATAGTTTCTGGGATGGTGTTTCTTGTTCTCATCCATGGTGGTCGCGAAGCATCATCAATACCTCCAAATTCCTTGATCAAGTCTTTACAGTATGCTGTGACAACATCTTTTGGCAGCATTTGCTATGGATCACTCTTCACAGCTGCTATTCGCACTCTACGGTGGGAGGTGCGCAAGTCAGTTTTTGTGGCTGTTTCACTATCTTGCTTTCAAATTTTAGTGTTTATTTAGTACCTTTTTTGTTTTCAAAATATATTTCAGATCAGGGGAGTTCGGTCAAAGATTGGCAACAATGAGTGTTTGCTTTGCTGTGTTGATTTCTTGTTTCATCTTGTGGAGACTCTTGTTCGTTTTTTCAACAAGTATGCCTATGTTCAGGTATTACTTCTCTGTTTGTCTTCTCTGTCATGTAAGTAAGCTATATGAATGGCGAAAATTATTTCTGGTATTAGGACATGCAATCAACTCATTTCAGTGAAAAAAAAAGATGGTACAAGGAAAGCTTAGTGTTGCCTATGTTTGTGGAGCTGAACATTGGCAACCAATTAACAAACTTTACATTGTTGATTTATCTGAATCTGGATGTTTGGATTGTTCAGTGGGTCCACTCGGAAATAGATTCTAAAAATGTGAACAATAAGTTATAGGCTCATTAGGTCATAATAAAAAATGGTCCAATTGAGATAGAACATTCAAGTAAATTAAAATGCTTATGGTTCATGCATGGTGAAAATAGCTGCTTTAGAACACATTGAAGGCTTTAGTATTAGGGAGCAACCCAAAAGGCGACGGCAAGAGTTATTCCAAAAGTATTTAAAATCTTATGCAACCAAATAAATTGGGTTTGTGCTATTAAACTTGAATTGACAAGGGTTCTTGTTTGGACTTTTTAATTCATTGGGATATTGCATCATGGATAGTAAACTTATTTGGGTTTTGAAATAGTGATCATTTCATTCGTGAGAATGTGAGTATAAGCAATGTTAATTAGACCAAATGGAATCTCCCCCCAACATAACTAAAGCAATCATAGGGTCCAATCACACGGTTTTTTGCTAAATATTGTTATTTTAAAAAATTGGGAAATTGTTATTGTTTAATTTGGAAAAATGTTATTTTAAAAAATTAAATGGTGTCTTAAAGACGTGATTTCTGTTGAGTTGGCAAGGCTTACATGGCATTTGAAAAAAAAAAAAATCCACGTGGAAGACACGATTTCCACATTTTAACTTTATTACAGTTTACTGTACATCATCCCCCTCTTAGCTGTCCTCAAACCTGTATCTCAGCTCCCTCATCAATGTCAAGATGGATAAGCGGAATTAGAAGGGAAGATAGGGTTTGAAATGAGGAAATTTGCTTATGGTTGGTTTGGTTGGGTGGAAAATGGGATGGAAAATTGGAAGTTTTACTTTATTTGGTGTGGTGGAAAAGCGGGAGGATGAAAAAGGGGGAGGGTGAAGCCTACCAAAAAATTTCCTCCCAATTTGGGAGGAAAAGTGTGGGAGAAAATGCTGTATCTTTGGAATTTACTATTTTGCTCAATCTTTTCTATCCTCTCCTTATTTAATAAGGGTATAATAGTAAATTTCTTCAAATAACATTTTCTATCCTTTCACATTTTCATCCTCTTTACCAAAACACACACAAGGTACATTTTCTACCCTCTTAATTTTCCATCCTCCCAACCAAGTGGAGTCTCAAAGATAGGGGTGATCCTCATTGATGAAAAGATGAGGGAGAGTGACTCACGCACTTGAGATGGTTTGGTCATGTGTAAAGGAGAGTGATTAATACACTAATTAGAAAAAGTGAGTTGATTTAGTAAAGGGAATGAAGAAAGGTAGAAGAGGACTTAAAACAAAAAAAGTAGTAAATAAGACTTTGAATAGCATAGAATAATGGAAAATAATACATGTGGTTGACAACTAATCTGAAAAGAATACATAGCTGATCCCAAAATTTTGGGTCTAAGGCTTGGTTCATGTTGTTATATCAAATATTTTTCTTTTTTATTTCTCTCTTAAATAAAATAGATAAAAAAAAGAGGAAAATGATATGGGTACAAGAGAATTATTGAACATATGGAATTTCAAAAGCTATACGGAGAGAAAAAAAGAAGTTGGTGGTTTCAAGTGATGTAAGGGTTTTGGTTCATTTGGATTTTGGGTATGGATTCAGATTGATTTATTTGATTGGAGGTTGTGCTTGTTAGTTTGAGAGTTGAATTGGTTGTGAATTGTGTTTGTCGTTTGGTAGTTCTTGAGCATGGTTTTGATGGGTTGGTAGTGGTTGGGCTAACCGATGGCCTTTGACAACAATCTTTGCTGATTGGTGTTTGGTTTGGGTGGTTTGACTTTGTGCGGATGTTATTCGGCTGGTTGTGTTTGTGATGGCTTGGGGTGGAGCTTGGCAAGTCCATGATGGTAGATGTGTTTTGTTCGTGGTTTGTGGGGTTGTGTGATGATTCAGTTGTGGTATCAGGTATGTTTCGGTAGGTTGTGAGGTTTTTGAAGGGTGGCCTGTGGTAGAGATTTGGTTTGTGTGCTGGCTTTTGTGATGGTGGCATGGGATTTGTGTAAGTTGGCAATTGGGGGTTGATAGCAGTGGTGGGGCTGCTGATTGCTGCGGCAGCTTTGGCAGGATTTATGTAATTGAAGATGATGGCATCAAAGTTTAGTTTTGAGCATAGTGAGAACAGCAAAGGCTTGTGGTTCTTTCTGTTTCTTCAGTTTTCTGTTGTTCTCCCCTTCTAGAAACTCCAATTTGGCTGCCAAGCATGATACATTTGTTGCGGAAGAATGACCTAGTGGACTGAAACCAGAAACTGGTACAGATTGATTTCACCATCAGAACTAAAATTGTGTCTTCAAAACAGGAGTTCACTGCAAATATTTGTTTAAAAGCCAAGTTAGCTTTGCAAACTTAGTAGCATAAAAGTTGAAATCATGTCTTAAAGACATGATTCCAGGGGCAGAAATCCTGTCTTCTATTTGCAATTTTAAGAAAATTCTAGTCTCCTATATAATTTTTCAAAAAGTGCATTTTGCCAAAACATCATTATTCATTAGTTTGCCAAAACTCTTCTTTCAATTCCATATAGGTGCATTGGTTGTGTTTGTCTATAAAATAATTATTTGGTAGTAGTGCATTGTTTTAAATAATCAATGTAAATATGGAGTATGGACTGGAGTTTTATTTAACAAAACCTTTTTTTTTTAATAATAAATTAAAAAAAATTAAATTGTTTTTCTTTCTTATTATTTTAGGAAAGGTCATTATCTGAAGAAATAAAAATACCTAGAAACCTCTTAACCTTCAAAGATGGTGCAAGAGGAAAAAAAACCTACACAAACAGCCCACCTTTTCAGAGAAACACAAAATGGCACCCTAGCCTTGAACTTCTACTGCAAATTGAATTGCATTTCAAGTTAATATCTTAAATTCTCTTACCTTAAGTAGCTTTTGCCTTCCCTATATATGTTGCTCTGCCTCTCTCTTTAAAATATCTGATTGGAAATGCATGTGAATGTCAAAAACAATAAATTAGCACCTCTTGCTTTCAAAATGCTCCCCTCATATTTAAGGGTTACTATGTCAACCTTTTGCAATTACCATGATCTCTTTCTTCTACAATTTGAGCAGCCTCAGTCTGGGATGGTTGACTTTTATATAAATAATTTTTTTTTCTTCCTTTTGGATTCAATCAATAATATGATGTTTCTTAAAGTAATTCATTTGTCATCATCTACTGTCATTTCTAAAACATTGTTTAAGTGAACCCCTGTTCTCTTCAGATTGCTGTTTATGGCAAAAGCTTTAATCATTCAGCAAGGGATGCTTGGGAGTTATTTCAGTCAACTGGAGTAGAAGCACTTGTTGCCTATGATTGTTCAGGTGCTGTTCTACTAATGGGCACTCTTATGGGTGGGCTTGTTACTGGAACCTGCACAGGAGTTTGGACATGGTTTGAATCGAGGGACAGAGTGAGCATGGTTGGGTCCACTGCAATGTTGATGGGAATGGTCTTGGTAAGCCTTACTACTTGGTGTTTTTTTCTCCCCCTTTCTAGCTTAGGATTCAGATTTCTATTCTGGGTTTAAGTATGGGTGGTATTTGTAGTTTTTTCATTGAATTTAAGCTTTTTCAATTGGTGGCTGAGGAAGGAGGAAATTTTAACTCCTTATGAATTTTTGAATGGAGCAAACACTACATGAAGTCAATATTCATGGGTAAGAATGCCGCATTATGGTTGATGAAGAATATAGAACACACGGTGGTCGGAGTTAATCCCAAACAGTTTTTTACGCTTAGGGAAGGAGGCACCGTGTACACTTTACACCGAGGATCAAATTCCTTTGGTCAGTTTCTATTAGTGTCTGAACTCAAAGTTGGCGGGTATAGAAGATTTGTCATAATTCCTGGAGGCAAAGCACAAAATGGTTGGAAGGGCTTTGGGCTTGAACTGAGGAAGATGTTGGCTCCTGACCAATATGCATTAGGTGGTTCAGGCCAGGCCAAATTTGTGTCCATGCCACAGAGGAGAATGTTGGGGCCTTATCCCTCTCGGTCTTTTGTTGAGATATTGAAGGGTCAGGTGCAACCGAGGAATAAGACTCAGTCACAACGTATTACAACCAAGGAAATGGACAAAAATATGATTCAGGGGGAGTCTGTTGAGAGGCAGAATCATTTAAGGGGGTTGTTGACAATGAGTCAGAGATTTTCAGGTGCTAAGGTGGGGGATTTTCCGGTGGGCAAGCTTGATAGGATGGTGGTGGGAGGAAGGGATAAGAAGGAGCAGAGCATTAATAAGGAGTCAGATTTTGGAGAGCAAAATCCGGCAGAAAACAGGAAACGTATCCCAGCAAGTTTCTGTTTGAATTCAAAAGTAAGTGAAAATGGTAAGAGGAGGGATTTAAGGAGATCTTGCTGGACAGAGAGTGGTCTAATCGTGGAGATTGATGTGAAAGGAAGGAGGCAGGTTTCCTGGGACAGAAATAAAGGGGGAGTAAAGAATTTCAAATGGGTACCATGGGCTTGCAAGGAGTTGAGCAAGGATAAGCTGGGTCTGGGCTCTAACAAGCTGGCAGCCCAACTACCAAGTAGTATGGCTAGTTTAGGCCAAAATAACACAAGCCCAGTAACTTTTGAGCCTGGGGAATGTTCCAATAATTATGAAGGGCCTATATCCTCAACCTTTATTCACGAGAAGGTTGGGGAGAACCCATTTTGGACTTTGTTGAGCTCTGAGTTGTCGATACAGGTGGCCGGAGGTCTTATAAGGACACAGAAGGAATTGGTCCAGGCCGAGAATGGCGGAGTGAGCTGCTCGGTGCCTCCGATGAAACCTGTTCTGCCGATACAGATGGAGCGACGCACCGAGACTCTACAGAGGGTGACATAGGAGTGGTGTGCTTCACCGGTAGGAGAGTTGGGGGGCACCGGGTCTTCTCCGATTATGGTTTTCAGCTTTAGCTCTGATTGGAATAGTATTTTGGGCTCCGATATGTTGTCGGATGGGTTGATTTCTATAGGTAAGAGGATAGTGATTCTTGAATTTGTGCTGAGATTGGTTGGAGCTCTTTTTCTTGATCTTTTTTTGGAGTTTTTAAGAGTTGGGTCACTAGGCTTTGGAGTTTTGGGTCAAGAGGTTAATTCCTCTTACTGTAAGGAACTCACAAGACTTTCTAGGGAGGTTATGCTTGTGGAGGAAACAACTGATTTTTCTATGAGCTTTGGTGAAATAGAACTGTCAGTTTGTTTACCTCTGCAAACCATTGCTCCGAGTGCGTCGACATATTTGGTAGAGTTGGAGGAGGTCACTAAGATATTGAGTATTGAGCCTAAGTTAGATATTTCTAGGTGGGTGAAACACAGAATTCCTGGGTTTAGTAAATTGGTTGGGTTGTCACTGACTCGACATGAGAAGTTGTGCATTGCTCTTTTACAAAGGATAGAAACTGAGATGGAGGCAGCTAATGTGTTACATCGGAAAGTAATAGGTAGCCAAAAAGTGGCTAAGTCCAAACATAAGGGACGTAGAGAGCTGCGAAACTTGATCTCTTCGGTGAATTATGATCGGAGATAGAGGTTTGTTTTTGTGTTGCTGTTAGTAGGTGGGGATATTTTTGTGGTAATGAAGATAAAAATGATTTCGTGGAATGTTAAAGGTTTAAATGATCCTCGGAAACGACTAGTGGTGAAAAATTTGTTGCGGGAATGGAAGTGTGATGTTGTTTGTCTACAAGAGACAAAAATTGCTAGCATGAATAGACAGCTGGTTTGCAGTTTGTGGGGCTGCCCATATGTGGATTGGGCTGTTTTGGAGGCTGATCGGATAGCTGGTGGTATTTTGATTATGTGGGATAAAAGGGTCTTGGATAAGATGGAAGTTATGGTTGGTACATTCTCGGTTTCGGTAAAGTGGCAAGGGGTGGGGAATGGTTTTATATGGGCATGTTCAGGGGTTTATGGCCCAAATGAGAATAATGAGAGGGGTCACATGTGGGATGAATTGGTGGGTATTCGACAGTATTGTAGGATACCGTGGTGTTGCTTGGGGGATTTTAATATTGTTCGCTTTCCTAGTGAACGCAGGGGTGAGACAAGTTTGACACTGGCTATGGAAAAATTCTTTGAATTTATTGAGTATCTTAACTTGATTGATTTGCCTTTGGAAGGAGGTAGCTCTACATGGTCAAATGGTACTGATCAACCAGCGATGTCTAGGATTGATAGAGCTTTGGTCACTCTAGACTAGGAGGAACATTTCCCAGATGTTATTCAAAGGATTTTACCCCGTCCTATCTCAGATCACAATCCAATTCTCTTGGAGGCAGGGGGAATGGCAAGGGGGAAAAGTTCGTTCAGATTTGAAAATATGTGGTTGAAGTCAGAGCGGTTTGTGGATAGGGTTCAATTTTGGTGGAATTGACATTCTTTTGTAGGTACACTTAGTTTCGTGCTTGCGAAAAAATTAAAGGCTCTGAAAGAGGACATTGTACAATGGAATTGTCGAGAGTTTGGTAATGTAGAGCGTTAAAAGAAACAATTATTGGAGGAGTTGAAAAAATTAGACGCTAAGGAAGGGGATTTTGGTCTCATTGATGGGGAGAAATGTCATAGGGTAGATTTGAGGTCCTAGGTGGAGTATGTTTTTTCCTTGGAGGAAATTTCCTGGAGACAAAAATCTAGGATGTTATATATCAAGGAAGGGGATAATAACACTAAGTTCTTCCACAGAATGGCTAATTCCCATAGAAGGTATAATCATTTGAGGACTTTGGAGGTAGATGTGGTGGTTTTTGAGGAGGAATCTGAGGTAACTAATCAGGTAGTCCAGTTTTATAAAAATTTGTACAAGGAGTCTGAGGGGTGGAGGCCTTTTGTGGAGGGTTTGGAGTTTAATCGTATTGGGAATATGGAGAGGGTTTGACTTGAAAGGAATTTTGAGAGAAAGGAGATTCTTCAAGTCGTAAGTGAGTTGGAGGGGGGGACAAAGCTCCAGGCCCGGATGGGTTTACTATGGCATTTTATCATCATTGTTGGAGAGTAGTGGAGAAAGATGTGTTAGCGGTCTTTGAAGAGTTTTTTCAACATTGTAAGTTTGAAAAATCTCTCAATGCTACCTTCATTGCTTTAATTCCTAAAAAGAATGAAGCCTCTAATATTAGAGATTTCCGGCCTATTAGCTTGGTGGGGAGTGTGTATAAAATTTTGTCTAAGGTTTTGGCAAATCGTTTGAGAGTGGTTTTAGATCAGTTGATCTTTGAGACCCAGAATAGCTTTGTGGGTGGGAGATAAATCCTTGACTTGGTTCTTATTGTGAATGAGTGTGTGTATAGCCGAGGGAAGAGTAGGATTCCTGGAGTCATTTGTAAACTTGATATTGAGAAAGCTTATGATCATGTGAATTGTGAGGCTTTGCTGTATTTGTTGAATAGAATGAGCTTTGGAGTGAAGTGGTGTAAGTGGATCCGTACTTGTATTTTCACAGTTCAGTTCTCTATTTGATTAATGGGTCTCCAACTGATTTTTTTGGTAACTCAAGGGGGTTAAGATAAGGGGATCCGCTATCTCCTATGTTGTTTTTGATTTTGATGGAGGTATTCAGTAGGATGTTGAGAAGAGTGGAGGGAGCTGGCTTGATTTGTGGCTTTAAAGTTGAGGGAAGGAGGGGTGGTGGGGAATGTGTTTCACATCTATTGTTTACAGACGATACTATCCTATTTTGTGATGCAAATGTGGAGGAAATTCTTCATATTCGGTTGTTGTTACTCAGTCTTTAGGCGGTAATAGGTTTGAAGGTTAATGTGCACAAGAGTGAAATGGTTTCAATAGGGAGGTTAATGATGTGCATGCCCTGGCGGAAATTTTGGGCTGTAGAGTTGGAACTTTGCCTATGTCTTATCTTGGCATGCCGTTGGGGGCTTCACATAACTTCCCTTCAATTTGGAATCCTATTTTGGCAAAAATTGAGCAGAAATTAGCCGGGTGGAAGAAGTTGTATTTGTCTAAGGGGGGGTCGATTGATGTTACTCAAGAGTACGTTATCTAGCTTTCCTACTTATTTTCTATCTCTATTCACCATTCCTACTTATGTGGCTAATAAGATTGAAAAGTTGCAAAGGGACTTTCTATGGGGTGATAGTAAGAATCATTTGGTAGGATGAGATAAAGTTTGTGTGCCTATAGCTAATGGTGGTTTGGAGATAAGGAAAATTACTACTTTCAATAAGGTCTTATTGGGGAAATGGTTGTGGCGGTTTGGGAAGGAAGAGGGTCGGTTATGGAGGAGGGTGGTAGCGTCAAAATATTGGGAAGAATGGGGGGGATGGACCTCAAAGCTAGGTAGGAGAGTTCATGGGTGTGGTTTGTGGAGAGGTATTCACATGGGATGGGGGGATTTTAGCAAGCATTGCCAGTTTGTTGTTGGGTTGGGAAATAGAGTGAGATTTTGGCAGGATGGGTGGTATGGAGATCAACCTTTCCAAGTGGCTTTCCCAAGGCTGTATGGAATTGCCATTGATAAGGAGGCATCTATAAAAGCTTCTTTGTCAAGGCGGGGGGTGGAGGATAGAAGAATTTGAGAAGTTCGTTTTATTGGAGAATTTAATAATTGAGAGATGGATGAAGGGCTGCATTTTCTTCATATATTAGGAGCTAATACTCCTCCTATGGATGTTAGAGACCGGATGAGATGGAAGTTGAAGTCTAATGGGGAGTTTGCATCCGGTCATATTATAACAAATTGCGGGATTCTCCCTCAATTGTCTTTTCTTGGAAAGGAATATGGAGAGTAAAGGCTCCTAAGTGAGTTTCTTTTTTTGTTTGGTGTGTAGCTTGGAATAAGATTCTAACGGGTGATAACTTGAGAAGATTGAGGGGATTGGATTTTGTAGATTGGTGCATTATGTGTCGGCATTGTGGAGAGACGGTAGATCACTTAGTTCTTCATTGTGAGATGGCTTATTAGTTGTGGAGTTTTGTCTTAATAACTTTTGGTTTGTCTTGGGTTATGCTTAGATTGATCCCAGATTTGCTTTTTGATTGGTGGAATTGGTTGGGGAAGTATTCGTCTCAGTTGGTTGCCTCTTTTAGTGGGACTCTTTTTGATTGGTCTCGGGCTTGGAGACTCACGACTAGTGATTCTCTCCCCTCTTTTCTTAGCTCTCTTTCTCTTTTGTAATTATTCTGTTTTGGTTTTTTTTTTTTGTTTTCTTTTTCTTGTATTTTCTGGGCTTGCTCTATGTTTTTCATGCATAGAGTAGCCTTTTGTATATATAACATTATTACTTATCCCAAAAAAAAAAAAGCCTTACTACTTGAAACAAATTTATTTTTCTTCCTTTTTGTTACTAATTGGCTTCTGAAAATTCTAGTTAATTGGAAAGCCCTAGTTTTATAATGGGTCCCTTCAGGAGCTGGAATTTAAATGCAAATATGTTGTAATAATGTAACTAATTTCATTAATAATTATGATGATACATATTGAATGAATGTAAAAATATCAGGTGGGACTGGCAATGGTGGTGGTTGAAAGTGCTGTTACATCCATATATATCTGTTATGCAGAGGATCCACTGTTGATTCATAGATGGGATGCTGAATTTTTCAACCAGATGTCAGAGAGGCTACATCAACGTCTTCAGCATAGGAGCGCCCGGGCAAGGGAAGTGTTAACCCACACTCGCCTTGATGGCCACTCTGCTTGATCAATTCTGGAAACTAATAATTCTGCTCTTTAGTTTTTATATTTATTATTAATTTTTTAAAAAAATACTAATGAATCTTCTTCTTCTTCTTCTTTTCTTTCTTTCTTTTATTTTATTTTATTTTAATTTTAATTTTAATTTTTTTAGTTTTCTTTTTGTTTTAAGGTGTCTTTGATACCTATTAGAAAGAAATCTTTTTTTATTTTTTTTATTTTTTTATGGGGGTCTAAATAAAAGTTATTCCAAATTTTAAGGGTCAAAACTGTAAAATTCAATATTACAATTCTATTTGGTGACAATTTTTCGGGAGAGCTTAGTGGCAAAATAGGGTAATGCCGTAATAGCACTTCTAATAATAAGATGGCCTAAAACAATTATCTTGCATCAATTATAGATGCATGGCTTGTTTCTCATATAGATTGTGAATTTATCCATAAATGCCTCCGCTGTGTACAAATTGGATTGGATTTGATTTTTCTCACACTTTAATATTGTAAGAAGTGGGCGAATATATACGCTTGCTTTTAATATTCCCACATGCGTGACAAGACTAATTGATATTGGGGCGTTTTGCGTTAGTGGTGTTGCCCATGGTTGTTAAAATTTCGATTTGGATTTTACGATTTTATGATCTTACTTGTCCAAAACGATCTAAATCTTTCAAGGATCTTTGTGATCATTTAGGATCGGTAGGATCTTAGGATTTTGACGATCCCAAACAACTTTGGTTTCTTGTAATTTTATTTAACTTGACAAAAGGCTCAATTGGACCCAAATGAAAAATAAAATTCTAATAGACCAATTTTTTCTACTCTAACGTAGAGAGAGTGTAAGTCGGACCTAAATAAAAAATATCATAATAAAGTGTCACGTTTTGAGGTTTTTGACCTCTTTAAATGATGTTTACAAATAGATGTAGTAACGTATGGTAATTATATCAACGAATGTATAATTTATGTGATTATTTAACATATCAATGTGCATTTTTTCCTCAAATAATGTAGAATTTTATGATCCATCTTATAATCTATGATTCCACTTACCTTCTATAATCTTACGTAGGATCTCGATTTTGACAACCTTGATATTGCCTGTTGTTTGGACCCGACCAAGTTACAAGTTCTTTTTAGATAAATCTAATAGTGGGGGGTTCGGTTTGTGGTTGTTCGAACAATGAGGTGAGGAAATCCAAATGTGGAAAAACTAGTTATCAAACAGATTTTCAATTTTTATTTTATTTTTTAAAAAAAGTTTCAAGTTCATTTTTTAAAGAAAATTTGAGGCTCTATGTTAGGACATATGTGATTTACTTGTTAGGAACATATGTTATTATTTATGTAATTGACTAATCTTTTGACAAAACGCACTTTACTTGTATTTGGGTAGATCTAGGATGTGTTTAATACTTCAAAAAATCTTATTTCAAGATCAAGTGTTAAAACTATGCAAGTCTGTCTAAGATTCAAGTTTGAAAAGTGTCTGTCATTAAAGCTCAATAGCTGGCCACCTATGGAGCTTGAAGAGCTGTTCTAGCCCTCGTGGTTCGACAGCAACTCGATAGATAAGACATTTGTTGAGATTTATGAAACTTAGAATTTCTGATATGTTTTTCATTCAATTCGTAATTGTATGTTTGGGCTTTCTTTTCTCACAATCTTAAACATATAAAAGGAATATTTTAAGGGCTGTTAAAGTGTTAAAACTATGCAAGTCTGTCTAAGATTCAAGTTTGAAAAGTGTCTGTCATTAAAGCTCAATAGCTGGCCACCTATGGAGCTTGAAGAGCTGTTCTAGCCCCGTGGTTCGACAGCAACTCGATAGATAAGGCATTTGTCGAGATTTATGAAACTTAGAATTTCTGATATGTTTTTCATTCAATTCGTAATTGTATGTTTGGGCTTTCTTTTCTCACAATCTTAAACATATAAAAGGAATATTTTAAGGGCTGTTAAAGGTGGAACAAGTTGCACAAGTGTTGAGCAAAGTTTGTTTAAGCAAATTGTGACTGGAGATAGAATTTGCCCAGTTCATTTTTCTTGTGAAGAAGCTACTGTGTTTGTACACCGTAGGGTTTTGTAACCAAGGAGCTTCTCGATCTTTATCGTGTGATGAACTGAAGAATTTTGCAGCCAACAAACTTCTTTAGTTAGTGATTGAAGTTGTGTATTAGGATCCGCTCAATTTGTTAGTCATGTACTGGGAGTTGTGCATCAAAAGGAGAGATTGTTACTACAAAACAAGTCCAATTGGCTATTGGGGTAAGGGTTCAACTGTAGGTTGGTATAAGGTACTGGAATTCCTTTACTTGTAATTGCTTGTTGTGATAATAGTAGATTCTCGGGAGTGGTGACCTTAAAATCACCTAGTGGGGTTTTTGCCGTGTAGGTTTTTTTCATTTGTAAACAAATCACCGTGTCAATTTATTTTCTGTTACATACTTAGTTTAATTGGTGATTTATTTGTGCCATCACGCTTATTGCATGTTAATTTGATTAATTAATAAACTTGATTAATTAATCAATTAATTTCATCACAAGGGGTCAATACGTTTTTGGCATATCACTCTATAATAATGTTTTCAATTATTGGAGGTATTACATGTAGATTTTTTTTTTTTTTTGGAGGGGGGGGGGGGGGGTTGTTCCTAGAGGGTTCTAGAGCCTCTTAAACAATTGGGTGGTGCCCTGCAGAGATTTTGAATCATTTTTGGCCTCAAATATGGAGGTTGAGGGGATTTTGGAGTTGAATTGTTTTTGGGCTCAAATATGGAAGTTGAGGTTTTTTTTAGCTTGTTTTTGTATGCAATTTCGATAGTGCATATAAATTCTCTGACACATTAATAATACTATTGCCTTAATTTAAACTGGACATATCCCATTGTGGGGGCCTTTCTATGTTGATGGGTCTAGGCCTGCCTGCTACACCAAGGCCTATAAGTTAATGGGTAAAGGAGTTGAGATTGGCCCATTGATAGTTATACCGCAGGCTAGTTTGTACGCAAGCCAAGCATGCCCAATGTTGAGACAACTCGGGAATAGTGCGGCAGGCTGGGCACGACAGATATAGTCGTGACAGAATAACTGTCTTGCACAAAAAAGGATTCTGTAGCAAAATGACTTCTACAATAAAATATGCTAAGTGTAAGGGCTATAGCAGAACAACTGGTACAACAGAAAACAACTAATACCATAGATAAGATAACTAATACAACAGAATAACTAATACCGTAGAATAACCAATACCACACAAATAAAAGAGGGTTACAACAGAGCAATTGATATAGCAGAAAGAGAAAAAGATATCACAGTAGAATGGTTAATATCATTAAGCGCTACAATGAAAAAAGAAAAGAATAACAACGGAAATATCAAAGAAATTAAAGATTGTTTAGCAGGAACGGGTCTAAAAAGGGAACCGAACCCCAATACAGATAACCTTATTACAGATTTCTGCCATTGAAGTTACCCGTGCTGGAGAAAGGGCCTAAATGGTTTTGGGTTCCAATTCACAGAGTTTCAGAGGGTGGGAATGTCATGAGGGAGAGAAAATGTGGTCTACTGATGCATGCCCCTATTTCTGCCGTGTTTTCTATCTTTCTTCTCTTTTTTACCACATAGTTTTCTTTTTGTTTTCTAGTTCTTAGTTTCTTTCTTACTCTTTTCTCTGTCTCCCTTTCCATTGTTGTTCTTTTCCTAGCTACCTCTCCCCCTTTTCATACCTTTTAATTTCTATGAGATTTCTACCTTTTGTTCCTAGGGATTCACTAACCGTTTTTGGTTCCTTGTGAGTATCTCTCCAAGCTTGCCCACTAACCCATTGGTTGCTCAGCCACTACCTCTGCTCAGAGTGTGCTCGCGGCACCCATAATTGTCAAAATTGTAATCTAGATCGCAGGATTGCACGATTTTACGATCTCACCTTACCAAAACGTTTAGAATCGTAGTAGGATCGTAAAAATGGTAGGATTGTGTAGGATTGGTAGGATCCCGTAAAAATGGTAGGATTGTGTAGGATCGTAGGATCGTATGGGATCCTACCGATCCTACCAAAACATGTGTTTTTTTTTTTTTTTTTCTTTGATGGGATTGGTTTGGGCTAAGATAATCCAACTAAACCCACAAGTCCAATTGGTTATCAATAGCCCAATAACAAATTGAAATCCCAAATTTACATCTTTGTCAAAAGAAAGTCTAAAAAAAAAACACACAGTACTTAAGTTTAAAGTTCAAACAAAAAAAGAAACCTAAATATTTAGAAACATCAATCCCAAAGTTATGCCTCCTTTCAAGAACCCCAAAACCCATCACCTCTTAGCAGTCAGCACTCTCAATAACATTGCCTTTTGGATTTCATATTTATAATTAGCTAGTTTACCTTAGAATGGAAATTCTATTTTGGATTTCATATCGTAATAAGCTAATTTTCATTTGCTAACTAGCCTAACTTATTTTGGATTTGGAGCTTAGAAACTGGAAAATGTTTTCAAAATGTGTGTATAATATCTTGGTACTTAGTTGCTAATTAAACATGTACTAATTTTTTTATATACATTGTGTCAAAATTTAAATATATTTGTTTTGTTAGTACAGACGCAACGATGTAGGGCATACAAATTACATTATATGATGCAAATTTTTGTTTTTTAATGGATGAATTCATATTTTATGTGATTACTGAATATATAAAGTTACTATCAATGTGTTTTTTACTTAAAATATGAAAATAGGTAGGATCTTACAATCCATAATCTGATCCTACGATTTACGATCCTACCTACTTCCCACGATTTTACGTAGGATCCCGATTTTGACAACCTTGGCTATACCACTGATGCGAACCTCAATCGACACGCTTTGAGACCCAACAAAAATATTGGAATACTTGCCAAGAAAACTAAAATTCAGATTTTTGATAGAAACCCTGACCTAACGTTTATAATCGAAACGCGAACTAAAAGTATAAGTGTAACACCTTCACTCAATGATTATAATTGAATCACGAACCAATGGTATAAAGTTTGAACACCACAAAGAAGAATCCTTGATAAGTTCATAGTTCTTAAAGAACAACAAGAAGAGTAAAGCCTCACATTTTCTGATTTTTATTCAATAAATCCTTTATTACAATGAGTGCATGCTACTTATAAGACATGACTGAAAATAGAAAATATAAAAAAAAAAACGTACTAAATTAAAAAATCCTAAATAAAAGTTGATTTGGCTTGAAATAAGTAGATCCAAAAGAGGAAAATAGTTAAAAACGTTCTAAATAATAAAAGCCCTAAATTAAGGTAGATCTGGTTTGAAATTATAAGCTCCAGAATAGGAAAAATGTCTGTTAATTGATATAGAGCTGAAAGTCAATCAGCCATTAATCCACGCCATAAATCACGCCCAATCAAGCCAGATTAGCCCTCAATAGTTTGGATTAAATTTATTATATATTCATCTTCCTTTGGGCCAAGCTTGGAATGTTCTGCGTTAGAATTAGCCCAAATCTCTTGAATCAGCCCATTAAGTGCTTCTTTGATCTTCTTGGATCATGCTTTAGTAATAGGCTCAACTAGAACATGTAATAGATCCTTGAATGCTTTTTGATTCTCATCATTCCCCCTTTCTTGAAAAGGATTCATCCTTGAATCGTCCCCTACATCAAAAGGAGAAAGATCAGAAACATTAAATGGAGCACTAATGTTATACTCACCTGGAAGATCCAACTTGTATGCATTATTATTGATTCTTTCAAGGACTTGAAATGGACCATCCCCTCTAGGATGTAGCTTGGACCGCCTATGGGTTGGAAATTTTTCTTTTCTCATATGCACCTAAACCTAATCACCCGGTTCAAAGAGGACTTGTCGACGGCCCTTGTTGGCTTTGGTCGCATATTGCTCATTTTTCTTTCCTATATGTTTCCGTACACTTTCATGGAGTTTCTTCACCATCTCATCCTTCTTTTCACCATCCAAACTAGTCATTTCATTAACTGGTAAAGGCAGCAAATTCAAAGGAGTTAATGGATTAAAACCATAAACAATCTCAAATGGTAAAAAATTAGTAGTAGAATGAACACTTCGATTCTATGCAAACTCAATGAATGACAAACAATCCTCCCAATTTTTCAAGTTCCTCTGAATTATAGTATGCAACAAAATAGATAAAGTTCTATTTACTACCTCAGTTTGTCCATCCATTTGGAGGTGACAAGTAGTCGAAAACAATAGTTTAGCTCCCAACTTTCCCCACAAGACTTTCCAAAAATAGCTAAGGAACTTAAATTCCTTATTTTGTTTCTCCCTTTCCCCAATTTCTGCCTTACCTGTCATGGATAAAGATTGGAGGCTCTTTCTATACCTACCCCCATGGCATGCATCAAGTGGCCCTGGCCATGCTTACCTCTTTTCTTTTTTTCTTTTCTTTTTTAGTGAAAAAAATAGGGGTTAGCTAGGTTACACCAGCCCCCAGGCACGACACTAAGGTTAAAGCCTAAGAGCTAACTCATGTGGATACTTACCAACGGACTCCTGCTTGCAGCGGGACTCGAACCTAGGTGAGTTAGACGAAGTATCCGAGCTTTACCAGTTGAGCCAAGCCCTACCAACTGAGCCAAGCCCCTGTTGGCTAGCCATGCTTATCTCTTTTGGGCGAAATGCCATCCTAGCAAGGCATTTCTTCAAAAGAGGTCTCGGTAGCAATCTCAGAATAGACCTCTTTTCTCTCCACTGCCAAACCACACCCTTTGAATCCCTTAACCAAGGACCCACCTCTCATGTATTGGCTGGGTACAAGGAGGTGGTGTCCTAGCCTTTATGTCAGTTCCATTGCCCTCTAGTTTGTCTTTTTTTACTTGCACTCCGTTCCTACCGTTCTTGCATTGTCTTGTTCTACTGTGTGTACTAGGTTTGTGCCTATCTTCCATGACATGGAGGATGTGTGGGCTTTTGGGCTTACCCTACCTCCCTTTATTCTTCCATGGGTTGGGTACTGTTTAGGTAGAAGTTCCTGCCCGTCTAGCCCACCGGACTTCTATTTCTGCTGTTCCTCTTCCTGCCATGCCTATGGGTAGGATGGTTGCCATTCCTGCCACATTGGCCCATTGGGTTTACTACCTCTTTTCTTGGGCTATCCCTTCCCATTTACTTTACCTTTACCTCTTATTAATCCCATGGGCCTATTGGCTGCCATTTTTGCCATGTTGGCCCATTGAGTTTACTACCTCTATCTTTGGGCTTCCCCAGCCTATTTATTTTACCTATACCTCTTATTAATCCCATGGACCTACTAGCTGCCATTCCTGCCATGTTGGCCTATTGGGTTTACTACCCCTATCCTTGGGCTTCTCCAGCCCATTTACTTTATCTTGACCTTTTATTAGTCTTATTTTCCTTATTGTTGGGCTTCTTCTACCATTGGGCCTTTTGTAAAAAATGGGCCTCAACACCCATTCATTTTGAATCCAAATTAGGTCAAATTTGTGTCCATGTTGAAGTCTGGATGTCTATTCTAATAAAACAAGTCTTACTAAAAAATTCTTCATGACTGAAAAGATATAAGCAAATGAGTGATCAAAGGTCATTTTTTAAGAAAGCATTTTAAGCAGTTACAAGTAGGGTTGTCCAGGCAAACCAGCGACCCGCCCAACCCGTCCGACCTGCCACTGTCCGACCTGTCGCCACCCGATCCGCAGACTTCGGCGGTCGGACGCGGTTTCCGACTATGCTAACCCGACACCCAACGGGTCGGTTATCGGTTTTTCAATTCAAAAACCGTGAAACCCGACCCTAACTGAAGTCCATTCAATATACGGCCATTTTTTCCAGATTCCGGCTGTTTTTCTAGATTTCGGTAAGTTTTTTCCAGATTCTGGCTATTTTTCCAAATTTCGGCCCCTTTTTTTTCTAGATTCCGGCCCCTTTTTCACTTAAATCCGTCGATTTCTGGTACAATAAACACCGGATCTGGCCGAACCAGTGATTTCTCGTCATGATTTGGCAGAAATCTCGCCAAATCCGACGGGATCTCACCGGATCTTGGATGGATCTGGCAAGATCTCACCGGATCTGGCGAGATCTCGCCGCATTTCAAAGGATTTCGATGAGATCGGTTTCACCCGAAACCGACCACCACCCGCCGGCGACCCGAACCGACGAATTCGTTACTGTTACGGGTTGGTTGCGGGTTGAAAAACCATCCACCTGAATTGTTACGGGTCGGTTGCGGGTTGGGCAAAAACCCAACCCGCCCGACCCATGGACAGCCCTAGTTACAAGCACTTTTAAATTGTGATTATTTCTAAATTATTGTGAATACTTCAATTACCTTATGGTTGATATTTGTTAAGCTTTGCATTGGGGCCAGATTCTTAAAATTATTAACAAGTACAGAATGGAGTATCTATAATCTTATTTTGCTAATGAGCTTTACCAAAAGTCACCAAACTTCCATAAAAATTTTCAACTATAATTTTTTCAATTAATTAGCAAATTTTTGATAAATTATACCCTTAAACAAAATGCAAACTAAATACAAAATGATTGTATATTTAAATTAATAAACTAAAGATCATTGATTTACTTTTGCAAAAGCATGTGACATTTCAAATAGGTAGCGTTTCTTGTATGTGGCCATCAAAACGAATGTGGGTTAATATTTATATATTATTGTTTAAAATTATTAACCAATCCCTATTTGTATAATGAAAAGATTATCCCTATTTGAACATTTTCCCTTATCAAACATTTCTATTCTCATAAAAATAATCCCAGCACTTTTAGTCTTGTAAGTTGTACACCAAACTATATACTTCTAAATTTAATTTTCAAATGGATAGAAAAAAGCATTAGGTTGCCGATTATAAATGTGGAAATAAAAATGCATAACACATGCACAAAAAAAAAAGGTGAAAAAAATCTCTACATACTAATTATTACAAAAACTCAATGACATAGTGAAATTGATATCTAACTTGAAACTAAAGTATGTGTTTGCGTGTGTCTGTCTTATGTGTGTGTATTATAAATAGAGGTAATTTACACAACTTTTAAGAGCAACAACCATAGAGACAATAAGCAACATGACTTTATGGTGATTTAGAGTGATCATTTTCTGAACCATGCTTTTCATCCCAATCTTCCTAAGCTTAGATTACTGAGGCATCATAAGAACCTTGGCAGATTCTGTAAGAAATACATATAAAAAAAAGACCTGAAATACTACTACATGCCATACAAAAAATAATACATACTAAATACAAATTTTTTACCGAAGACACACAAAATTGTACAAATAAATTGATTCTTTTAAAAATAAATTTTTTGCTTAAAATTTTACAAATATTAAATTGAATAAGCATACTGGATGTCTTCTAATAATCTCTATTAAATATTTATCCAATATACACCAATCAAAATTTGATACTAACCTCAAAATAATGACAATTATTCTCAAGCTCATAGAAACAATCAATCTTTGGCCATAAAATACTCGGTCAACCTGAAAGTTTTAATACATAAATGAAATATGCGAGTTAAAAACATGAAAATATATCAATAAAATATTTGAGCTGAGAGCATAAAATATATCAAAGAATAAGGTTAAAGATAAATAAAAAAATTAGATAGAGGAGTAGTTGACAGTGGAGATAAAAAATAGAAAATGCTTAGGAATTGTAATTTCCCCATTACAATTCCTAAGCATCATTGAGATAATGCAAATCTTATAAATATAGAGAGTTGAGTTTGTATATTTTTTTAAGGAATGGGAATAGTTATAGAAGAGTAGTAGTTTCATATGTTTTGGTAACCGTCACATCAAATTATGAAAGGTTTGGATAAACCTATAAATATAAATGTTAAAAAAAAATGTTTAATTGAGTCTAAGAAAATTAACAGCAACTCCCCATCGTAATTGGGGGGGGGGGGGGGGGGGGGGGGGGGGGGGGGGGGGGGGTGAGAAAAAAAAGAAAAAGAAGCAATTGTCAATCCATATGGTAATTAAGAAGGAGAAAGAGAGGTGAATAAAAAAAAGAAAAAGAAGCAATTGTCAATCCATATGGTAATTAAGAAGGAGAAAGATACGTGGAGATATTTGCTCAATTTCTAATGTTGATGGAAATTAATAGGGTAATAGGAAAATGAAGTAATTATGAGGTGAGAGAGTATAGGTATTGAGATGTAAGGAAAGGAAAAAATCATAAATGTTTTTTTTTGTTTTTTTGTTTTTGGGAGGAATCAACGGTATTAGGAAAAAGATGAAGACTGAGAGAGATAATTTGAAACATACATAATTACAAAAAAATTGACATAAATAACCACAAAAATGTGAATTAAATTGGCTTAAAAGTCATTACATTAAAAATTAAATTATAGAATAATAGAGAATTAATTATCTTCATAAATGAGATTTTTTAATTTTTTTTTCTTCACCACTTTTTTTGATAGCAAATCATATGTAATTTAAATATTCATTTTTACAACTCATGGATTTTAGGTTACTAAGGAAACTTTTATTGTGGAATAAGAATGGAAATATTTATGGAGCAATTAAGAAGTTTATAATGGGTTATTATTAAAATGGTGGAATTGATAGGGCATGTGGATGCAAGTGCTCACGACGAGTTTTGGTTCTCCTCGTGGGAAGTACACCTTGGCCTAGGGTGGACCTTGGCAGGGGATGTAAATGTAGTCGCCGCTTAAATTAGGTCTAGGAATCATATATATATATATATATATATAGCGCCCTTGTGAAATGAATTATCTTTTCTAGAGCATGTGTCTGGAGTTTAGGTATGGGGATGGGAGGTGTTAGGCACCCAACCCCACTCGAGTCGTGGGTCAACCTCCACTCATTGTGTTCCACATCTTAATCCCATCAAAGGGTCCTCTAATATGTTATTCTAAACACACATGCACACGCACACACACGCACACACACACACACACACACACACACACACTAACATGCATATAAAGCAATCAACATGGCATATCATCCCCAAACCTAGCATTCATCTATCAAGGCACAAGTATATATCACCAAGGGCAACAAACATCACAAGGTAGATTAAACAAGCATATTCATGCATAATTGAGCATAGCATCATGGCATTCAAACAAAAATATTAGCAAATATTTAGACAACTCATGTTTAAAATACTCAAATGCATGTTTATGTGATTTATGCATGACTCACCTTGACTTACCTCATTACATCACAGCACCCATGGATCAATACATATTCATGACATTCAACAAAGATACAAACCCTAATTATACTCCTGAACAAAAATAAAACAAAACATGTTAAATTACTAACATAGGACTCAAACATGTGAAAAACAAGTTAAACGGAACCTAAACATGTGAAAGAAAACAAATAAAAAGCAAAGAAAACAAAATCTGGGTTTCAGGGCATGGGGTATGTGTGCGCATCCCAGTTATGTATGTATACACACTTCAAGTATGTGTATGCATACATGAAGCATGCACACGCATACACACCTAGAAACAAACCAAGAAATACAAAACAAAAAAACAAAGCAAAACAAGAAAACTGACAACCTATCATGCTTATAAAATGAACACAGAATAAACCTAAACTAACACAAGCAGATCAAAGCATTTAAAAAAAAAAAAAAAACAGAAGAAATTGAAGAAGCCAAAGTTTGAACCTTTACCTTAACACAAAAACTCTCTAGATCTTTGATTTGACTGTTCTCATCAGTGAATCTAATCAATGACAAGACCAAAAAGTTAGTAAACTTTAGAACTTAAAGGCCAAGACCAAAACAAGTCCCAACCAAGAAAAACTTGATTTGATGATGTTTTTTTGTGTGAAAAACTCCCTCTTTGATTCAATATTTTCTAGTGAATCTAGTATATCTCATCCTCCTTTGAAAAAGTGCATTTTATAGATTTTCATGGTGGTAAAATAGAGGTGTGGGGCGGCTTTTAGATGATGTGGGATTCGCTCTACACAAATTTATGTCCAAAAAGCTTTCCTTTCATAGTTTCTAGAACCCTAGATGCGTGCACATACGCTAAGTATGCGTGTGCATACCCTAAGTATGCATATGCATGTTTCAAGTGTGCTTGTGCATATGCATGTATGCATACGCAAACTTAGGGTTTCCTATAGTCTTTCTTTTCCAAAAATAACTTCTCAAAGTCAAGATTTTGTGAGATTGGGCCCTAAATCAACCTTGGACCTCAGAGTGATGTCGTCATTGGAGAACAGGGGTCCGAGTCATAATAGAGGTATAGGATGAGGTGCCTATAGTGCAAATTTAAGTTTATTTATTGGTGACACATAGCAAAATGATTGACACATGCCAATAGTTATCTATCATGTGATGTTTGAGAAGTGACATGTACCACAAGTTGTCTACCATGTGTATGAGAGACCACACTTCTTGAGGGGTGCTCTCAAAAAGAGATTTGGGTGCTTAGGACACCTTTCTTTTGGGTAATTGTGTGGAGTCGCCACTTATTTTTTTTATACAAAAAAAATAAGAAAAAATAAAATACAATTACAAGTCTAAAAATACTTCAAATGTCATTGATTAAATTAAAAAAAGAAGTACAATTTGGTAGATTAACCTTACAAGGCTTTGATCCTAGTTACAATCTATGTGAAAAAATACAAAGCTTTGGTCCTAGGTACATTCTACCAAAATTAAAGAAAAAACACTAATCTACTTACCAAAATCCTAAGTTCGGGGATTAGGTTATGAAATGGGATGATGTTAGGCACCCATTCCGCCCAAACAAAGTTTGGTCTTCTAGACTTTAATGACCATCATATACCCTTTTTGAATGATGTTGAATGATATGTTGTAACACACATGGCAGACACTTGACAAAAATTAATTTAGACAAATTTATCTTATGAATATGTCCTCTTTTCAAAGAAAAATCAGATCTGTCTTGAAAATTAAAAAAAAAAAAGAGACTTGATTCGTAAAAATCAAACCTTTTTTTGACCAAGAAAAATCAGATCTTTTTTCTTGTAAGATAAAAAAATGAGATTGATTTGTAAATATCAGATATGTTTTTGAAAGAGTAAAAAAATGGGATTGGATTAATAAAAATCATATATGTTTTTGTAAGATGAAAAAAATGAGATTTGATTTGTAAAAAATTAGATCTATTTTTGAAAGGGTAAAAAAAAACTTTTTAAAAGAGGATTCACATTCATGAGACAAACTTACTATGCATGCATCACATATTGAAAAGAAAGACTCTAACTTAACTCTTAATTCCTTTTTTGAAATTTCAAAATTTGCAATTTTATAAAAAAAAAAAAGAAAACTTTTTTAGATAAAATTCAAATATGTATTTAATGAAAATATAGATTAGTTTTATGACCAAAAAAATAAACATTTGTATTTAATGAAAATACATACTAGTTTTGTGACCAGAAATATACAGATCTATATTTAAGGAAATACAGATCAGTTTTGTGTTTAAAAAAAATTTAGATCTATATTTAAGGAAAATACAGATTAGTTTAGCGTTTGAAAAAAAATTTAGATTTGTATTTAAGGAAAATACAGATCATTTTTGTGTTTGAAAACAAGGTTTTGATGACCATTAGCAAATTTTGAAATCAAAGAAAAATTAAAACAGATAATCAATTAAAGAACATGTCAAAAAAAAAAAAAAAATCCAACTAAGTATCTAAGCATGCCAAACATGAATTAAGAACAAGGCATAATAAAATCAAACATATTAACCAAATTCATGCAACGAACAGTCACAACATATTAATTAATGGAAAAGAAAAACAGACAGAGGAACAAAACTAGATACCTCTTGCATGAGTGTGCTCTTCAACAGAAGAATATTTTAGAAATCAAAGAAGTTTTCACTTCTTTGAGGTCTAGAATACTTTACTTACAAAAAAGAAGTTCTTAAAGCAAAAGCCTTAAAGCAAAAGCCTCTAGAACGTCTTTAATGTAAGGGGAGCAGAGAAGTCAGAAAAAGGGTCCAGAAGAGATCCTTGAATGTTGGGTGGCCTCCCCTATTTATAAAGGTGTTAGTTGCTTAGAAAATAAGCCAGGTTTGCTTAAAATTAAGTCCAATCAGCTAAAAAAATAAGCAAAAAACGTATGGGAAAAATCCTAAAAAAAGGAGATTTGGATAAGAGTATTTTTTTTTTGAGAGAGTTTCAACCTATGACATCCGTTTCTAATGATAGCTCTTTATTATCAAACCAAGACACCAATCAGTTTTTTGTGTAGGCGGGGATTGAACCCCAAATCTTTTATACAACTATCAGAAACTTTACTAGTTGAGCTAACTGGAACCCATAGAGTAAGTTGATTTTTCATATAAAAACCAGTTTTGGTACTTGGATCATATCGTTTTACTCAAAAGTCTTATTCAGCTGAAATTTTTACAGCTAAAGGGAAATTTGATTCTTTACAACTTTTCCAGAAATAGCCCAGTCCAAATTTTGAGTTCTACTATGCCAAAAGTGCCTTGGAACATGAATCTGAAATCTGCTACTTGATTAGCACGTTTTTAAGTGTTTTCCAACTCTAAAACTATATCTGGACGAATTTAAGAGTTATTTTCATGATAAACCTCATTCCAAAGTGATAATTAGGACATTTAAAATAATTATTGTGAATATAATTATCCCAAAAGCCTAATTATCTATAGTCTTTAAATATTATTAGCTTATTTGTTTTAATCCCATGCAACAAATCTCACATTAAAAAAAATACTTAGCCAATCACAAAAATTTATTTAATTAATTTTAATTATTAACCAATCAAAATTAATTTCAATTAATCACACGCAATTGGCTTCACCCCTTACAATGCATGCTAACTGTGAAAACTTGGTCATGTGATATCTTTTAATCCGAAGGTCCAATTTGGGAATTGAACATATTGTCGTGACCGTTAGAATCTCAAGATCATTTTATGATATGTAATGAATGAATTAATGCATACAATGCAACTATGATTTTTTCGGGTATATGAATGGTCATTGTTGCCATCTTCCAAGATTAAATTATGGGTGCAAATCAAGTGTTTACAACCTGGCATTTGGGATGTGTCATTATTTTCTGCATTGTGAATGAGACATGTGTCACCATTTTTGTGTATCCACCATTTTGAAGGATCCAACTTTTATAATATATTATAGATTCTTGTAGGACATTAGTTTATTAAAAAAAAAAAAGATTATCAGTATGTAAAGTAATTTTCTCCAAATTCTAGTAACAAAAATAGTAGAAATAGAATAACATTGATTAAAGGAAAAAATTTGGCTACAAATTTGGTTGTAGCCTAAGGCTACAACATCCTTTAAAAAAATTAACATTGCAACAAATTTTAAGAATCTAATTGTTGGGTTATAAGTTCTTTATGCTTTTAACGCATATGTCGAATTTTGTGTTAATAAGATGTTATTTACTATATGATCTATAAAATTATTTTTTATGAATAATTTTCAACTACAAAAACTTACAATTTAAACAATCGATTGATGACATAACTATTATTTTTTGATTTTCTGAAATTTTGCAAGGGTGGAGGATATAAGAAAAAAATACAATCTAATTCACATTTCAATAAAAATATATTGAGTGAAGATGTAGCTAAACTTAGTCTTTGATTAAATTAGACCACATCCTCTGACTTTTGTTTGAAAATTGCTTTTTATACACTTTACTTTCAAATTGTTTCAAAAAAGGTCGTTATCGTCATGCAATAGATGGAAAATTTTGACATGGCAAATGATTTTTTTTTTTTTTAAGGGTGAAAAATCAAAAACATATTATTAAGAAACACTGGCTAAGTCAACCTAAAAACACCAAAAAAGTTTGGAGGAATAGACTCCATCCAATAACAAAGCTAGAAACATTAATTGCATGCCTAGCCAACTTATGAGCAAACTTATTACCTTCTCTCCTAGTATGAGAGTAATGTAATTTAGAAAAAGACCTAGAAAGTATATTAACATCATCAATCAAGAAACCATTAGCTGAAAGAGATGGATCCTCATCTTGAAGAGCTTTGATAATAGAGCTCAAGTCACCTTCCAAAATAATACTATTGAGGGTGATCAACCACAAGTATTCTTCATCCATAATGACCGTCCAAGACCAGCAATGTCCAAAATAGCCTTCAGAAAGGAGAAAGAAGAAGTACACACCACAAACATAAAATAAGGATGTACAAGCACGTCATTAGTCATCCAAATGAGGATCTGGTCATCCAAAAAGAACGTGGTTGTCCATACCATGTTATGAATATGGACGACCAATAAACACTTAGTAAATTTCTAAGTATTTTCTATAATCTCAAATGGTTAGACCACTAACCCCCACTTTCGGAGCATGAGGTGAATTCTCCAAAATTCGCTTCACTCTCCCCACTAAGTCCACACATCTCCCACGATGTTAGTGGTTCCTAACAAGTAGACCTACTCCAAACTCTCTATAAAAGGAACCAAGCTTCACCCAACCAAGGTGTGTTTTTACTCTTCATTCACTCACTGTTCTTGTGTTCTAGAAAGAAAAATGACATAATTGTTGGAGGGTCCTTGGCTGGTTCATCCCGGTCACCTTCGATAGTCGCTTTCTTCCTCTTTAGGTCATCCAACTGTCGTGAAAGTCCTAAGCATTCAGCCTATTGATTTTCGTGCATCATTAGTTGGCGCTATCTGTGGGTAGTTTCTAAGTGTTAACCACTTTGCTTTCTAAGAAAAAAGGCTGCATGGTTCGAACTAGGTCGATGGCCACGAGTCCAGAACACCCAGAGAGTGGAAATGCTTCCAATCATCCAAACTGTGCATTAACATTGCTACCAGTGTCCCTCCAACAGTAGTTGCAATCCATGGCAACTACAATGGCAAACTTGACACAACAAAACCAAGAATTAACTAGGGAGGTCAATAGAAAGGAGCAACGTCGGCATCGATATGCAGAAGAGCCTAAGCATAATTCAAAAAATGGAAGGGTGGAGAATAGCGCTGAAGGAGGAGATTAGTCTAGAGGCACCGTCACTCAAAGAGTGCCACACTTGGAGAAAGAAATGGACTAGATGAAGAAAGCCATGGAAGAGATGACGGATTCCATGAGGAGGGCGAATCACGTGGATGATCTTTTCCACAGAATTGACTTTCCCTTTACTGCGTCCATCATGAGTCTTCCTTTACCCTCCAAGTTTAAAATGCCTACCTTGGATTCATATGATGGAATGCAGGATCCTTATGATCACATTGCCACATTCAAGATGATGGTGAACCTCTAAGGTGTTCCAAACAAGATCTTGTGCAGAACTTTTCCTACTACGTTGAAGGGCCCAGCTAGGGTATGGTTTGACAAACTACCACAAAACACTATAACATCATTCCAGGAGTTAAGCAAGTTGTTTGTTAACAACTTTGTCGGGCGAAACTCATAAGAGCTCCTCGTCTAGCCTACTGAACATAGAGCAAAGAAAGAATGAGAGTCTTTGGACTATTATCAGCCGTTTTAGTAGGGAAGCCCTGGTGGTAGATGAGATGGACGACAAAATCCTCTTGGCGGCCTTCTATAATGGAGTTACCTCCGATTTGTTCATTCACAAGTTGTATGATTAAGAGCCATAAACGATGTCCGAGTTGATACATTCAGCCCAAAACTTTATGAATGCTATGGACGCAATCATTGCCAACAAGAAGAAGAAGGCTAAACGAGTGGAGGCTGGGTACATGCACCATCCAGAACAAGGCCTCGTCCAAAGAAGGCCAAGACGGGAGAAAAAAGAGACCAAGATGGCAGGAAATCAGGATCGTCCTTCAGACGATATTCCAACTACATGCTCTTGAATACTCCATTTGATCAAGTGTTGATGCAAATCAAGGATGACCCATCCTTGAAATGGTTGGAGAAGATGAAAGGAGATCCAAGCAAGTAGAAAAAGAGCAATTATTGTCGTTTTTACCGAGATCATGGGCATGACACTAGCAAGTGCTATGATCTAAAACAGTAAATTGAGGTTCTTATTAAGCAAGGAAAGTTGAAGAATTTCCTTGGACGAGAGCACAAGGACGAAAGACTACCGTTAAAGGGTAAAGTAGAAGAGCCAATTCATCCACCATTTAGAGAAATAAGGGTTATTATTAGGGGAACATTAGTTGCCAGCTCGTTCAGATCGAAGAAGACCTACCTCCAAGTAGTTTAAAATGTTCAACTTATTGGTTGTCCACCTAGAGCCCTAAGGATGGATAGGCTGGCTATAACTTTCACTGATGAAGATGCAAGGAGACTACACCATTCTTATGACGATGCAATTGTCATTATTTTGACGATTGCAAACTACACAACAAGAAGAGTGCTAGTGGATAACGGGAGTTCAGTAGATATCTTATACTACCCAGCCTTCCAGCAGATGGAGATTAATAAAGAATTGCTCAGTCCAAAAAATGTCCCCCTAATTGGATTTGGAGGGATGAAGGTTCTACTAGTAGGCATTATCTCCCTACCAGTTGTGGTTGGATCTTATCCACAACAGATTGTCAAGGAAGTGAATTTCCTTATTGTTGATGCTTATCCTCATACAATGCCATTATAGGATGACCTACTTTGAATAGTTGGAGAGCTGCAACATCCACTTACCACCTTTATGTTAAGTTCCCAACAGAGTATGGTATAAGAGAGGTCCAGGGTGATCAATTAGTAGCTAGAGAATGTTATCTAGCCATGTTATGCATGGACAAGTGATTGCCAACGATGAATATCATGGAAAGGATGGTTGTCGAGCCAATTGAGATATTAGAAGATATTCCTTTGGATAAGTCCAATTTGGAGAAGTTCACAAGGATTGGAACGAGCATGGAGGAGAAGACGAAGAAAGACCTCATCCAATTCCTCAAGAAGAGCAAGGATGTGTTTGCTTAGAGCCATGAAGACATTCCTAGGATTGACCCAAGTGTGATTACTAATTGTCTGAACGTATGTCTTACAAGCTAACCCATCAGAAGAGAAGAGTGTTCACCCTAGAGTAAGACAATGCCATTAAAGAAGAAGTCCAAAAGTTAGTAACAACAGAGTTCATCCATGAAGTCTACTATCCCGTTTGGCTAGCAAATGTAGTAATGGTTAAGAAAGCTAATGTCAAATGGAGGATGTGTGTGGACTTCACAGATCTGAACAAAGTGTGCCCCAAGGATAGTTATCCCTTTCCACGCATTGACTAGCTGGTAGACTTAACAGCAGGACATCAATTGCTAAGCTTCATGGATGCATTCTCAGGTTATAACCATATAAAGATGGATGAGGCAAATTAGGAGAAGACATCTTTTGTTAGAAGCCAAGGTTTGTTTTGTTATAAGGTAATGCCTTTTGGTTTGAAAAATGCAAAGGCTACCTATCAGAGGCTAGTTAATCAAATGTTTCGTCCACAAATTGGATGAAATGTTGAAGTATATGTGGAGGAGATGCTAGTTAAAAGCGCAAAGGAGACACAGCATCTGGACGACCTCCAAAAGACTTTTGACACGCTTAGATGATACAACATGAAGCTGAACTCGAGCAAGAGTGCCTTCAGAGTTTCATTGGGGATCGTTGAAGACTGGGGACCTCATACATTGGAAAACCAAGAGAGGTCCTATGGTCAAGGTTAAGGATGAGTAGTGCATCCTAAGACATTTTCCATGCCATCACACTCTCTTAGGCGGTGATTATGTTGCGTCTGGCGTTAGTTATAGCGAGTTCCACACGTACAATTGAATTTATGTAGGTCTAGACGTCATCGTTGCCTGGGATGAAGGGTTTGGGTTCATGAGGTTTGGCCGTTTATGGGTTTCTGAGTTGTTCGTGAGGTTTTGGTTTTAGATTTTATGATTTTGGTTGATACTGTGTCGTTTAGGGAGAGGTTTTTTGTTTTAAGTTTAGGCTTGAAACAACATAGTTTTGATGCACGCCAGCTCTTTACTTGGTCATCACTAAAACAACGTAGTTTTCAGGCTAATTTGGCAAAAATAAAACACATCAGCATGATGATATGACACTTAATAGCAGAAATTAAGCGTAGGGGTAAATTGCTAATATAACCAAACTTCGGAGTGTAAAATTAAGTTTTTGAAATGTTAGGGTGTAAAATCAAGTTTTTGAAATGTTGGGGTGTAAAATCAAGTTTTTGAAATGCTGGGGTGTAAAATCCAGTCAACCCTAAACTTCAGGGGTGTAATTTGTAATTTACCTTTATTATTATTATTATAAAAATCATGGTTTTTTTGTTGAGAAATTAAAAACAATGGTTGGACAAACTAAAATTGAGAATTTCATAGATAACAAGTTAAATGATTTTTTTTTTTTCATTTGTTTCAAATAAACTTATATTTATTTTCTTAGTAGATATTTTTGTTGGGAAATAGCCTCAAATTCCAATTGTGACTTGGAAAGTTAATTAGATTTCCTAGATGAAGAAGGAAAAAATAATATGGGTTTCCTTTCTATGGAAGGAAAGACTATTCCTTGGTATTGGAAGGAAAGTCTATTCCTTTGTGTGGAAGGAAAGTTTATTCCTTGTTAAAGAAGTAATATATTCCTAGTCCAATAGGGAATCGGAAAAGAGTCTTATAAATAGACAAAATGCTACAATGAATTTGATGGCTTTGGCCCAAGGGTCCTCCCTATGGGGAGAGGGAAAATAGAACTTGAAACCAAGAGAGAAAAAAAAAAAAGATTTTCATTTGGGAGGTAACGCAAGGAGAAGAAAGTAAAGTGTTGCCGCCTTTGAGAAGATAACCAAGGACGAGAGAGTAAAGGGTTGTCGCCTTCAAGAATATAGTCTAGGAGGAGAGAGTAAAGTGTTGCCGCCTTTGAGAAGATTGCCAAGGAGGAGAGAGCAAAAGGTTGCCACCTTGAGACGATAGTTAAGGAGGAGAGAGTAAAGTGTTACCGTCTTCGAGATGATAGCTAAGGAGGAGAGAGCAAAGGGTTGTGGCAATCAAAAATATTTCCAAGAAGAAGAGAGTAAAGGGTTGCTGCCTTCGAGAAGATAGCCAAGGAGGAGAGAGCAAAGTGTTGCTGCCTTCAAGAAAATATCCAAGGAGGAGAGAGTAAAGGGTTGCCATCTTCGAGAAGATATCCAAGGAGGAGAGAACAAATGATTGTCGCCTTCTAGATAAATAATTAGTGTGTGTGAGAGTAAAGAATTATTATTTTTTTCTTTAGCCGTGAGACACAAAGAGAGTGTATGTGAGAGCAAAGAAAAATAAGAGAGTTTTTTCTTTAGCCATGAGACGTACATAAGAGATATTGTAATTGATTTGATAATAGTAAAATTGATTCAGAGTTTGTCATGTAATTTTTCTCTTTAGGAAGAAAGGGTTTATCACATAAATATTTGAGTTTTTGTGTGTGATTGCTATTTGGGATTAATAATATTGGGGATAATATTATTCAAGATCCAACAATTTTATATTTTCAAATATACAAACACTATATATATATATATATATATTATATAAAGTAGGTAAAATTTTAATACACATTTAATTATGCTTATTTGTAAATATTTACGCATGAGGTTACAAGCGAGTTTTATTAGAATAGAAAAAGAAAGTCAATCAAGGTGAAGTTAGAATTTTGTAAAAAAATAAAAATAAAAATCATACTTCTATAACCTGGGCTGGGCATGATCCAAATTGGCATGCGCTTGTGGGAAGGATTTGGCTTGTAGTGCAGCAGCCGTAGACGAAAACCTCCGTCCTTGAAATTGAAGATACCCATGTCCATCAAGGTAATAATTAATAATCAAATATAACTAGCTGTGAACCCGTGCTACGCACAGGAATCTGTCTGTATGTGTAGTACACTAAAATAAATTAATGAAAGTCTCAAGGGATTAAGAAATTATAACAATTTTAGCAATCTAATAAGACCGCAATAAAAATGTGTGTGTATATTTTAAAATAAATTGTGTATACTTAAAATAATACTACGAATGTTATGTCAAAGATGTTAAACTCTCCTTAGAGACTTTATTGTTTCCCTAAAACTATTATTAAGGAAAGTTATTAATAGCATTAGTCTTTGGTTCTAGTTTCATTTAGTAACCTGAAAATTTTGTTGTAATAGAGGTCCCTTTTTTTTTTTTTCTTTTTTTTTTTTTTTAGATTTTATCTTTTTTGGTTTTTTTTTGGTGCAGCAAATAAGCATTATATCTTACTATAACTAAGTTATGAATCTAATCTTGTTTTATATACTCCTTTTTACAATAAGTTATGTCCTTTCTTTTTCTGGATATTCGAAAGTAAGCAATATAAAAAACTGTGCAAAATGAAATTATGAAGATAAATAAGGTAAGGATTATAAGGTTCTATCCATAGTGGCAGAAGGTTAAAATATAAAATTGTAGGATGTTTCATTTCTTAATAATAGACTAAATGAAAAGAATAGCTTGACTTCCATTTCAATTATTTTTAATTAATTTTCATGTTCACGATCTTTAAGTAGTTCATTGGAGGAAAATGTCTTCTTTATATATATAAAAGACCACTTTTTAGACAAAAATAAAAATATGCATTTTGTGCAAATAAAAATAAAGGCACTTACTAATTATACACTGCTTTGTCAAATTTCGGGTAGCATCTAATATATGGTCTATTCATATAAACAAATTTTCAAAGACATATGGGTATGAAAAACAACCATGGTAATTGTGAATGGTAAATATTGTCTTCCTTATTTTCCTCCATGACAAATATCGATACGTGCAAAGGATTATTAGGTTATACATAATAGAAACTAAAATATATAACATTGGCTCCATTAGTGTATTGAAAAGTTATTCTTTTTTTCTTTTTGAGATACTTGAAAACTACTGGTGCTTGATTGGCAAAATTATACTGCACTAAAACTCCATCAAAATGCTATATAGTGCAATCAAAACAAATAATTTATTAGTTACATTAGGATACGGTTTTTACTTGTTATCCTTTTGAGGTCAAAACCACGTAACTTTATTGATCATCAAAATTTACAAGGGTATGATAGGCCACAAACTGAATTGACCCATTGTGATAGAAATTAATTAATTAATTAGCCAAGTTATTAATTAATTAATTTATCATGCAAACACGTGGTAGCAAAAAAAAATCACCAAATAATTAAATATGCAGCAGAAATTAAATGACACGGTGATTTGTTTACGAATGGGGAAAAACCTCGCGGCAAAAACCCCATTGGGTGATTTTCAGGTCACCACTCCCAAAACTCCACTATTATCAAATCAAGCGGTTACAAGTAAAGGAATCCCAAGTACCTTACCAACCTACAATTGAACCCTTACCCTAATACCTAATTGGACTTGATTTGTAGTGACAATTCCCACATTTGATGCACGGCTTCCAAGTACGTGACTAACCAATGCGTGGATCCCAGTACGCGACTTCAACACCAACTTGAAGGAGAGGTTGGCTGCAAAGTTCTTCAGTTCATCCTACATGATGAAGACCAGGAAGATACTTGGTCACAAAACCCTTTGGTGCAAATATACAGCAACTTCTTCAGAGAAAATGAACTAGGTCAAGAACGTCGTCTTTGATCACAAATTGCTTGAACAGAGTTTGCTCAATGCTTGTGCAACTTGTGTACAATTTGATGGCTCTTAAAATAATCCTTTTATATGTCTAGGGTTAGGAGAAAAGAAAGCCCAAAGACACATTCACGGATCCCAAGAAATCAGATCAGAAAATCTGATTTTATAAATCTCGACAGATAGTAGGTGTCGAGGAGCTATCAAGAAGGTGTTGAGCTTTAATGAAATTGCACTTCGACTTGTTTTTCTTGGCCAGACTTGATGACTTCAACACTTGATCTTGAAACCTTGTTTCTTGAAATATTAAAAACACCTAGAATTACCCAATTACAAGTAGAGTGCATTTTGTCAAGGGATTAGCCAATTTACATAAACAAATGACATATGGTCTTAACAAGTGAAAACACATATGTTTTAACAATCTTCCCCTTTGGCAATCCATGACAAAATCACAACAAACAAATGAACATATGAGAGAAGTCATAAATCACTCAACTCATGCTCACTTGTTGAATACAATAAAATCTATCCTATCACAAACCCCTTGAAAAACTTTGCAAGAAAAGAGTTTATGGCAAGTAGACTTTGACAACCTGTACTTCTGAAACACTTCAAACAAAACTCATCAAGACATCTTTGTGTAAAATAGAAATAATATATTGCATACAAGTATAAGAAACATGTGTATAAAGATAGAAAAGGAACAACACATGTAGAGACAGGTGAAAAAAACATACATCCACATATAGAGAAAATAAGTACAATGTATGTAAAAACTGGTCACAAGACCTCATATACAAGAACAATGTATCTAAAAAGAAAGAAAAGACAAGATACATCAAAACCTCACTACATCCCTCAAGAATCAACACTCCCCTTAACAAAAATGTCCTATACTAACTCTCTCCCTAAGATGATTACTCTCATATCTAAAATTACTCCCCTTTTTTGTCACGAGTGACAAAGGGTAAGTGTGTTAAGTAGACATCTCATCAGTAGAGCTAGCATCTCCATCATCATCCGAAGTGTCATCGTCATCACTATCATCATCATCATCCTCAGAATCAGAAGTTGCTGGAAGAGGTGGTGAAGGAGTAGCCTCAGGAGCAAAAACACCCATGGTCGCCTGCCGTCGTGCAATACGACCAAAACGAACATTTACTTGATACAATTCGGTAGAGAGCATATCAAGGTAAGCATCCATGCGCTGCAGCTGCGCCATGATGTCTCCGAGAGATACATCACCCATAGAGGAAGAAGGAGCAGATGTAGATGGGGCAGATCTAGATGGAGTGGAACGGGAGGAAAGAGTGGAATTCGGCTGTCTCGACCTAAACTGCGCTGCACTACGTTTTACGGTAGCGGCATCTATGGCACAAATGTGTGTGAAGTGGTCGGACACAGGAAAAGGGACAGAAAAATGGCGTAAGATCGTCGTGATAGCAGAAGGAAAGATGAGCTTATCACGAGACGCTGAATCTAAATGAACATCAATGATAGAAAGAATAAAATGAAAAGGAAAATCTATAGTAAGATGCTCAAGAAGAGATAACAAAAATCGAGCACGAGGCTCTGTGATGGAGTTGTAGTGAGATAGAGGATGAAGTACAAAGGTCATCACCATGTTTAAGAATCTAGGACCTTTAGCAAAAGATCGACATGGTATATACTAATGCTCACTCCAATTAGCGGGGCGCTCACAAAAATCAGAAATGAGCTCATCTTTGGACACAGTCCTTAGATGCTCACAAGAAGGATAGTCAGGAAACTCTATCCTAGGAACCCGAAGCACATCCACAACTAGTTGCGGTGTGATAGGGATTCGCAAACCTCGAACGCAAGTGAAAAAGAGAGGTACTGAACGATCGATCCTGTGCATGTTGGAGTAAAACTCCTGAATAAGCACGAGAGGACATGTGACCGGGACGTCACACAGTGACTTCCATCCCTTATTATGAATGACAGAGGGAAGGTCAGTGTCGGCGAAGTCCGCCAAAATGACTTGGCGTTCCGAATGAACACCTTGTCTAGAGAAGTTCTCCAAGAATGCCTTGTGAGCATTATCATCACGGAACCGAAGATTAAGAGGAACAAAATTAGAAGAGGAGGAAGCTCCAGAACGAAGAGGGTTTCGAGCAGGAGTGGATTTACGCTTAGGTGCCATAGACACTACTAACGTAAATAGAAAGAGAAAGAGAGAGGAGACAATTAGAAAAGTCCCAACACAGTTCAAATATATCAAATATATTGAATTGAGAGTACGATGCATGAGGAATGCATAAACATGTGACATGCAAAGTAAAAAGCATCATGGGCTCAGCCCAATCCAAGCCTATCGGCACACAAGCATAGTTCACACATCTAACCGCATGAAAATACCATTCTAATGCAAATGTGATGCAATGCATGAAATTTTGAATACATTTAAATGAAAACCCATCCCAAAATTTCAAGAAAAACTCATCAATTTTGAAAAACCCCAAAAATTTTGAAAAACCCCAAAACCTAAGATTCAAAACATGGCATGAATGATGAAGGAAAAAGAGATCTTACCAAGTGATTTGAAGCAAGGAAGGGCCGAAAATCACATGGGTTAAGGATTTGAGTGAGAAAAAGGGTTTAGGGAGATGAACAGCCACGGATAGATCGAGAGAGATCGAGGAAATGAGAACCGGATCGCGACAGGAGCTTATATAGAACCTTCAGTAATTCTCGACAAATGAGGTATCGAGAGGTGTCGAGACAGCTGTCGAGGTAGGTGTCGAGAAAATGAACGTCGACAGATGAAGGTGTCGAGAGGTATCGAGATTCAAAAGTCACTTTTAAAGAACAAAAGCTCGATCGATCGACATGGTATCGAGAAGACAAAAACTTTCTCGATTGATCCATAAGGTGTCGAGGATGTGTCGAGATTGCGATAAGAAAAAGGCTTGAAAAGCTCGACAGATGACAAGGTATCGAGGCGGTGTTGGGCCAGCTTTTAAAACCAGTTTTTCGAGAAGAGAAAAACACAGACATGAATGCAATCCATCAAGCATCTCAACCAAAGATCCAAACAACATAGTAAGCTCTTAAAATCATCTCTCAACAAAAATTTTAAGAACATGGATCCTCAAAGACACACACACACTAAACAAGTCTAATCAATTTTATATTTCAAAAACGAGTCAAGACAGTTTAGTGAGCATAGATTAGCACATGTAAACACTTGTGATGGTCAAATTACATTTGTACCTGCACATGTATCAAAAGTAGCAAAGAATATTACGTTTTGTGTGTGAAAAACATTGCAAGATTGCATATGTGTATACATGTTATGACGATCTGAGATATGAGAAAATAACTTTAACTCACACACAATCATAATTGTTTGATGGGGACTATCAGCTTCGAGGTACATCCTATAATTCCCACATCTCCTAGAAAACACGTTTGCAATCATATTTAAAGCATTTTTGATCTTTTTACTTTTTATTTTTCTTTGCATATTTTAATTTATTTTTAGCATATCATGCATGAGCATAAAGAGAAAAAAGAAATACCCAAGATGTTAAGCATTTGACATCGCACTTTTGCTATGTCGAAGCATACAGGTGTCATATTATGATTGGCGGGCAATAGTGGTGAGATGGTTATTTATGCCTTTCTCTTAGGATTTTCTAGTCCTACCCGTCAAAAAGAGTGATACGAGTGTTAAGTTTAAGAGATAACTTAATCTTACTCATCACAAACAAGAGCCACAAAGCTCACTTGCTTAGTTGTACATAGAGATGCTCATCTAAGCCACACAAGATACAAAGTTTAGAAACTTTGTTTCAATGGCCATTCAAGGTACACAAGTACCAAAGTACATAAAACACATATTGTTTTTGTATTTTTCTGATTTTTCAATTTTTTTATTATTTTTATATCAAAAACTAAATAAACAAAACTGAAAATAAACACACAAAAACATGCTAAACAAAGCAAAGCATAAAACTAGACTGACTCAAAATAAATGTAAAACACATAAGCAATGCAACAAAAAAAAAAAAAAAACAAGAAGAGAGAAGAAAGTGATGAAATCACTTAGAGTCCTTTTTCTTCCACACCTTGACAGAACCTTTCCTTTGATTAAACCCTTGAACTGGCAGTGAGGGGGAAGAATTGAAACCGTTCAAGTTTGAAAGGAACATGAGAGCTTTAAGAAGATCACCAAGAGGAGCAAGAGAGGATTGAAGCTGATTCTGGCTTCCAAATGCGATCATGCCGTTGCTCTGTTGAGTGGCTAGCCACTTATAACAATTTGGTCGAGTATGACCGATAGCTCCACAATGATGATAGAGATATTGCTTCATTTGTTTAGGCTTTTGAGAGTTAGTCTTCTTTGCCCTAGGGTTTTTAACATCTTTCTTATCCTGCTTAGGGGGTGCTCCTAAGATAGATTTACCCTTGTCTAAGTTCTCACTAGCTAATTCAGTTTTATCATCAGTGTTCTCAATTTCAGTGTTATTAGCAGGAGAAACAAAAACAATAGCACTAGTAGAAGCAATGTTAGAGGAAGAAAGACCATGCCTTAAACCTGTTCGATTCGAGATAGATTTCTGAATGTTGAGCATCTCATCAAGCTTTGCACTTGAAGTCCTTTCCAGTTGAGCTCTGACTTGAAATAGCTCCGCTTCAAGCTTCTTGGTCTTCTCAGCCAAGAAATTGTTCTCAAACCTCAGCGCTTCAATAGTTTGATTTGCTTCATCAAACTTTGTGAACAACTCTTCACGATTAAGTTCCACATCACTGAGCTTCTTGGTGGCCAGCCTATACAGTTTCTCATGCTTCTCAAAGAGCTTGTATAGTTTCTTATAAGCTGAATGGATTTTATCTTGATCATCCATCTTTTTGAATTTGGACTCCATTAGCTCTTCTTCTTCATCCACTTCTTCAACAATTCCTTTAGTAGGATTAACTGTGGCAGTGAAGGCATTTAAGATTCTATCATCCTCATTGTCGGAATCATCTTCAGGCTTAGTGTCACTCAAGGTTGTAGCAAGTGCCTTACTCTTCCTAATGCTCTCGAGATATGTAGGGCATTCATGCTTCATGTGACCAAATCCATGACATCCAAAACATTTTGGTCCTGCAGGAACAGTGTACTGACCGACATCCTTAGCATTCTTCTTCCTTTTGTCTTGGCTCTTAAACTGAGAAGAATTGGATTGTCTGTGGTCTTTGTTGAAGCTCCTTCCATTGGCATTCTTCATAAACTTCTTGAACTGCCTTATAATGTAGGACTTCATCTTGGAATCTTCATCATCTAAAGACTCATTTGTGTCACTGCTCTTTGCTTTCAAGGCCATGCTCTTGCCTTTACCCGACTTGCCAATCCTAGATAATCCTATCTCGTAGGTCTGCAAGTTTCCAACCAGTTCAGTTAAAGGAATCTTGTTAATGTCCTTTGATTCCTCTATAGTAGTAATCTTCGCATGGAATCTCTCGTGTAGAGATCTGAGCACCTTCCTTACAATCTTGGGTTCAGGAATGGTTTCCCTTAGATTGAAGGCTGAGTTCACTATGTCTTTGAGCTTGGTATAGAACTCATTGAATGACTCATCCTCCTCCATTTTTATTTCTTCAAAACTTGTTGTGAGCCTCTGAAACTTTGAATCCTTGACAGCCTTTGTACTCTTATAGGTTGTTTGGAGGATGGTCCATGCTTCCTTAACAGTTTCAGTTGAGGATATCTTCTTGAACTCCTCATTGGTGACCGCACTGAACAACGCATTCAATGCCCTGCTGTTGAAGTTTGTCGCCTTGACCTTGTCTTCATCCCAATCAGCCGGCGCTTCCTTTGGCTTAATCCAGCCAATCTCTACAGGTTGCCACACATTTTCATCTAAGGACTGCAAAAAAGCTCTCATGCATACTTTTCAGTATGCATAGTTAGTCCCATCAAATAAAGGAGGTATAATTAACGACTGTCCTCTATCCATGACAAACAAGGGTCAATGGATCAAATACAGCAAAGATTAAAATCTAATTAGAATGTGCCTACTCTGAGACCACTTGATAGGCCACAAACTGAATTGACCTCTTGTGATAGAAATTAATTAACTAATTAGCCAAGTTATTAATTAATCAATTTATCTTGCAAACACGTGGTAGCACAAACAAATCACCAAATAACTAAATATGCAGCGAAAATTAAATGACATGGTGATTTGTTTACGAATGGAGAAAAACCTCGCGGCAAAAACCCACTGGGTGATTTTCAGGTCACTACTCCCGAAACTCCACTATTATCAAATTAAGCGGTTACAAGTAAAGGAATCCTAAGTACCTTACCAACTTATAGTTGAACCCTTACCCCAATACCCAATTGGACTTGATCTGTAGTGACAGTTCCCACCTTTGATGCACGGCTCCTAAGTACATGACTAACCAATGCGTGGATTCCAGTACGCGACTTCAACACCAACTTGAAGGAGAGGTTGGCTGCAAAGTTCTTTAGTTTATCCTACATGATGAAGATCAGGAAGATGCTTGGTCACAAAACCCTTTGGTGCAAATACACAGCAACTTCTTCAGAGAAGATGAACTATGTCAAGAACTTCGTCTCTAATCACAAATTACTTGAACATAGTTTGCTCAATGCTTGTGCAACTTGTGTACAATTTGACGACTCTTAAAATAATCCTTTTATATGTCTAGGGTTAGAAGAAAAGAAAGCCTAAAGACACATTCACGGATCCCAAGAAATCAGATCAGAAAATCTGATTTTATAAATCTCAACAAATAGCAGGTGTCGAGGAGCTATCGAGAAGGTGTCGAGCTTTAATGAAATTGCACTTCAGCTTGTTTTTCTTGGACAGACTTGATGATTTCAACACTTGATCTTGAAATCTTGTTTCTTGAAGTATTAAAAACACCTAGAACTACTCAATTACAAGTAGAGTGCATTTTGTTAAAGGATTAGCCAATTTACATAAACAAATGACATATGTTCTTAACAAGTGAAAACACGTATGTCCTAACAGGGTATAAGACTATAAGTATAGCATAACATAGGAGGTTGGACATGCCAACACACCATCCAAATTGCATGTTCGATTATAGGCCTTCACGTATATCACCATGTGCATGTCTCTTGTATTTTAAAATTTGAATTCCCATCATACCAGAAGCTTCTTCATAAAACACTATACATCTCTCCGACCCTTGCTCTGTTGATTGCCTTGGAATACAAATTGAATGTCGATCAGAATTGGAATCTGCATCAGATAAAACGCAACGTTAAAGAGTTTGATTCCATGCCGTAAAGAGTTATACCAGTTCTGGAATTGACCACATCTTTCTCTGCACCTTTTTGGTTTGGCTAAGTTAAGGGAGGGGATGTGATTGAAGAGCGAGAAAGAAAATAATCAGGGCAGTTGAGTCGGTGACTAAAAATCAAAGTTAAAAAAAAATTAAAAAATAAAAGCTTATGTGGCAAAGACAAGAAAGAAGTCAAAGACTTCAATTTTATTTTATATATAAATATAAATATAAATATATATATATATATATATATATATATATTATAAGTATAATATATAGAGCTTGGTTGACATCCTCGAAATTTAGAAGCTAATTAATAAAACAGATAAGAGTAATAACTAAGCACACATATTATTGCACACAAAGTAGACACAAACACTTTTTTTTACATTGAACTCATATATAAAGACATGGAAAATAATTAATGTGCAAACACCATTGCACACAAAGTACACAATCATTTTTTTTTTTTTTTTTTTTTTTGCATTGAACTCACAAAGTACACAAACACTTTTTTTTGCATTGTACACAAGCACTTTTTTGTATTGAACTCGTTCATAAAGATGGGTAATAATCAATGCGTGCACACTATTGCATACAAAGTGCAAAAGCATATTTTTTGTACTGAACTCATGAACTATTGCACAAACGTACACACAAACACTTTTTTGCACTAAACTCAAGACTTCAAGCACATTTTTGCATTGAACTTGTGAAGTCATGAGTTTAGTGCAAAAAAGTGTTTGTGTATACTTTGTGTGCATTAGTGTGTGTGAAATAAACACCACTTAGCAAAATGTTTAAATGACGAGCTTGTAACAGCTCACCCTATAAGCTGTCATCTTAATTTTAAACATTCTATGAAATCATTGTGCTTTTAATTTCTAATTGACAAGCTTCAAATGCACAGATTTTTTTTTTTTGAAGAGGGAAGCATCCTCATATTTCATTAAATAGAAATTGAGTCCAAGTACACAGCCTCCACAACTGGGGGAGGTGAATCTTCTATCCATACAACATCCTCTATGAGATCTTTAGCATATCTAGCTAGAGCGTGGGCAGCAGTATTAGCACTCCTTTTAGCAAAAAGAACTTGCGACCATCTGAGGCTATTGAGCATGCAAATAACGTCCTGGATAATATGGCCCAGCCGAGACACCAAACCTCTTCTCGAGCTCAAGGCTGTCATGATAGCTTGATTATCTCCTTCAAGAACCAGCTCTGAAAACCCACACTCCATTGCAAAGTCCACTGCACGGCGACAAGCTAAAATCTCTGCATCCTCACTACACGTCACTGGGGGTCCCTTTGCTGATAACGACGCCATGACTTCTCCTCTATCGTTGCGGATAATGGCTCCAATACCAGACGTCCCATCTTCCTGGAAGATCGAAGCATCAAATTTGAGTTTAAACCAAGCTAAAGGAGGTGGTGTCCATCTCGTCGGAGCTGGTATTGTGATTGGTACTGAAAACTGAGAGTTAGCTCGCCGAAACTCCATCGTAAAGTCTTGTGCACGTTTGATTAATACCTCAGGTGCTTGTAGTTGCTTCCCATGAATCAGGCCATTTCGTTGGTTCCAAATAATCCATGACTGAACTAAAAATTGCTTCAGTTCCTCAGTGGATAGACGGTTAATCATCTCCTCCATAAGTTGAAGCATATCAACTTGGTCTCCACTGCATTTCTGTACTCTTGCCGAGTAACCTGCCCATACATCACGAGCTACTCCACAGTTCCACAAAGCGTGGATTCCCGTTTCAGCTTCAATCTTGCACGCCTCACACCTGTTATCCTGGATTACTCTCCTTTGAACCAGGTTCACTTGAGTAGGCAGAATGTTGCGACAAGCTCGCCAACCAAACACTTTGATTTTGTTGGGTACTTTCAGCTTCCATAGAGTTCTCCAGACCAAACCTCCCACAACTCCATTAGAGCTTTCTGCCCAGTCCGCCTCCTTTTGCAATTTTCGAGCCACCTGATATCCAGACCTTACTGTATATTCCCTTGATTTGTTGAGTGTCCAAAACAGAGAATCTGATATATATCTTCTGCTTAGAGGCACACGAAATACAGCTTCCGCATCCTCATGATTAAAATTCTGCATGATAAAATCTCTATTCCACCACCTTGTAACCGGGTCTATGAGCTCCTCAACTGTCAGATCATCGTCCACACTTTGGGTTGGATGTAATACTTTTTTGGTGGGATGATTATGAAGCCACTTATCACCTAGCACTCGGATTGAAGCTCCATTACCTACCCTCCAACAAGACCCTTGCTGAATTATTGGCTTGGCTGCCAAAATACTCTTCCATGTGAAGGAGTTAGTGGGAGAATTTGTGGCTTCCAAAAAATTGCATCTAGGAAAATACCGTGCTTTGAGGCACCGAAACAGCAATGACTCTTGGTCTTGCATCAATCTCCATCCTTGTTTGGCTAACATTGCCAAGTTGAATTGTCGCAAGTCCTTAAATCCCATTCCAACTTCCAATTTCGGTCTAGATAATTTTTCCCAACTCAGCCAATGGATCTTTCTCTCGTTTCCAATTTGGCCCCACCAAAACCGAGCACACATAGCTTGGAGTTCTTCACATAGCTTAATCGGCAATTGAAAAGCACCCATAGTATAGCTTGGAATAGATTGAGCCACTGCTTTGATTAATATTTCCTTACCTGCTCTCGAAAGAGTTCTCCCTTTCCACCCTTGGAGCTTTTTCCACACTCTATCTTTAATAAAAGGAAAGTATGATATTTTTTCCTCCCCGCCAAAGTCGGTAGCCCCAAGTAAGATTCAAATCTATCCACTTCACTTACTCCCAATAAAGCCTTGATCAATTCTTGATGCTGAGGAGCAGTATTATTACTGAAGTAGACTGAGGACTTATCCATGTTTATACATTGGCCAGAGGCCTCTGCATACAGTTGCAAAATCTCCATCACTACCTTTGTCTCCTTTTCTATGGCTTGGCAAAATAAAAGGGAATCGTCTGCAAATAACAGATGTGAAATACGGGGAGCTCGCCTGCATATAGAAACACCATGTAATTTCCTTTCTAATTCTGCTTTCTGTAAGAGAGATGTAAATCCTTCTGCACATAACAGAAAAAGATAGGGTGATAGAGGGTCTCCTTGCCGGATTCCTCTAGTGGGATGAATCATACCATATGGCTTTCCATTAATTAAGACAGAAAAGGAAGGTGATATGACACAACTCATAACCCTATCCACCCAAACACCAGGAAAACCCAGCTTCAGCATGATCCTTTTTAAAAAATCCCACTCTACCCTGTCATAGGCTTTACTAATATCCAGTTTCATAGCAAGTGTCCCAATTTTTCCTTTTCTCCTTCCATGCATCGTGTGGAGAGCTTCATAGGCAACTAGTACATTATCTGTAATTAATCTTCCTGGTACAAAAGCGCTCTGAGTTGGAGAAATAATTTGAGGCAGAATTTGCTTCAACCTATTGGCTAGCACCTTTGCAATAAGTTTGTAAATTGCATTACAAAGGCTTATGGGCCTATAATTAGAGACTTTAACAGGATTTTTGATTTTTGGAATGAGAACAATATAAGTATGATTAAGAGCAGGTAACATATAACCAGTATTAAGGAATTCAAGAACAACAGACATAACATTATCACCAACAATATGCCAGAACTTTTGATAAAAGAGGGCATTCATACCATCTGGTCCAGGAGCCTTTGTAGGTCCCATTTGGAATAAAGCTGCTTTAATCTCTTCTGCACTAAATTCACTGGACAGTGTTTGTTGCATTTCACTGGACACCTTTGGTTGTACTGCATCCAAGCACTCCTCAATCAGGTTGCATGAACCTGTGGAAAATATATTATTAAAATAATCCACAGTTACTCCTGCCACTTCTTCTATTTCCTCACACCATTTACCCTGTGGGTCCAAGATTCCTTTAATAAAATTCCTCTGCCTTCTTTGAGATGCCTTTGAGTGAAAGAAGCTTGTGTTTTTATCCCCATGTTTGAGCCAATTCACCCGAGACCTTTGAGCCCAATAAACTTCCTGCTTTCTCAACCATTCATCCAATTCCTTGCTTGCTTGAAGAAACTCACTATGGTGCTGTACAGTAGGTGGGCCACAAGTCAACCATTCAATCCGCTTTTGTAAAGCTTTTATCTCTTCCGTTCCAGGATGAGTTTTAGAAGCCCCCAAGGCCCTCAAATCCGAGCTACATCCATTTATCTTCAACCTTACCGTTTCCAAGGCTGTTTCACCACACTCACTATTTTCCCATGCATCTTGGACCACCTTAGTGCAATCATCCCACAACAACCACGCCTCTTCAAACTTGAAAACACGTTTCCCTCTTTCACTTCGCTTTTGGAGATACATGATTCTGGAGGATCAAAGGAAGATGGTCTGACGCATGCGAAATAATATACGTGACAGTAGTTTCAAAAAATTTCAACTTCCATTCTTCATTAGCCACAGCCCTGTCCAAGCGTTCCCTAGTATTGGCTACCCCGGGTCTCCTGTTATTCCAAGTGTAAGGGTAGCCAATGAACCCCAGATCAACAAGATTACATAGCTCCAGAGCTTCTCGGAATGCGTCGATTTGGCGAGGTGGAGTTGGTCTACAATTAAGCTTTTCCGTTGAACTCAACATCTCATTAAAATCCCCAATACACATCTAAGCACCATTAACGTATGAATGGATATGGGATAGCAGAGTCCAAGACTTGAAGCGATCTTTTGTCTTTGGCCAGCTGTAGAAACCGGTAAGTAACCATCGAAATCCATCACTCTCGATCACCCATGCAGAAATTTGGTTTTCCGAAAATTTAAAGACTTCCAACCTTATATCTTCCTTCCATAACATAGCAAGTCCGCCCTCTGTGCCCGGTCTTTTGACAACAAATCAATTCTTATAAGGCAGTTCACTACACCATTGTTTAATACCTTCAATATCCAGTCGAGTTTCCATGAGGAAACAAATTTCAGGAGCTTGGTCTTTCACAATTTTGTGAAGACTACGAACTGTCCAAGGGTTCCCAAGCCCTTGGCAGTTCCAACTTAAAAGTTTCATCGCTCCCGGCAAGGGTGGTCCACCACCCTCGCCGATATGGATTCTGCGTTGCCATCTTCCCCATCTACCTTGGAATGTTTGAGAGATGTGTATTCAGTTTCTTTGTTGTGGTCTTCCTCTAGAGTATCTACCATATTACGTTTACCCAAAGTGGACTTAATAACACTACTAGCTGAAGTAGGTGGCCCAACTTCCATTCTGTTTAATCTAGTCCACGTAGCTTTTGGCTTATTGGGCTTTGACTCCAAATGGCCCAAGACCGAACTGGTTGTGTTTACAACAGTTGACTCATTATTCAAATTTGGTTCAGAATCTCCACCTTGCGTAAAACTCAGCATAAGTTTCTCCACATTTGAATATGAGGCTGCATTATCCTCCGAGATTTTCTCCTGAACTTCAGTAACGTTCCCCCCACACTCGTGCCTTCCATTTTGGGCTCTCTGACTGTTACTGGAGTCTTTTACCCTAGCCACCGCCGCCGCCGTTTCTTGTACCTCATTGCTCTCAGTTGCACGGACATCAGTTCTACCCATTGATTCAACCCCCCTTGTACTGTCCTTACCCCGTCATGGTGGAGATCTGCTCCGTCCATTATCAGCTTTCAACCAATCCCCGTATTGGTACTCAACTGGCGTAGTCTTCTTTGACGCAGCAAAATGCTCCGGGCAGTGGCGGAGATTATGACCAAGGACCCCGCAGTAATGACAAAACAAAGGCAGCCTCTCATACTTATATGTAACCCAGTGACGTGAGCCATCCGATCCCATTAGAAAACCATCTCTCCGAATCGGTTTGGTGATGGGAAGGGCTACCTTAACTCTCAGGAAGAAATTTTGATCATCAGTACGTTGTCTGCGCTCCACATCCTCGACCACCCCCATCTTATTCCCCACCTCTGTCGCCACGGTTGGGGACATCATATCGAAGGGCACTCCCCAGATTTGGACCCACAGCGAAGCGTGCTCCAAAACCACATTTCTTGCACTCATGCCCATCCTCCACTGAGTAAGCATCAATAGTTGATTGTCGAATGACCACGAGCCTCCTCGTAAGATCCGTTCAAGTTCATACTCCGACTGAAACTTGAATTGGAATAGATTAATGCCCACCTCACAAATCTGCAATTCCTTGTCGAGACCCCACGCACGCCGCATCGTGTTTTTTGCTGCCTTTCTATTGAAAGGTTTGCACGTTAAAAACTTCCCTATCAAACTCAGTGCACAGCCCTCAATCTCATCCATCCTTCCCTCATCAGATACCTGTATATCTTCTTCCTCTTTTGACGTTAACTTTAGATTGACCATACTTTCAATCACATCCTCCGCCATAGTTTCCCCTTCAAGTACTTAAGACCACAGCAGTATGTAAAGATTATAGAAGTGGTGTAGAGAAAGTTAAGAGGTTAAAGAAAATTGAGTAGGAAGAGGCCCTTGGGATCACCAAGGGAGGCAAGGCTCGTTTTCACGAGAGAGAGAGAGCTCCTACAAGAGGAGAGATGCTTCAAATGCACAGATTAATATTGCTATTCCTATTATTCAAAATGCACATGAAAATTTACCAAATAAAACAATTTTTTGAGATACTAATGCCTATAATTAATATGGTAATTGTCATAGTCCAAAGGAGGATAAACAAAAAAGAGAGGAAGTGAGTTTTGCTCATGCATGCCTAATTAGCATCAATGAAAAGGAAATTAACATTTATTGAAATAAACATCAAATACTTTAAGGAGCCAAAGAGTTTTGTAGCTTAATTGGTTGGTATCTTCTGGTGTATCCATGATATCTAGGGTTCAAATAAAAAAAAAAAAAAATTCTAATCATATGTAATTTTATAAAGCACTAAAAAAAATAGAATCAAGTTACATCAAGTGTAACACTAAGCTATGATACACCACCTAATTTTTTTTTAACAAATCTTCCGTTGGATTAGATTTTATTCTTATACTTTACATGCTTGCAAAATTTCAAGATGATCTATAATCAATAGCTATGTCATCATTCAAATATAAAAAATTTCAACTTTTTGTATTTACAATTGTACATAAAATATGGGTTTCTAAATCGAATAATAAATTGCATCTAATTGACATGAAACTTAGTATGGATGTTAAAAACATAGAGAACATGTAATCCAACGGTGTGGTTTTTAAAATATTAATACAATAAAAAGTTATTAAGTGTTGTAACATAGCTTAGAGTTGCACTAGATGTAACTTGAACTTAACTCACACACATATTAAAAAGAGATTCACCCATAAAATTTTTTTTTAAAAAAAAATCTTAAAAAAATTGAAATCTACAAACTTTGTATATTACATTAGGAGTGTACATGGGTTAGATTTGAGATACTTTTTAAACCCAATCCAATCTACATAGGTTGAGAAATCCCTAACCCATAATATATTTAAAAGTAAAAACCGACAAAACCCAACTAGTAATGATCGGCTTGGCTTCTTGGATTAGTGCAATTTTGTGAGGCTAATATAAAATTAGATTTTATTCAACTATTTCAGCCCATCATCATCATTATCATTATTATTATTATCATCTTCTGATAATTCTATAGTTTCAATAAGGGAGGGGAGATTTGAATTCTAGATGCCATGACCATACTAAGAAGTGTCAACCGGTTAAGTTATAAGGCTCTTAGCAACCCATTATTCATCTAATGATTACAATTTTGTATTTATACTTTATAGAATCGAACTTAGATTCCATTATCATAAAAACTAGGTCCCTAAATACGAAAGCAAGTCGCCAAAAGTCTTGTAACTCAATTAGTTGCATCTCCTGAATTCATTTTTTTTAAAGAAATATTTTGTTCGGTTATGATATAAGGGAAATGTATGTGTTTAGCAAGCCAAAAAAACCTTTTGGGCTTTGAGCTTATTTCTATGGGTTTCACTCCATTCTTTTTCCCCTCTTTATTTTTCTACTACTTGCACCCAAAAAAAAAAAAAAAAATGTAAATAAGCTTTGTAGGAATTGGAGAACTGCTTTCTCAGCCTCTTAGGCCAATTCCTTACTACCAAAGAGTTTAACCAATGCGTTTCCAAGAACCTATTGAAAACAGTGTAGAAACTGGGCAACGACCTAAATATCGTGGAAGTTGGTGAGGGTTTGTTGTAGTTTCGATTTAAACTCGAGAGCCAAATATATTGGGTGCAAGATAACGACCCTTGGAGCTTTGATAATCACATCCTAGTTTTGCCAAAGGGAGAAGGGCATGACTGCTCAGAATGTCTCTTTCATGCATATTTCGCTATAGGTCCAAGTTTGGGGCTTGCTGTTCGACCTCCTGACGGAAGCTACCGCTTGGGATATTAGGAATGGACTAGGTACTGTGAATTCTGTGGACAACAAGGCCTTTGACTCTAACAAGGCAAGATTCCTATGTATTTGAATAGAAGTATAGTTAAACTAACGAGTCCAAATCTTCTGTCTCATCAATTGTGCTCCACTTCATGCTCCACCAATAAAACTTGGACAACTAGCCTCTCTCATTAAACGAGATAACTCTGACTTTAATGAGAGAGACTAGTTATCTCATTTAATGAGATATCTCATTTAATGAAAAAGGTTAGCTGTCCAAATTTTATTGGTGAAGCATGAAGTAGAGCACAATTGATAAGACAGAAGATTTGGACTCTGAACCAACCTCTCCGTTGTAGTGGCCCAGTTGTGAACCTTGAAGGGGAACATTGCCTAGCTACATTCAGGTATGAGCGAATTGTGGGCCATTGTTTTGCATGTGGGAGACTTAGGCATGAGATGAAGTAGTGCATCAACCCACAATTTTAACCTGATTGTAGCAAGTGCCCATATGAAGAGTGGATGAAAGCTGGACTTCGGTGACATTTTGGAACCCCTAACAGCAACTAAGCCAGCCAACCTTGACGAGCAGAGGAACATCCTAGGGAGGAATCGACGAGAGACCTGCTGCCAACACCAAGTTTCAGTACTAAGGCCATTTCGGAGACACGACAATTGATTAGGCCCACAAAATCCCAACATGGAAAAAAAAAATTCGGACAGATGTCGACCCAGTATGGACGCCTAATGCATCTATGAGTTTACAAGTTTCACCCCATGAATTAGAAAACATTCCTAGTAGGGATGCACACCCTTACATGTACGTAAGTGACAACAATAAAGATGTTGATACACTTGGAGAGTATGAAGTAGTCCCACACCATATTATACATGAACATGAACTGCCATTTACCACCCTTGATGATCCACTGCTTCCTACAAAACAAACCAAGTGGAAAAAAGTCCCAAGACCCCAAAGCCTTATTCTAATGGAGGAGGAAACTAATATCAACAAGGTGGGACAAAAACAAGAACGACATTATATCATGGATGGTGTGGGTGGGGAGTCAGATAAAAAAAAATTAATAGTTTGGAGGACCTCACTTCTACCTTTGCAACAACGGTGGCTACTGCAATCTTCCTTCGCCAAGCACAATGATCATCCTTAGCTGGAACTGCCAAGTGCTTGGGAACCATTGTGCAGCTCAAGTACTCATTGAGCTAGTGGGAAAAAAAGGACCCAAAGTTTTGTTTCTTGTGGAGACAATTTTCTATATAGGAAATGAAACCTGTTCAAACAGCCCTGGATTTTCCCTCCATGAAAGTTGTTTTCCAGTTCAGGGAGGAGTGGCGAACTTGCTCTTCTCTGAAAAGATGATATTGTTTCAAATACCTGAATTGTCTCATCTAACCACGTTGATTCTGTTGTTTATAATCTTGTACAAGGAACATGGAGGTTACCTGGTGTCTATGGCCACCCCGAGGATCAATGTAAATGTGAGACATGGACTGTGCTACACCACTTGCATAGCCGAGCCTCTCTTCCTTGGGTTTGCGTTGGAGATTTTAATGAGATCCTGACATTTGATGAGAAAAATGGTTGACTATTGAAAGGGAGGATATACCCTGGAAGGCCTTGTGTGGTTAAACGGGCCTCAACACAGACGGACCCTAGTTGGACAGGCTGGGCGCATGGACTGATTGAACGGACTGCTTGGCCATGGGCCTGCTGGACCCCTCAAGGGGGGCAATTTGGCCCACTCCCATAAAGGGCCCAAATGGAGTCCTTGCGCTGGTAGGACTCCGGAAATCTTATATATTTGGTAAAAATCTTCCCTATAAGGGGGGACTTGTCCATCACGTTTAGGATTCCTACAAAAAGAGTCCTATAAGGAAAAGACTTCCAAACCAAGAAAGGGAGGTCAACCATCTACTACTATAAAAGCCCTAATGCACTCACAAAATAAGGTACGCATAATTAAACCATCTCTAGCACTCTAGAGTTGAAAAGAAGTTCTACCTTGACCTTCGGAGGGTATTCGGCCGGCACCACACTGGTGTCCTTCGACAGGTTTTTTCTCTTTTGTTTCGTGCAGGTTGCCTTTCGAGTGGAGGAGTATCTTGCGGCATATTGGTGGATTTCCTTGAATCATCAGTTGGCGCCGTCTGTGGGAAAGCGAGCGATTAAGCCATACTATCGTTTCTCGAACTAAAAGGCTTGCATGGTACTCACCCGCTCAATGGTAACTACTAATGACGTGCAAGAGGAAGAGCCGCCCACGACTGCCCTCGAGAGACAAGTTCGAACCCTCAGTACCGCCGTGGAGCGTCTCACCAAACAGAACCGCGACTTAGAGGAACAGCTGCGCCAGAAGACTGCAGCGCAAAATAACCGGCCGGAAGACCAGGAAGGAACTAGCAATCCGAACAGGAATCAGGAGAGACCTGAGGGCAGCCACGCCCCAAGTAGGCCGGAGAGACAGCACGAGAGCATGCCATCCCTTACGGATGCAACCCCACCACATATTGCCGCCGAGATGCAGGCAATGAGAGAACAGATGGAGGTCATGATGAATGCCCTCAAGGGGCGAGTCTCCAGTGATCTTGACGATCTGGTCAATCGCACCGACTCACCTTTTACTGTGGCCGTGAACTCTTTCCCCCTACCGCACAAGTTTCGCATGCCGAACATAGATAGCTATGACGGGATAAAGGATCCTCTAGATCACTTGGAAACCTTCAAAACCTTGATGCATCTGCAGGGGGTACCGGACGAAATTATGTGCAGGGCCTTCCCAACTACACTGAAGGGTTCTGCGAGAGTTTGGTTCAGTCGGTTGACACCGAATTCCATCAGCACTTTCAAGGAACTAAGCGCTCAGTTCACCTCACACTTCATAGGGGGACACAGATACAAGAAGTCTACGGCGTGTTTGATGAGCATCAGACAAAGGGACGACGAGACGCTAAGATCCTACATAACCCGTTTCAATAAGGAAGCACTCTCAATTGATGAAGCAGACGACAAGATATTGGTGGCAGCCTTCACGAACGGATTGACGAAAGGTAAGTTTTTGTTCTCATTATACAAAAACGACCCCAAAACCATGTCAGAAGTACTCTACAGGGCCACCAAATACATGAACGCGAAAGACGCGCTGCTCGCACGGGAAGAAAGGCCCAAAAAGAGGGAACGACAGGTGGACGCGCGCCAGGACCAAGGGCAGAAGAGGCCAAGAACAGGAGACAGGAGGGACGAAAGACGCCCTAAGCCCCCAAGCGGGAGATTCACAAGTTTCACCCCCCTAAACGCCCCAATTGACCAAGTCTTGATGCAAATCAAGGACGAGGAGGCGCTAACATTCCCGGGAAAGCTAAAAAGCGACCCCAGCAAACGGTCGCGAGACAAATATTGTCGTTTTCACCGAGATCACGGACACGACACGGCCGAATGCTACGATCTAAAGCATCAGATTGAAGCCCTCATTAGGCAGGGGAAGTTGCAAAAATTCGTCAACAAAGAGAAAACGGATAACAATAGTCAGGAACCGGCCCCTCGACGGGACAATGAGCGCCCGAGGCCCCCCATCGGAGATATAAGGATGATAGTAGGGGGAACCGCACCAACCAGTTCTTCCAAAAAGGCTCGAAAGACAAACCTCAGATCAGCCCTGAACGTCCACATAACGGGCCCAATGCCCCATGCCGCACGGATGGAAAGCCCTATCATAGGATTCACCGAAGAAGATGCAAGGAGACTTCATCATCCGCATGACGACGCGCTGGTCGTCAGTATACGTCTAGGGGATTACAACGTCCACCGGGTGCTGATCGACAACGGCAGCTCAGCGGACATTCTATACTATCCAGCGTTCCAGCAAATGGGGATAGACAGAGCCCGATTGATACCAGTTAGCGCTCCCCTCGTCGGCTTCGGAGGGACTAGGGTATTCCCAATAGGTTCCATCGTACTCCCGGTGACGGTGGGTGATTACCCACAAGAACTCACTAAGAACGTAACGTTCCTCGTGGTAGACTGCTCCTCCGCTTACAATGCGATCCTCGGATGACCTACACTCAACTCGTGGAAAGCAGTAACATCCACATACCACCTAATGATCAAATTCCCGACGGACCATGGGGTTGGGGAATTACGGGGAAATCAGGCAACCGCCCGAGAGTGCTACGTTGCCATGATGGAAATGGAAGATCACCACCAAGCAATGTGCGTAGAAGAACAGCGGACGGTGGTAGAGCCAGCTGAAGAACTGGAGGTGGTAACACTCAACGAGTCCAAACCAGAGCGAACCACTAGAATAGGAACGTCGGCCTGCCAACCTGTGCGCCAGGCCCTCGTAACATTTCTCAGGAAGAACCAAGACATCTTCGCATGGACCCATGAAGACATGCCCGGGATCGATCCTTCTGTTATAGTCCATAGGCTGAACGTGAACCCCTCTCACCCCCCAGTCCGATAGAAAAAGCGAGTGTTCGCTCCCGAACGGGACAGAGCAATAGGACAGGAGGTCAGGAAGCTGCTCGAGGCGGGTTTTATAAGGGAAGTGTATTACCCGGAGTGGTTGGCGAATGTGGTCATGGTCAAAAAAGCTAGTGGAAAGTGGCGGATGTGCGTCGACTTCACGGACCTCAACAAAGCATGCCCGAAGGATAGCTACCCCCTCACATGGATAGATGCGCTGGTCGACTCGACGGCCAGGCACCAGCTCTTAAGTTTTATGGATGCCTTCTCAGGCTACAACCAGATCAAAATGGAGGAACCCGATCAGGAGAAAACATCCTTCGTTACCAGCCAGGGCCTTTTTTGCTACAAGGTGATGTCGTTCGGACTCAAGAACGCCGGGGCAACATACCAGAGATTAATGAACAAGATGTTCGCAAACCAGATGGGGAGAAATGTACAAGTTTACGTTGACGACATGCTGGTCAAGAGCCAGTTCGAAAGAGACCATCTGAGCGACCTCCAGGAGACATTCGATACCCTGCGATCATACAAAATGAAGCTGAATCCGGACAAGTGCGTGTTCGGGGTGACGGCAGGAAAATTCTTGGGTTTTATGGTATCCCAAAGAGGAATAGAGGTCAATCCAGAGAAAATTCGGGCCATCATAGAGCTTGAACCACCAAGGACAACAAAGGAGGTGCAAAGCTTGAACGGCAGAATCGCTGCCCTGAGCCGGTTCGTATCAAAAGCAACGGACAGATGCCTACCGTTCTTCCGGGTCCTGAAGAAATCTTTCGAGTGGACGGAGGAGTGCCAGAAGGCATTTGAGGATCTAAAGAAATATCTCTCCTCGCCACCTTTGCTCAGCCCATCCAAACTAGGAGAAGATCTCTACTTATACCTAGCCGCTTCAAATGTGGCAGTAAGCACGGCCCTAGTAAGGGAAGAAGAAGGAACGCAGCGGCCTGTCTATTTTGTAAGCAGGGGGTTCCGGGGGGCTGAAGAAAGATACCCCTACATGGAAAAGCTAGCCCTCGCATTGATAACCGCAGCGCGAAAACTGAAACCGTATTTTAAAGCCCACAACATCATCGTCCTAACAGATCAGCCCCTAAAAAAGGCAATGAGCAGCCCCGAAGCAGCCGGACGAATGGCCCTATGGGCGATAGAGCTAAGCAAGTTTGACATACACTACCGCCCGCGAACCGCGATAAAAGGCCAAGCTATAGCTGATTTCATCGCCGAATACACACGAACAGGGTGGAAAGAGCCTCAAGCCCTCAAACTGTGGAACATCCACACGGACGGATCATCAAATAAACTAGCTCGGGGCGCCGGGGTGGTGATTCAAACCCCTGACGGAGACACGATCGAATGCATGGTCCGGTTAGACTTTCCGACGACTAATAATGAGGCAGAGTATGAGGCATTGTTGGCAAGGTTAGACCTGGCGAAAGCAGCAGGCGCCGAGGCTATGGTTGTACATTGCGACTCGCAGGTAATAGTCAGTCAGATTAGTGGCGTCTACGAATGCAAGGGGGAAAAATGAAGAAATACTTGGACGAAGTCAGAAGACGGATCGACTCCCTCCAGGTCACATTCGTCCAGATCCCGAGAGAAGAGAATGAATGTGCTGACCGGCTTGCCAAAGCCGCCTCCGCTGCGAACATGACAACACCTGACCGAGTACTATCATTCATACAGAACTCCTCAACCATTAGCGATAAAACGGAAGTCCAGGAGGTGAATTCAGGATACGATTGGACCACGCCCCTAATGGCCTACCTAAAGGAAGGCACGCTCCCGGGGGACAAGGACGATGCCAGAAAATTGAAAGTCCGGGCCTCACGGTTCACAATAATCAACAATGTCCTATACAAAAGGGGATTCTCGCGACCATATCTAAGATGTTTGGGTCGCGAGGAGGCCGACTACGTGATGAGGGAGGTCCATGAAGGCATTTGCGGAAACCATTCGGGGGCACGGTCTCTGGCACACAAGCTGATCCGGGCAGGATACTACTGGCCTACAATGCAGAAGGACGCGCAAGCCTACGTCAAAGTCTGCGACAAATGTCAAAGGTTTGGTAACCTAATTAGGCAACCGGCCGAAGAACTAACACCCATGGCAGCCCCTTGGCCGTTCGCCCAATGGGGACTAGACATCATGGGCCCTTTCCCAACGGCCGCAAGACAGCTGAAATTCCTGGTCGTAGGAATCGACTACTTCACTAAGTGGGTCGAGGCGGAAACTCTAGCGACTATCACGGAAAAGAACATCAGAGGTTTCGTATGGAGGAACATCGTGTGCAGGTTCGGGATACCAAGGGTCCTCGTCTCCGACAATGGAAAACAGTTTGACAACAAGGCATTCCGGGATTTTTGCTCAGAGTTAGGCATTAGGAACCATTACTCATCGCCCGCACATCCGCAGGCGAATGGCCAAGTTGAAGTCACAAACCGGTCCCTGCTTAAAATCATCAAGACCCGGCTCGAGGGGGCAAAAGGTATATGGCCCGATGAGTTGCCGAGTGTCTTATGGGCATACCGCACGACGGTAAGAACACCAACAGGGGAAACGCCATTCGGGCTGACATACGGGAGCGAGGCCGTCATTCCAGCAGAAATAGGTCTCACGACCTATCGAGTGGAGAGCTATGACGAAGGCAAGAATGAAGAAGCTTTGTGGCTACAGCTAGACCTAGTCGACGAAGTCTGGGCCACAGCCGAACAGAGGATAGCTCGATACCAAAACCTCATGGCAAAGTACTACAACTCCAAAGTCAGACACAGAGACTTCCAGATCGGGGACCTTGTGCTTCGGAAGGTAATGGGAGCAGCTAAAGACCCCTCGCAAGGAAAGCTTGGCCCAAACTGGGAAGGACCTTACAAGATCTCATCCTGGCAGAGAAGAGGAACCTACCATCTAGAAACCATGGATGGACGGAAACTGCAACACCCGTGGAACACTGAACACCTTCGGAAGTACTACCAATAGACTCCAGCTCATTCCTAAAGTTTCAGTAGTTTTTATTTCGAACAATTATGTCTTTTACTTTTAACTTTTCTATACTGCTGTTTTGAACAAACCTCTCTACTAGTGCCTTTTTAAGCCCAACGGGGCAGGCATCATTTTCCTATAAAAACTTTTTCTTTCAGGCAACAAGATTTTTTCTGCTTAAGTATTCAGTACAAAAAGATTGTCCACAAAGTGGACGGATCATCCCAAAGGGATGAAAACACAAAGTCCACATAATGGACGGACCAATAAGGTTGTCCACAAAGTGGACGGATCATCCCAAAGGGATGAAGACACCAAGTCCACAAAGTGGACGGATCATCCCAAAGGGATGAAGACACCAAGTCCACAAAGTGGACGGATCATCCCAAAGAGATGAAAACACTAAGTCCGCAAAGTGGACGGATCATCCCAAAGAGATGAAAACACTAAGTCCACAAAGTGGACGGATTATCCCAAAGAGATGAAAACACTAAGTCCACAAAGTGGACGGATCATTCCAAAAGGAATGAAATCCTAGTCCACATGATAGACGGACCAATAAGGTTGCCCACAGAGTGGACGGATCATCCCAAAGAGATGAAAACACTAAGTCCACAAAGTGGACGGATCATCCCAAAGGGATGAAAACACTAAGTCCACAAAGTGGACGGATCATTCCAAAAGGAATGAAATCTTAGTCCACATGATGGACCGACCAATAAGGTTGTCCACAAAGTGGACGGATCATCCCAAAGAGATGAAAACACTAAGTCCACAAAGTGGACGGATCATCCCAAAGGGATGAAAACACTAAGTCCACAAAGTGGACGGATCATTCCAAAAGGAATGAAATCTTAGTCCACATGATGGACGGACCAATAAGGTTGTCCACAAAGTAGACGGATCATCCCAAAGGGATGAAAACACTAAGTCCGCAAAGTGGACGGATCATTCCAAAAGGAATGAAATCTTAGTCCACATGATGGACGGACCAATAAGGTTGTCCACAAAGTGGACGGATCATCCCAAAGGGATGAAAACACTAAGTCCACAAAGCGGACGGATCATCCCAAAAGGATGAAAATACAAAGTCCACATAATGGACGGACCAATAAGGTTGTCCACAAAGTGGACGGATCATCCCAAAGGGATAAAAACACTAAGTCCATAAAGTGGACGGATCATCCCAAAGGGATGAAAACACTAAGTCCACAAAGTGGACGGATCATTCCAAAAGGAATGAAATCCTAGTCCACATGATGGACGGACCAATAAGGTTGCCCACAGAGTGGACGGATCATCCCAAAGGGATGAAGACGTTAAATTCGCATAAATAAACGGACCTGTGGAAACGTTCGTTAGTCGAATGATTCCATTTAAAGAGGAATCAATTACCCAACGGACGGGTTCAATAAGCTATGCTACTAGACGGACCATTTCAAAGTCACCCTACGGACAACCGAATAGGCAGAACGGAGTTCGCTTGAAACATACATCCCATGTAAATGAAATAAAAACAACGAATCTTGCATATATATAAAAAAAAAAAAAAAAAAAAAAAAAAAAAAAAAACAAAACCACATGAACGGTCAATACATATATAAACCCCGCAAACAGGACGGGTCCATAAATTGTTCAACACTTACAAAAAAAAAAAAAAAAAAAAAAAATCTAAGTTATTATAAAGGAGAATCATGGCTGCTCTGCTCAGTCTCCCTCTCCGGCTTGGTGGTCCCCAACAACCTTGGCCTGGCTATCCACTGCAGTATGATCCATCGGAGCCTCATGGACGAAGGCATTCTCATCGAATAAAGCATCAGTGTCCTCCGACTGAACGGGCTGAACAGTGGACGGCTCAGGGGCAGATACATTGACGAAGGACAGGTCAAGCTCCGGGTACAACTTCTTAACCTGACGGAGAGCGTCGTCGAACCCGTCGTTGTAAACGACACTCAGTTTCGCAATCAGGTCAGCGGAGTCACAGTACTCGCGTACGGCGTCCACCTTGGCCTGACGGGCTTCGTTGTCCTTTTCAACCAGCTCTTTCTTCAGGCCCTCCACCAGTTGAGCGGCCTCGTCCCGGGCTGCCTCGGCCATCTTAAGTTTCTTCTCTTGGACTACTCTCCAGGTCTTGAGGTCGACCAGCTCCTCCTCCGTCACCTTAGCCTTGTCGCGAATCCGGCCAATGGTGGTCTCGTGTTTGAGACACCGTCCCATTAGACCTTTCATCATGACCATGGCCTGAGAAACGACGGAAGTAAGCAGATAGCAATTAAAAAAAAAGAGAAGGAAGATGAACGGATGGACTAAAGGTAACGGAGTAATCACCTGGGCAATATTGAAGAGACCCGTCTCCCCCATAGCCTCCGTCGAGTGATTCCCAAGGTCTTCGTAGTCCTCGGGGGAAATTATTGAAGACAGTTTTTCCAAGGCGTACTTGGAATCCTCGCGGAGCAAGACGGGTGGTTTTTGCTGCTCTCCAGGGGCACCCGTCATCAGTCCTTTGCCTGCACCATGTTTAGCCGGAGTAATGGACTTAGTCCCCTCAGCCATCAAGCCAATAACTGGGTCGAGTGGGACTTTGGGCTGCTTAAGTGGACGGTCACCTTTTGCCGGCAGTTTCCTCTTCAGCTGTTGCTTGCTTGGTCCCGTCCCCATAGGATCCGTCCCAGTCTGTTTGTTCTTGGCAGCTTGGAGTCTTATGGCTGCTCTCCTTTTCGCATCCTCCATCTCTGAAATGGGATGACGGACTAAGAAACAAATAGTAAAAAAAAAAAAAAAAAGAAGAAAAAGGTCGCAAGGATAGACGGACTTACGCAGACGGGTTTGTTTCTCGTACTTTAAGGCTGCTGGTGTGGGCAAGGGACCGTCGCAATACCAGTTGATAGTATTAAGGTTGACGAGCTTGGCCCACGTCCGTTCCTCTGGTTTTGTCTTTGAAATTTTTTTTTCAAGAAAACTAAATTCTTCAAGTGTAACTTGGGGTCGACGACGAACTGCAACACAGAAGACGGAGGTTAGAAACACAAAAATTAGTAAGATGTACAGAGTCGTTATTAACAGAGCATACCAGACGGGTTTAAAATGCCCCAAACTGTGTCGACGGGAAGGAAGTTCGTCTCCCCTGGACGACACATCCAGTCCTGACCTTCCATAAAGAAATACCGGCTCTTCCAATCCCTATTGGAGTCCGGGGTCTCATAGATAACTTTCAGGACGGGGCTCCTAGGAACAAAACTATACATTCCCCTCGACTTGTCAATTTCATCTGGACGGTAGCAATGAAAGAACTCTCTTATTGTAAGTCTCCTTGCTCCGTCGGACATGGCTCCGTATAGGACCTCCATGGCAATAAAGACTCTCCAGGCGTTGGGGGACACCTGGCTGACGGAGATGCCTAGATAGCTTAAAAGTTCGCGATGTAACGAACTCAACGGAAACCTCAAACCAGCCTTAAACACTGGCTCGTAAACACCCACTCCGTCAACTCCCTCATAGTAGCACTTCTCTGACTTATATGGAAGACGGAGGGGGATGTGATCTGGAATCTGGTAGCGGTCCCTAAGGGTATTGAAATGCCCCTCCTTGATGGTAGATAGGAAGGCGTGAACCGTCCACTCTGGGGGCAAGATGAACTCCCTAAGTCCATCTGCCCCTACGACGGACCTAACCATTGGCTCTTCGTCATCTGATCCCTCGTGGAACTCGACCATCTCCAGGCCCTCATGTGTTGAGGACGAGGAAGATGATGACGGACTACTCTCGCTCGTGGTGTCATGGTCTTTGAGACCTAACGGGTATACCCCTTCATAGTCCGCTCCGTCACGAACGACGGACTGGTTACTCGACGCATTAGACATAGCCTACAGGCAATTACAGAACCTAAGACTCTGACGGGTTTGAAAAGATCGACGGGCGCATAATGTACGAACGTAAAAACTAAAGAATAATAGACGGAGGCATAATAACTCACCTGAAGATTAATGCAAGATCTGGAGGACGACGATTGAGTAAATGAACGGACTGCTCTCTGACAAGTGTGACGGACTCGCTCTGACAAGTCTCTTCTAGCAACAAACTGAGAAATGGGGGGCGAGGGTTCGATATTTATAAGAGAGGTGCACGGAAGTCGAAGCGACACCTCGTTCCAAAACAACAACCACTGACAAAGTGACATTTGGCACGGCGCATTAATTGGTTTCTGGTCCAAGCAGCGTACGGATGGAGGTTCGCGGATATAGGCGTGCAATGGTTACGTCCCTAATTTTTTATCCGTCACCCCATGGGTCCGTTCATTTGTAGTTCACGGACTCATAGGGTGAGGGGGCAACTGAAAGGGAGGATATACCCTGGAAGGCCTTGTGTGGTTAAATGGGCCTCAACACAGACGGACCCTAGTTGGATAGGCTGGGCGCATGGACTGATTGAACAGACTGCTTGGCCATGGGCCTGCTGGACCCCTCAAGGGGGGCAATTTGGCCCACTCCCATAAAGGGCCCAAATGGAGTCCTTGCGCTGGAAGGACTTCGGAAATCTTATATATTTGGTAAAAATCTTCCCTATAAGGGGGGACTTGTCCATCACGTTTAGGATTCCTACAAAAAGAGTCCTATAAGGAAAAGACTTCCGAACCAAGAAAGGGAGGTCAACCATCTACTACTATAAAAGCCCTAATGCACTCACAAAATAAGGTACGCATAATTAAACCATCTCTAGCACTCTAGAGTTGAAAAGAAGTTCTAAACTAACCTTTGGAGGGTATTCGGCCGGCACCACACCGATGTCCTTCGACAGGTTTTTTCTCTTTTGTTTCGTGCAGGTTGCCTTTCGAGTGGAGGAGTATTTTGCGGCATATTGGTGGATTTCCTTGAATCATCAACTACCAAAGCCTTTAGGTATGATGCAAGCCTTGCAAAGCACTCTCCTACACTGTGGCCTTGTGGATTTGGGACACCAAGACAATATTTTCACACGGAGAAATGGGCAGTTTGCTAATGATTTTGTTGAGGAAAGGCTAAATCACGCATGTGCTACCTTGGAGTGGAGTGAACTTTTCCTAGCTGCAAAGGTTAGGCATTTGAGTGTTATGTACACTGACCATGACCCTATAGCCCTGGAAATTGAGATCACTACCCTATGGCAAGTCCAAAGGAAGAAGATACAAATATTTGAGGAAAAATGGGTGGCACATGACGACTGTGAGAACCTGATCCATACTTCTTGGGAGCTTGGCATGTTCACAAGTAGTCCCAAGTACAGTCTTTTTGGGAAAATTAAAAAAAAAAAAAAAAAGTCATTTTGACCTTGTAAACTGGAGCAAAGCCACCTTTGGAAATTCCCGAACCCGTTTAGACTTAAAGCAGCAGGAGCTTGAAGAGCTTACAAGGTCGAACTTTAGAGGAAATTTGAACCAAATTGTTGAGGTCAAAAAAGAGATTAAAGAACTCCTCCATCATGAGGAGGTCTTTTGAAGGCAACACTCTTGCTCTATATGGCTCCTAATTGGAGACAAAAACACTTCTTCCACCAAAGAGCACACCAGCAACGATGAAGTAATTAGATTGAGGGCCTTAAAGATGAAAATAGAGAGTGGATCACTGACATGGATAGGATTGCTGAGATAGCTAAAGACTACTATAAGGGCACCCACCTCACACCCTTCACACATAGAGGAAGTTCTTAGGTTTGTTGATCAAGTGTCAATGATGGGATGAATCAAGCCTTGACCGTGTCTTACACAGCTGAGGAGGTTTGGGTGGCTCTCTTCCAAATGCACCCATCCAAGGCCCCGAGTCCAGATGGTATGTCCCAATTTTTCTTCTAAAACTATTGGCACATTGTGGGTCTTGATGTTACCTCTGCTGTGCTCTCTATTCTACATTTGGGTAAGAGCCTAAAAAAGATGAACTAAACACACACTATTTTGATCCCTAAGAAGAACAACTCGTAGCTTATCTCAGAATATAGGCCCATTAGTTTGGGTAACGTGGTTTCTAAGACAGACTTAAAGGTCTTGGCAAATTGATTTAAATCTATACTCTCACTGATCATCTCAGATTCTCAAAGTGCTTTCATGCTGGATGGACTTATTACTGACAACACAACTGTAGCCTATGAGATGTTACACCAAATGCGGAATAGACGGAGAGGGAAAGTGGGGCTGGTCATCTCAGATTCTCAAAGTGCTTTCTTGTCGGATGGACTTATTACTGGCAACACAACTGTAGCCTATGAGATGTTACACCAAATGTGGAACAGACGTAGATGGAAAGTGGGGTATATGGATGTGAAGTTGGACATTAGCAAAGCATATGACCGTGTGGAATGAGACTTTCTCTGGAAAATAATGTTGAAGATTGGGTTGGCAAACCAATGTGTCAATTTTGCTATGGAGTTGGTTTCTACGCCAACCTATTCAATGCTCCTTAATAGTGAACCAAAATGTCTAATCTCCCCATTTGTGGCATTAGATAAGGTGACTCTCTCTCCCTGTATCTATTTTTACTATGTGTTGAGGGTCTATCATCTTTGTTACAAAAGGCTACTGAGTCACACTAGATCAATGGGATCACTTCTTGTAGGGGTGGAGTTTGAATATGCCACTTACTCTTTGCTGATGATACCCTCATTTTCTGTGAAGCAAAAACCACTAAATAACAAAACTTGCTAAATATTTTAGCACAATATGAAGAAGCCTTTGGTCAAGCTATAAACCGGCAAAAGACATCTTTGTTTTTTAGCCATAATACATGACCGGAGGATAGGGAGGCAATTTAAGATATGTTGGGGGAACAGATTATGACAGATTGTGAAAAATCCTTGGACTTGCCAATGGTTAGAGGGCAATCTAGAGTTAGTACTTTCAAAGAGGTTCACGAGAGGATATCTAATCAATTTATGGGTTGGAAGGAAAAGTTTTTATCTCAAAGGCAGGAAGAGAAATCCTTATAAAAACCGTTGCCTGAGCTATTCCCACATATTCCATGAGTATCTTTAAGATCCCAAATGCCATCTGTGAAGGGATTAATTCAGTGTTGGCTAAGTATTAGTGGGAACAAACAAAGAATGAGAAGAAAATTCATTGAATTAATTGGGATAAGCTATGCACTTGTAAGAATAGAGGGGGGATGGGTTTCCGAGACATCAACGCTTTCAACCTAGCCGTGCTAGCAAAGCAAGCTTGGCATCTTATACATGGACCACACTCATTGTTTTACTGCGTGTATAAGGCTCGATACTTCCCTACTTGCTCTTTCCTAGATGTGGAGTTGGGAAATAATCCATCATGTGTATGGCAGAGTCTACTCCAAGCAAGGGACATTATTAGGGAGGCTCTGTATGGCAAATTGGGGATGGTAACAGTGTTGGGGTTGAAAGTCATAAGTGGCTACCTTAACCCCCAAGCTTTTGGCTTGGGGTGGATTGGAACTTGAAAGTGAGTGGTTTGTTTGATGCGGCTTCTCGGCAGTGGGATAGAGCAAAGATACAAGCCATGTTCTACAATTCCACTAGGGACGATATCCTAAAGATCAAACTGCGCAACAATGGCACTAGGGACAAACTTTGTTGGAATGAAAACAAGCAAAGGAAATTCTTTGTGAAAACGGCTTATCAGGTGGCTCTTAGGCCGGCTAAACCTTCTATGGGGGAACACTCTATAGCTTCCATGACTAACTGATGGAAATTCAGACCCCTTAACCCACAACCAGATTAAGTAGCCTAGTTAATTAGCCAAGTTGTTACTTAGTCAAATTAAGCAATTCTAGGTTAAAACAATCAAACAATCATATCAAGAATATATAGCAGCGGAATAATAAATAACATAAGATATGATCACCCAGGAAAACCAAACCGGTAAAAAACCTGGGGAGGATTTTACTCACCGATCCTTAAGGCAAACCAAAATTCACTATGAAAGAATTAAAGTTCATACAAAAGGACTTACAAGCTCCCCGCTCGACTTCCTAATGCTACCTACCAGTAGAACTTATTGACACGACCCCGTACAAGCTCCGAATCCACGGACTCCTTCTTTCTTGAATTCTTCAATCAGCTACAAGCACCCACGCTTGATATTCTTTAAGCTTCAATGGTAGCAACCAAGTTGATCATCAAGATGTTGAAGTAATCTCAATCTTGAAAACCCTAAACTTTGTGTAAAGGAAAGCTTCTCTAGATCTCACAAGAGATTTACACAAAACAGCAATGTATAAGCAATAATACAACTGGAGCAACTCTAAAAACGTGGCTAGAGTTTTACCTTATATACCTAGACCCGGTTTGGATAGCACTTTAAATCACTCAAAGTTGCGTTGCGTTGCGTTTTCTGTTTTTTTTTTTTTTTTTAAGTAGCCGGATTTATTGACTTTTGTGAGGAAAAAAAAAACACTGTGCATGTATTGTGCGTGCACTGTTCACGCACTGTTCATGCACTGTTCATACATTAAAAATATTAAAAGTGGGTCCCACGGTACTATTCATATATTTAAAAATTATTTTGCTATAGTGTTTTCAGCAACAATCAGTTTTTAACAACTTTCAGCAACAATAAGTGCTATCCAAACAGACCCCTAGGGCAAAAACATAAAACCCTAAACGTTTAATGAGTTAGGGCTGAGTTGGAAAAACTACAGAAAACGCAATCTGGTCGACTTTCGATCGATCGAATCTATTCTTCGATCAATTGAGCCGGACCGAAATGCCCCAATACATCTACAGTCTCTCAATTCCAACTTTACAATAATTAATTAACTTTGAGCACACTTTAACAAGACTTAACATATTGTTTTGATCATGATTTGCCAATATTACAAATTAGAGTTCTAAATACATAAATTTCTAAACATTTAGAACCTAACACTAACGTATGTGGAAATGTGGACCTTAAACAGCCCTTCCAAAGTTCAGAACTTCATATGAAGGGCCTATTCTGATATCCTTCCTACTCGAGCAAACCTCCTCCGTCGCAAGGTTCAGATTGACTCGAAGTGCACACTCTGTGGACAGTGTGATAAGACAACAAGCCATATTTTTTGGGAGTGCCCGTTCGCTCGTAATGTTTGGGCGGTGGCTCGGCGGAAATTGCAGAAAAGTAGTTCGACGGCTCCTAGCTTTTACTCCCTCACGCAACCATGTTGGAGAGACTATCTGAAGGAGATTTGAAGAGGTGGGCGATAACTCCATGGTCCCTATGGAATGCAAGTAACCGCTTTCACTTTGAGCACTTCAAAACAAGCCCGATGCCATCCTTAGAGCTGCAACGTCGCTGCTTGAAGAGTACTAGAGGCTAGCCGTAGCTCGTATAGCCCACTGATATCTTGCTTGGGATCTTTTTTATATGTTTTTTCTTTTCTTTTCTTTCTTTTAGTTTTCTTTCCTGCGGTTGCATGCCACTGTGCTGGCTTTATGTTACAACCTCCAGGTAACGAGACGTGTAATTTTCTTCTTTTTTAATATACCTTTATCATTTCTGTAAAAAAAGAAAAAAAAAAAGAAAAAAAGAAGAAGAAGATCAGTTTATTTGTTGAAAGTTTAAGACTGAGTAATGGCACTGTTGTACTTTAAAAAAAAAAAATGTAAGACTTAAAAAAATTGTATGCATACAAATATATTAATAAACTACCTAAAGTTTCCTAGCTAGATGAAATGCACCCAGTACTAAACTTCAAGGCTTCAACCTCGATTTATAAACAAGACATAATTTTTAAAGAACAAAACTAAAAAGATATTTTCTCAAACTTAACAATTATACCTTTTTTTTTTATTTTTTTTTTTCAACTCTTCAAGATATAAAACAAGTAGTTTCACACCCCACTATATTACAACAAAAAACAACCACATTTTTGGCACTTATCGTGGGTATTGTTGGTATTTGTATTTATTAGATTCTTAAAAAAAAAAAAAAAAAGCTGAGCTAAACTATACAAAAATTTTCTATTGTTTTCATTAAAAATAAATATATAAATAATCAATTTCAATAGGAACAATATACTAGAAGATCTAAATGATTTGAGTTTTTTTCTAAACTGTGAATAGGACTATCCAACCCACTTGGCCACCCACCCGTACCCGACTGGCGTTCACCTGATTTGACTGCTCTGGCGGTCGGCCGCGGGTCCTAAGCTCCAAAACTCGACTCCTGCAGGTCGGTTTCAAGTCCCCTCGTTCAAAACCTGTGAAACTTGGCCCACCTGAAGACATCAAATTCTGGCGAATTCTCTAGCGATTCCGACGAGTTTTTAGCTTGATTTGGTAGATTTCGGCGACCAAAACAATCAGATTCGACATAGATACACCAGATCCAGCAATTCTCGGCACGATTTGGGGGAAAAATAATCGAATTTGACGAAATCCTCACCGGATCTTGGCCGGATCGGGTGAGATCTCGCCAATTTTGGCCGTTTTTCTATGTTTTCCATCGGATTGTGGCCTTACCCGAAACCGATGCCACCCGTCGGCAAACCCACTTGCAAAACCCAACCCTCTTAACGGGTTGGTTGCGGGTTGAGAATCTACGACTTGATATCTTATGGGTCGGTTTGCGGGTTGGGCACAAACCCGACTTGCCCGACTCGTGGACACCCCTAACTGTGAACATCCCAAAACAAATCTGAAAGAGAGGCACCAAAAAAAAAAAAAAAAAAAGATAGTAAAAGCAAATAAAGATTAATATCATAATTATTTTCCTGAGCAAGCCTAAGAGTATTAGCATCAGGTGTTGTAAAAAAAAAAATGTCATTTTAACACATCAAAAAGTTACTTTATTATTTTAGCACATCATTTTATTATACACTCTACGTCACATTTTCTATTTTTCAATTCAATAAATTAAAATAATATATATAACATATTAAAATAATATTAACTCAAAACTTAACCCAATACAAATCACATTTGTAAAGATGAACCAGTGGCCACCAACCAACAGCCACTGCCACTACCACCACACAACCACTGCCACTATCATCGCACAACCACCACATATTCCACAACCCAAAACTCAACTCAAAACAAACCCAATCAAATCCATCTAAATACCCAAAAGAAACCGATTACCAAACCCACAACCGCTAACAGCAAAAACACCAACAACCACCATTGTACAAAAACACCAACAACCACCGTGAAATACCATAAACCACCACCATACAACAACAATCAAAACCCAAAAGCCATAAACCCAATTTGAAAAATCACCCAAGACCCATGGCTAAAACAACCATAGTGAGAAAGTGAGAGAAAGAAACCACCACCGTAAGTGGCAATGGTAAGTAGTCGTGGTGAGCAGCGTTTTGCTAGAGAGCTGGCCAGGGGCTTTTGGAGTTGTGCGAGCGGCGGCATTTTGCTAGAGGATTGGCCATGGGAGAGAGGAGTGAGAGTACCCATGGGAGAAAAGAGACAAGGAGAGAGGAGAGGGAAGAGAGAGAAATTTGATCTAGAGAAGAAAGACAAGAAGAGAGGAGAGAGAAGAGAGAAATTTGATTTGGAGAAGAGGAGAATAGAGACAAGGAAAGAGAAAAAAAAAAGTAATAAAAAATTTATGGCATTTGTGTTTGTACCGTTCCAAATTTGGAACGATATTGTTCATCAATGCTAAATGTTTTAATATTTAAAACATCTGATGTGAGAGATTTTTTGATGTGCCATTTGGCATTTGACACACCTGATGCTAGTACTCTAATGCCATTAGTTATTACATATTATATTAGAAAATACTCTTAGTAATAGTATCACCTAGTTCTAGAGACTTGAATCTCTTAATAATCTTTTCAATTCCATGAACTTCAATCCCATGTACAACTCCACTAAAAAAAACTAAGGAAATTAATGAACAACACTCAAACTATGCACACTATACGGTGTTTCCTTGATGGTCATTCTTGATACATTTCACCAAAATAACTCTATTGCATCAAGTGTTAATGCAGAAAAAATAATATAGTTGCAATTTTAACTTACAATTGGTAAGTTATTGTATCAACATAATTAATTGCAATAACTTTTAATTTTCAATTGCAATAAATATATTAATACCTTACTGCATCGTAGCAATAAATGATACCAACTACTTTTGTAATTTATTACAATGAAATTCTTGAAATGAATGCTTGTTGCAAAGAATATATCATTGCAATAACTTGATATAGCAATTATTTTTAATCTATTATAATGACAAAAATGAAGAAATAAACAATTACAACGAAGATATCATTGCGATAAACTAACCCAACTGATTTTTGTTAATTATTTGCAATCTATTGCAATAACAGTAGTGAAGCAATAACTCATTGTAATGAAATTGCAATAGATTGCAATTAGGCCTTATTCTACAATTATTTTTTAATTATTTTGCAATCTATTACAATTTCATGGCAATAGCTTATTACTTCATGGCTCTCATTGCAATAGATTGCAAATAATTGTTAAAAGTAATTTAGGTTAGGTTATTGCAATGATATACTTGTTGTAATTTTTTATTATTTCATGTTTGTCATATTAATAGATTGCAAAATAATTGTTATCAGGTTATTTAATAATATTTTCCTTGCAATATCTCTCTCAAAAAAAGTTTTCATTACAATATGCTATTACTTCAAGATTTTCATAGTAATAGATCGCAAAAATAATTTTTATTAGTTTATTGCTAGAATTTCTTCGTTTTATGTTATTGTAACAAAATTAGTATCTTGGAGACTTGCTCCTAAAATTAGTATCATCACTTATTATATCATTTAATGAAACAATGTTTTTTTCATTGATATTAGAACATGCATTTCATTTATTGCATCCTTCTTCCATATGCTGATGAGTAATTAAGTACTACAAACTAAGTCATAATTTTTGTCACAATTTTTCATGTAGCAAACAAGTGAATTCATGTGGTGTTGATCCCCATTTGAATTTTGAAAGGAAGTTGAAGATGATGCTGCACCTACTTCGTATTTTGGCTCTAACTTTCTGCTCAAAATTCCAATTGATTCAAGATTGGTGTTTTTTGAAAGGAAATTCAATTATCTACAACTTTTTTAGAAATATAGAAAACCAAATTTAACTTTTTCCGGGTCAAAAATGCGTTTCAAATTGCTGCTAAAAATAGTAACGTTTTTGGAGCATTTTTGAAAATTTTCACAGGATGTATATATTTGTTTCTCTATCCAATTTATTTTTCAAAAAACTTTCTTTTGAAACTAAGGGAAATGATAATCCTATTAGATAAGCTTGAACAGATTTGATGTTGATCCCCATTTGAAATTTTGAAAGAAAATTGAAGATCATATTGAATTTGTGTTATCTTCTGCACCTGTTTCATATTTTGGCCATAACTTTCTGCTCAAAATTCCAATTGATTAGGGATTGATATTTTTGAAAGGAAATTCAATTCTCTACAACTTTTTCAAAAATAGAGAAAACCAAATTTCAATGTTTTCCAGGCTAAAAATGCGATTCAAGTTGCTACTGAAGATAATGACGTTTCTTTAAGCATTTTTCTGTTTTTTTTTTTTTTTTTTTGAATTTTTGAATTTTTCATGGATCATATCATTTTCTATCTCCAAATTTTTTTTCAAAAGAGTAGACAGGATGCCATAAAGGAAAACATTTTTTTTATTATTTCTTAAAAAAATGAAATAAAATGAAATCCAATAAAAAATCACACTTAATTAATTTTAAATTAATTCTTGTGAGAACCAATAAAAAAAAAAAGGACATGTAGGTGAGCCATGATCATTGAAAACTGTTTGTATGATAACTTTTGATCAGGTGGTCCGATCAAAACCCATGACATACCATTATGATCGTTAGAGCATCAAGATTTGTTTTGTATCACAAATCTAAAGATCTACCAGTTGGTTAAATGCAAGTTGTAAAATGAGGTGTCTACAAAATGCCCCTCATTGATATAGCTTGAAAAGCGAATGTAAATGTAAAAGAAAGACACCAAATTTTGCAACTTGAAATTTAACCGATGTGTGATGAAAATTTGTTAAAGTTTTGGAAACTTGTTTGTTTCCAAAAATTTTTGATCCAAAATGTGTTGGCAATTTTCTCAAAAAAAAAAAAAAACTTGTTATTGTTATTCTTTGTCGAAAATTTTGAACTTGTAAATTATTTTTTTTTAAAAAGCCTTGTCGAGCTTTTTTATTTGAAAAGTCTGTTGGGTTTTCTTGCAAAGATCTTGGCAAATTTTCTAAAAACTTGTCTGTTTTTTGAAAATTTTTGAACCCGAAATTTGTTGAAAATCTTGTGGAATTTTCTCATGAAAATTTTGATATTCTTATCGAAATTTGTGTTTCTCGGAATGATCTTGTCATGTCTTTTGAAAATTTGATAAAAACCTTGTTAGGTTTTCTTATGAAGATCTTGGCAAATTTTCTAAAAACTTGTCTGTTTTTGAAAATTTTTGAACATGAAACTTGTTGAAAATCCTGTTGAATTTTCTTTTGAAAAATTTGATATTCTTATCAAAATTTGTATTTGTGAAAACATGTTGGACATTCTGTAAACGTTTTTGTGACTTTCAAAAAACTTTGTCAAACCCTAGAGCCTAAGATGCAAGGGACTCCTTAGTTAAGTCTTGTGTGATGTAGGCCTGAAGCGATTGTTGAATGCTGAAATGAATGAGAGATCTTTGCTTAATTCCTGCAAAGATGAAAATTTTTCTTTCGCATGCTCGTTAGGAACTAGTCAATTTGAATCAATGCCCCTAGTATAAACATGCTTGCATGAAAACTAATGGGCCAATGAAAATAAAAAGCAAATAGGCCAATACCCCCAGTTACGTAAAAAAACGTTTTTCAAAAATCAATTGCGATGCCCCAGTTTAAAACTTCACTAATATATATATATATATATATAGATGGATTCAAGTTTTACCTAGTTAACTCTTATAAACTTACACTTTTTTTACACCATAGATTTCTAAGAGTAACACCAGGTATAACTTGAATCCATCTCATTCACATATAGATATATATATATATATATATATATTCTGGCGATAAAACTTCGCTTATCTTCTGTTGGCACTGAAACTTGCAACTTCAATCTTCAAGATGATCTCCTAACCTTATTGGATATATGATTCAAAAACTTTCAAAAGCAATTATCACTATATAAGACTTGGAGTTCTAGAGACTGTATAATGCTCTACCAACAAGATCGAACAAACAAACAAACAAACAACTTAAACAATGGCCCGAATCGTCCCTTTTTCTTCTCATTCCAATACATGGCATCAGTCTGATTCAATCCACACCCTTTTGATTAAATGGGTGGATGGCATGGACAAAACTGATCGTATAAACTTCCAAGCTTTTGGGTTGAAAGTCTCTTAGTCTTGAAGCATGTGAAACTTGATTGGGGATTCCTCATGGCTGCTAGTCGATTTTGGGATGCGAAAGACCATGTGTTCTGATTCCACCTAGCTGAATTGTGTCCCACAGTTGAAGAATTCACAGTAATCCTGGGTTGTGACATAGACGCATATCCGGCGGTACCATCTTGCAAGCCCAAATACCAAGCTAGGCTTTCTTCATTGATGAGGATTCCTTTGAAAGTAGTTCCACTCTTGGATGGTCAATAGGTGGACGTTCAGAAAATGATTGATAAGTTCACGCCAATGGAGGTCAAGACTATCCGACAAAGCCGAAGCAAATGTTTCACATTGGCTTTTTGTCTTTTGAGTGAGTTCTTGCTATTTACTGGTGATCATGGTTTTGTTGATGCAAGAGGGGCTGATATAGTTCATGAGGCAAAAAATGAGAAGAATATTGTTCCTATTGTTCTTGCTAAAACTTTTCATGGTCTTGATGCTTTATCCAACCAAGAAACTTTGCTATTCAATAGAAGCCCTCTACTCCTTCAGATCTGGCTTATGGATCACTTATCTTTGGTGCTACCTTCCATAATGTCTCCTTATGGACCAGAGCATTAGCGTGGCCGCTCTTTGAAGAGAACTGGTTGTGTCACTAAACGAGACTAGATTAAGCACCTGAAAGAGAGGTCCAGTGCATCTATCCTTTGGCATTGCTCTTGGTGGGGTGCCAAAACCCAAGGCTATGATCATTTGGATGAGACCATCTTTTTCTTATGGGTCTGAGAAAGGCTTCTTTTTATAAAGGCAATAGGCTATTAAAACAGTTTGACTTAGAACAAAAAGTTCCTGGAGAAGCTTATGAGTTTGGAATGGTAAATACAACATCAACTACAATTGCCATTTATGAGAGGGGGCTAATAAATGCAGACAGAGTTGGGAATTCTTATAGGCGGGCTGGACTTTTGAAGAATAACTATGCTTATTTAGCTTGGTTGGCTAAAGAAGAGTATGACCAAGAGGAAAATTTGAGGAAGAAAAGGCGGGCTTTTTTAAAAACTTCTAGGGAAGGATCAAGGAAGAGAAAGAGAAACAACTAAACTCCAAACTGATTAGGATTTGTCTTGCTTTCAAATAAATTTATCTTGAATAAAGATATGTCAATTTAGGCTTCTATTTAGGATAGTTTTTCATTTCCAACGTATTAGAACTCTTCGATGAATAAAAATGTTGCAAATTTGGCTTTTGCTTTATTTTCTTTGGAAAATGAATGAATGATCTATTATATTGACCGAACCAATGTGGTTGCCTACGTACCCTCTTAAAGAAGGATCAGGTCATCACGTAGTTCAAATTTATTTATTTATTTTTGTCTCAACTTTTGCCTAGGCCACCTTTTTAGGTTTTCAACCTAGCAGACTTTCTCACACTCAAAGTTTTTTTACCTCTCTTTTTGCATAGACTGCCCTTTCGGGTTTTCAATCTATCTTTCTTTTCTTTCTTTTTTTCTTTTTTTGGTCTTAACTTTTGCTTAGGCCGCCTTTTCAGGTTTTCAACCTAGCAAACTCTCTTCGACTCAAAGTTTTTTATCTCTCCGCCTTTTCAGGTTTTTTTTATTTTATTTTTTTTATTTTATTTATTTATTTATTTTTACACATGATATCTCTTTAGTTGATCCAAATTGGTTGGTTCCACAAGCGAGTTTCTGCCTAAGTCCACAAGTCTTGTCCCACCTCTAGGGTAGATTTCTTTAATCATGAAGGTCCAGACCAATTGGGTTTGAACTTCCCTAAGGGTTATGTACTGAGGCCCGTATTTCTTTGAGCACCAAATCTCCAACCTTGAGTTCACGAGGAAGGACTCTTTTGTTAAAAGACCTTCTTGCTCTTCTTTGATAACCTTGATGATGATATATTGCCCTTAGACACTTTTTATCAATCATGCATAATTGATCATATCGGTCTTGCATCCATTCAGCTTCTTGGATTTTTTCTTCCATAACAACTCGAAGTGATTGTACCGCCAATTCTATAGGTAGCACTACTTCCATGCCGTATACCAAGGAATATGGGGTCGACCCTGTAGATGTACGGATTGATGTACGATATCCCCACAATGCAAAGGGTAGCTTGAGATGCCAATCCCTGTGATTTTAGGCATTCTTCTTCAATATCTTCCCAATGTTTTTATTAGCATCTTCAACCGCTCCATTTGTTTGTGGGTGATATGGGGAAGATTTATGATGTTTAATGCCATATTCTATCAATAATTTGGAGGTCTCATCTCGAAAGTGTGATCCATTATCGGAGTTGATCTCACAAGGTACTCCATACCGGCATATAATGTTTGTTCTAATAAACTGCGCAACCTTCTTGGAATTCAAAACTTTACAAGATGCTGCTTCTACCCATTTTGTGAAATAATCAATGACTACCAAGATGTATTCATGACCATTACTAGCCTTTGGATTAATTTTTCCAATTATATCAATGCCCCATGTAAAAAAGGGTTAGGGAGAGTTTAAGCAATGTAACTGAACTGGTGACATGTGCTTCAAATCCCCATGTATTTGACATTCGTGGCATTTTCTAACATGAGCTGCACAATCAGCTTCCATGGTGGTCCAATAGTATCCCAAACATAGAATTTTCCTTGATAACATGTGGGCATCATATTTGGTCCACACTTAGATTCATGCACTTCTTCTATGATACGTTGAGCTTCTTTTTTTGTTACACAAAGGAGATGGATTCCTTCATATGATCTTTTATACAACCTTTCTCCACAAATTATGTAATTAGTTGCCATGCACCGAATCGCCATTTTGTCATTCTTGTCAGCAGTGTCAAGGTAGGTCCCTTGCTTGAGGAATTGAAATATATCTGCATACCATTCTTCTTCTTCCAAGGCACAACAATATGATGGTTCATCCCTTTGCTCAATGATCAATGGGTGGAGATTAGTTCCATCTGAAATGTCAATCATGGAAGCCAATGTAGCCAATGCATCAACAAATTGATTTTGTGTGTGGGGGATGTAGTGATACTCAATTTTTTCAAATTTCTTGGATAATTCTTGAAGATGCTCATGGTAAGGTTGCAACCTTTCTTCTCTAATCTTCCACTTATTCTGGATTTGCCTAATTATTAAAGCGGAGTCTCTATAAACCTCTATTTCTTTGATGCCCAAACTGGTAGTGGCCTCAAGACCTTGTATGCAAGCCTCATATTCAGTAGCATTATTGGTTGTTGAAAAATTAAGCTTAATAGAGATTGGTATATGGGATTCCATTGGAGAAACTAAGAGTACCCCTATTCTACTCCCATTTCAATTAGCAGCTCCATCAAAGTACATTCTTCACCTGACAGGCTTCATCACTAAAATATTTTCATCCAGGAATTCATCCCTAGTCACTTTTGCTTCAAGAGGGGGACAGTTGGCAAGATGATCAGTAATGGCTTGTCCTTTAATGGACTTCTGAGTAACATATTTAATGTCGAATTCTGACAACAGCAGGACCCATTTTGCAATTCTTCTATCCTGGACGGGCTTTTCCATCAAATACTTAAGTGGATCCATGCGAGCTATTAAGAGGACTTGAAAAGATAATGTGTAGTGTCTGAGTTTTTGAGCAGCCCAAACTAAAGCAACACACGTCTTCTCCAAAACTGAGTATTTCACTTCATATGTAGTCATCTTTTTGTTGATGTAATAAATAGCATTCTCTTTTCTAAATTCTTCAAAGTACTAAGCTAGTAAAGCTCCAATTGCTGTAGCTGTAATGCTTAAATAAAGCAACAAAGGCTTGCCTTGCATGGGCGGCATCAATATGGGAGGTTTCAGCAAATATTTCTTAATCTTTTTGAGAGCTTCTTGACACTGTTCATTCCACTTAATGGTTACATCCTTCTTGAGCGATTTGAAAATGGGCTCGCAAATAGTAGTTAATTGAGCTATAAATCGACTGATATATTGTATTCTTCCCAAGAATCCTCAAATTTCTTTCTCGGTTTTTGGCGGTTTCATTTCTGTAATTGTTTTAACTTTTTCGAGATCTACTTCTATCCCTCTGTTGCTAACCATAAATCTGAGCAGCTTTCCTGAAGTTACTCCAAAAGTGTACTTCTTGGGGTTCAGTCGGAGCTTGTAATGCTTGATTCTTTCAAAAAACTTCCTCAAGGTTGACATATGGTCCCCATGGTTTTTAGACTTGACTTTCATATCATCCATATAAACTTCTACCTCTTTATGTATCATATCATGCAACAATGTTGTAGGAGCACGTTGGTAGGTGGCCCCAGCATTCTTAAGACTGAATGACATGACTTTGTAGCAGTATGTTCCCCAAAGGGTGATGAACAAAGTCTTCTCCATATCTTCTAGTGCCATCTTGATCTGATTGTATCCAGAGAAACCATCCATGAAGGATAAGAGTGCATGTCCTACAGTATTGTCCATAAGGATGTCTATATGAGGTAGGGGGAAGTCATCTTTCGGGCTGGCTTTGTTGAGATCCCTAAAGTCAACACACATTCTAACCTTGCCATCCTTCTTCAGTACTGGGATGACATTAGCTAGCCATTCTGGGTAATTAACGACTTGGAGGAAACCAACATTATATTGTTTTTCCACTTCTTCTTTGATCTTCAATGTCCATTCTAGTTTTATTCTTCTTAACTTTTGCTTGACTGGCTTGATAGTGGGATCAGTTGGAATATGATGTTGCACTATGTCAGTGTCGATGCCAGGCATGTCTTTGTATGACCATGCAAAAATCTCCTCATATTCTTGAAGAAGAATAATCAATTCATTCTTTTCTTTAAGATTTAAAGTGTAACCAATTTGTATCATTTTTTGTTCATCTTCAGACCCTAAATTAATGGATTGAATTTCTTCCTTGATGGGCTTTACATGCCCTTGTTCTTCATTTTTTTCGAAGCCTTTATTTGACATTTCATTATTTATTTCAGAAATAAAAATATTCAAGGCAAGCAAGTAAGTTGAATCAGAGATCATCTTATTATCATTGAAAGAGTTGACAACAATCTCAATAGTAGAGAAATTGATAGGAATAGGAGTACTAGTTGAAACAGACTCAATAGGGACAATGATTTTAGTGGACTCAAAGAGCTTGGTCTCTTTTTGGTGATCTTCAACTGGGCAGCTTCCTTCCCAAGTCCAATTCTTTAGCTCGGAGATGATAGTGGTTATGGCAGGAACTTCTTTGTAAGCTTCTCCAGATCGCAGAATATAAATTTCATCTATCTTCATCAAGTAATCCCTATCCTCACTGGATATATCCATATAGTTTGCATCCACCTCCTGGTGTGGATTAATTAATTCTTCTTCCTCTAAATCTTGGATGGTGAGTTTCTTAAAATAATGAAACATGATTTGCTTCTCCAACAATGCACATCTATTGCGAGGATTGTCTTCTTCATCTGTGTATGGGGTTCATGACCCAAATTCAGAATGTGGAAATCCATACAATGAATTATTTCCCTCGGAATAAATCGAGTCATCATCCTCAACAATTCTTATTTCCATGCCAATATGCTCCCAGTCTTCATTGTGCATTGAAACTTCTTCACTATTAAAGAAATCATGATCTTCATCCTCTATTAAACAACTTCTTTAGAGAAACAATCTTCATCATCAACCCCTTCATAGTCTTCATCTTCACGATAATGGGTATAAGGAGTAGTGTTTTCCATAAGCAATGAATAAGATGTAGGAACATCGAGGAATGTATTTAGCTCTCCTTCACCAGGAATCATCCCATTCTCATAAACCATATGAATTTCATTGAGAGTGGTTCTTGCCTCCAACGATTCCATATCTTCTCCAATGTTTACAAGTTCGAAGTCTAAGTCTCCCTATGACCTAGCGTCATCTTTCATAAGAAATTGATCTATGTTAATTCCTTCCACAAACTCTTCAAGATCTTCATAATCGTTCTAAAAGACTTCCCAATTATTCATTACAGTCGTGGGAGTCCAAATCAGTGGTACTTCATCATCCCCATTTCCTTCCCCCATGTTGAAAACCATGTCACCCAATAAAGTTGCCATAGCATTAGGATCTAAATGTGAGGCCCAGTCTTCTATCTTCTTCTCTTCTGCTTTAGTTGCCTCAATTTACAGTCTGCAAAGATTTCTAGCCCAAGAAGCTTTGTTGCAGTCCTCTGATCATACCAAGGTTAAGGAAATATGGAGTAAAGTTAGACCTCCCCTTCCTTGACAAACTTTCCATTAAAAGTAGGAGTGTACGACTTCAAATAAGAAGGCTCATATGATAACCCTTTCTCAACCCACTATAAACAAATAAATTGGGAGCCCAACCTCCAAGGACCCAAAGTCATTTGGGCCGGGCTCACACACCTTTCGCTTGAGAGATGATAAAGAATCATTATAAGGAAATGAAGTGTGCGTTTGGCCTTGCTTAAAAAACTAGTTTTTTTTACTATTTAGTTTATTTTTTCTATTATTCATGAGTCCTATTGTACTTTTTGATACTATTTATATACCTTACTGTATTATTTCAGCTATCTTTTAGATTTACTACAATATTTTTAGTAAAAAGTTTTTAATTTTAGTTTTTTTTTTTTTTTTTTTTGAGAATCAAATAAGTGAAGTTTTTTATAAATCAACCAGATCTGATTGGAATACATCCTCCAAATCAGTGGGTAGTTCTTCCACCAATACAACAGTGTCAGCAGATAAAATCGCTCTTCGTGCAAGGGCATGAGCTAATTTATTGCCCTCCCTCCTACCATGCTGAAAATTAATCCTAGTAAAACTAGAACATGAACCATGAATCTCTTTAATTACATGACCAAAAAGTGTCAGGTTCTCCCTCTTGTTGGTGACAGCCTACACAACCCGCATGCTATCACCTTCAACGATCAGAGAGAAAAGACCAATTTTAGTTAAATAAACTATTCCAAACAATTTTAGTTAAATAAACTATTCCAAACAAATACGAAATCTTTTTTTTTTTTAATTGGTTGAATTATTGAAGATTCGATAAGTAAATGAAGACTTAACCGACACGATCCTCTAATCCTCTACGGTTCAAAATGTTATGGTTATCATATATTTATATATTTTAGCTTATCCGTTTGGTGTGCCAATATACCATTGACTTCTTCTGAGGAATAAATTTAATGGGGTGTTTGTCTAAACTACATATATAGGTTAAAAAAAAAAAAAAAAAAACTCCATAATCCAAATCCAGAAGGTCACGTGAGTAGAGAAGAGTGAGTTTGTACACCATCGAAGCCAAGCCCAACTCAAGCAGTGGCATCAAATGTAAGTATGTAAAAACAGACAAAGTACACCACCAGAACACATAAAGACCAGGGTGAAAGTGACACGTCACAAAGTGTACGATTTCTGTATAAGATGCGTCATATTCTTTGGCCGTGTACATTCACAAAGTCACAAACCCCATTTATATATATAGTCTGCCTCTGCCACACGCCGCTCTAAGTGCCTAACTCCTACCATTAACAAAGAGGTTCCTTCAAGCAAAGCCTTTGTTTTTAAGGCTCACGCTTAAAGATGCCAGAGCCCAGAGAGTGATATTTATAATACTACTACTTTCAAGTAAAGCCAAAGGCTCTGGTTTTTAAGAATCACTCAAGTATTATATAAATATGGCAGAGCCCAGAGGTAAATAATAATAATAATAATAATAAATTAATTAACAAAAGAAAAACTAATTACAATCTCAAAAAAGATAAAAAAAACAAAACAAAACAAAACAAAAATGCTAGGATCAAATATAAAGACAATTTTTGTTACAAGTTACTCTTTGACAAGTTATAAGTAATAAAATAAAAATAATAAGCTTATTTGGATTTATAACTCACAACTTATTATATAAAAAAGTTATGACTCTAATTATGGTCTTAATTTCCGAAAATAAAAATTCTATTACTATTTTCTTAATAAAAATACACAACTTTAATCATTAAAAAAAAAAAAAGCTGTTGTATATTAAATTTGGCCTTAATGGTGGATCATATCTCATCACTATCCCATCATCTTTCGCCCGCAGACACACCTTCCCATGAGAACTCTAGTCTAAGTAAGATACATATAGGACACAATTCTGGATAGAGAGCTAGCATCAAGCAAAGCAAGCCAATACACCACACAAACACCCTAGTCTCTGTCTCTGTCGGAATTTTTAGTTAAAAAGAAAAAAAAAAAGAAAAAAGAAAATAAAGAGAAACACTACTCCAGTCCAGTGAGTCTCGGCAGGAGGAGACCCCTGTGAGAGAAACAAACAAAGAATCAACGAGTAGGGATTCTCTCTATGTCTTGGGGTGTGGACTAATTGTCCTACGCGCGTGTCCAAACCTTTTTATTTTCTCTTCTAACTCATCATCTTCTAATACGACAGAAGAAGCTCCAAAATGTCATTATAAATAGAGCAATATTAGAGATACATAAATTGATACAATTTTATATCACAATTTACCGTAGATAAGTTGTAATTTGCAATAGTATAACGATGGATCATATAAAAACACACTTTTACAAATTGTAATCTGCCATAAGGCATATCTTTTTGAGTAACTTTTTAAAAGTTTACCATCTTTTAGATTTTTTTTTCAAATTCACTTATTATATTCTTAAAGATTGTAAAAATATTGTACCTAGGGACATAATATTATATACATATATATATATATATATTTATAACTTTTAATATGATTTATTAAGTTTAAAATGTTGTTTTTGTATAATTTTATTATTAACATCACTTTTATTATTTGTGAATTAAAATAAATAATTTCAAAATATTGTAAAAATTATTATATCTCTAAAGTATAAACTTATTGTATTACATCTTACCTTATCATCTAGAAAATTTTATATTTTACTATATATTTTTTTTCTTAAAGGTTAATTTGATTGTCAAAAAGTAGATTCTTTTCATTTAGTTGGTTATTTCTAATTAGGTACCCGAAGAGGTAACCACTAACGAAATAAAGTCCACTTCTCAATTTTTAATACTAACTTTCTTGGTATGAATATGGCGCATCAAAACCTCTTTGAAAATTTTGATAAAAATAAAGCTCTCATAATAGTTTTTCTCTCCTTTTTTTAATTATATTTTATTAAAACCTTAGTGAGTTGTCATGTCGTCCAATAAACATAATATATATATATATATATTAAAATGGGCAATAAATAACCTCACGAATGCATGGCGTCCATGGATTGGAAGACAAAGTTGCCTAGAATGTTTGGAATTGCTTGGTGCATAGAGAACAAATGAACAATTAACTTTTACATAAAGTTGAGAGAATAATAAACAAAACAAAAATTAACTAGGATTTGTTTAAACTAAATTGGAGAGTGTAGTGGACGCACTTTAGCAAGAGATTGAGATGGGCAATAGAGATGTGTGTTGGGAAACTAAAATCCCAAGTCAGAAAGCAATAATAAAAGCCTGATATCTAAAATTATAGTAGTAAAAATCAATAAAGGAGCCGTACTGATACGCTATCCTCTTCTGTTCTGTTCTTAAAGATACATCAAAAGATTTTCTTCAATTTGTATTTTCTCATCCAAAAAAAAAAAAGAAGATTTTCTTCAATTACACACACTGCTGCTCTCTACTTCTTCATCTTCTTCTTCTTCTCGAACCAAAAATTCTTTCTGAACTCTTTACTTTCTTTGAAGAGAGAATCTTTAGGTGAGACATATAAAAAGACAGTGAGAGTGTATAGTAACACAAAACAGAAGAACACAAAAGAAATGCAGAGTTTCAAGGCAGTTCCAGCTAACCCACAAATGTACTACCACTCCAACTTCTTTCTTCGGTACTTCTCTTTCTTTTTCTCTTCTCTCTATCTTTTTGTCTTCTGTGTTTGTGTTATGAGTTGGTGAATGGTTTTGTTTTAGAAAAATATTATATTTTGGGGTGCAAAGTTGTTTTGTAAAACAAGGTATCTCTGTTTCTTTGTGTGAAACAGGGGAGATGGAAGTGGGAGAGACCAGACACGTTTTTCGGATCTTGGAGAGCTTGAACAATCCGCTGCTGCTTTTCATCACGATGATGCTGTTGATTTAAGCCCAAGTATTCTCTTTTATATTTTATTATATAATATAATACTATATGTCATTTTTCTTTCCTTTTCTTTTTCTATGTTAATAATCTTTAACTGCTTAAAAATTCATTGTCTTGTAGACTCAATCTTCAATATAAAACCGGTTAGCGCTGCTGTTGTTCCTAATAGCCTACACTATGGAACCTTGAACACGGTATTTATTCCCACCCACCTCTCCAGAGGCTTACACTACATAAATTTGAATGTTCAATGAACTATGATTGTTACGTTTCAATGCCTATTTTGATGGATGGCTTTTGTGTTTGTGTTGAATTGCTATGTATGGTTGTGTAGAGCATCGGGTGTGTGGACACTGGGCAGCAATTCGGTATTGGTGCTGCTTTGGGAAACGGACAGCATATTGAGAACTGGGGTGACTCTGCCATGGCTGCAGACACCAGCCAACAAACTGAAACTTCCACAGATGTTGACACCGATGATAAAAACCAAGTATGCTCTGGTTTTACCTTGTCTCTGTTATGGAATGGGTAATTTTTAGCTTATTGGTGGATCAGCTTAGGATTGAGCATTGTTGATTGCTTCTGTTTAGTTTGCATTGCTTTAGAATCATACTTCACTTTACATTGTAGAACTTTACTGTTGCCTTAACTTACACTATGAATCTATGATACTCATAATATCAAAAACTAAATTAACTAACAATCCTAGTCTGATGTTGATTCTGAGATTGGAATGCATGACTCTATTGCAAAATCAAGATTTTTTCCTTACAATAAGTGTTGTTGGGGGGGGGGGGGGGGGGGGGGGCACTGTGGGGATTTGAACCCAGTTTCTCTTCATTGGGAGAATTGAGCAATGACACTGAGCTGCAAGGCTCTTGGCATTGTGAAATATAGATTTCTACCTTGATGTAAGATTTGGAACTTTAATGTGGCTAGGATGCCGTTTGATGAATTGCAATTTAGCTAATTACTTTAGCTTGCATAGTTTGTTGGGTGTATTTCTCTGACAGTGGATCTCGATTATGTTGTAGTTTCATGGAGTTCAGAAAGGAGCACTTGTGGCTGTAGATTCCATGGAACAATCTAAGGGAAAATCTGGTGACCAAAAGGTTATTAACATGAAGTTTCTTCAATAGCTTGTGGTTACCTAATGCAGTTTTGTGTTTGAAGGTTCATAATTTTATTTTCGTGGTCTCATTATCTTGCAGATACTCAGAAGGCTGGCTCAGAATAGGGAAGCTGCAAGGAAGAGCCGTTTGAGGAAGAAAGTAATACTCCTATGCTATTATTTGTTATAATTCTTCTATTTCATTGGTTTATGGGGGGTTGTTTGACTCTTCATATGTAATCATTTTTCAAGTCATATGTATTCCATTTTATTGTTCTCGATATTTTTAGCTCCATTGTTTATCAATTAATCTTATCTATAAGGCCTAGATGATCTTTGAAGTCTCAACCTTTGTTTGAGATTTTGGAAGCTCATGCATTGCTTTTGGTTGGTGCTCCAATTTTATTCTCCAAGGTGTTAATATCAATGGTAAAATTCATATATTGGTAGCTATGCTAGTATTCAATATCAGCTGGGAAGATTTTTCAATTTATTTTTGTAATTGATCAACAGCTATTAGATGTTTCAACTGTATCAATCTTTAGTGAAATTGTAGAAGCACAGTGGTCATTTATGTTGGTCATTCCATAAATGCCCTGGAGATTGTTGCAGTATAAATCTGCAGGTTGGGTTTGAACTAAACACTGTTTTTGATCATGTTTTCAGTATACTTTTTGGAGGTTGTTTCAGCAATTGGCATTTAGCTCCTATTAGCGTTCTCCCATTATATTAGGTTGCCTTTCGGTCAAAGTTTAATTTGACATGATGCTAGTTAGCTCCCTGAATTAAATTATGTACCAATCTGCTGTAGAGTAATATCTTAATTTAATGAATGAAACATATTTGGGTCATTTATAGGTTTTGGTTTTGGATAGGCATATGTCCAGCAGCTGGAGAATAGTCGACAAAGGCTAACACAACTAGAGCAAGAGCTCCACCGAGCACGCCAGCAGGTGCAAGTTAATTATTGTTTTCAATGGATTTTTATTTTTTATTTTTTGGTGGGTTGGGGTTCTTTATTTTTCTTTATCATTGATATCTAAACTCTTTCCTTCCTGGGGTTAATACCATAATGCAGGGTTTCTTTATTGCACCTGGTATTTCTGGGGATCATAGTCATCCAATGGCTGGAAATGGTAAGGAATTTTGATACATGCATATTCATTTTGTCTGTATGCCATCTTAATGCCTTTTCTAGATCATTCTGCACCTGGTAGCAATTCATTATGATTTTTTCTCATTGAATTTAAGATAGAAAGGGTAAGAAAGGCTTTGCACCTTGACAATACAGATCCTTGGATGGTAAAAGTTGTAGATGGATGATTCTGATTGCCTGGTTTTTTCCTATTGATTGTCCTTCCAGCTGCCCTAGTATTTGATATGGACTATGCACGCTGGCTTGATGAACATCAAAAGCTGATCAATGATCTAAGATCAGCTGTGAATTCTCATATGGGTGATAATGACTTGCGCCTTCTTGTTGATGGCGTAATGGCACATTATGATGAAATTTTCAGGCTGAAAAGCATTGGTGCAAGGTCTGATGTATTTCACATGCTTTCTGGCATGTGGAAGACACCTGCCGAGAGGTGTTTCATGTGGTTGGGAGGATTCCGTTCATCTGAACTTCTCAAGGTGATTTATTATAGGATAATTTTAGTTGCATATATTATTTTTCCTACATTGTCTGGATAGGAACTGTCATTCTCACTGATTTATATTAAATTTCATTTTTGTTTTTGGAAATTCAGATACTGGGGAACCACCTCGAACCTTTGACAGATCAACAGCTGATGGGCATATGTAATTTGCAGCAATCTTCCCAGCAGGCTGAAGATGCCTTATCACAAGGGATGGAGGCTTTGCAACAATCCCTTGTGGAGACACTTTCTTCAACCTCTTTGGGCCCTAATGGTTCTGGCGATGTTGCTGACTACATGGGACAAATGGCAATTGCAATGGGCAAGCTTGCAACGCTAGAAAATTTCCTTCACCAAGTAACAACCTTAACCTCACACATCATGTATCAAATTATATGAACTTCTTATTCTGGTTGCTCTGTATGCGTGTGAGTGTGTTTAAAGGGAGGTTCATTCATGCTAGGACAATCGGAAGTTGTAACTATAACCACTGCTTTTTCTTTCTTGCTAGGCTGACCTTTTGAGGCAGCAAACACTGCAACAAATGCATCGAATTTTGACCACTCGTCAAGCTGCTCGTGCTCTTCTGGTTATCAGCGATTACATCTCACGTCTTCGGGCTCTGAGTTCATTATGGTTAGCACGCCCTAGGGACTGATATTTTACTCCAACAAATTCCTGGCTTAGGACTACAGTAATGCTTTTTACATAATTGATTGGCTATCTACCCTCTATTAGGAACTCTATAGAAGCTATGGGACCATGAAGATGGAGAACAATTATGCAGAATGATCCTAGAGAGTCTATTTCTGCTGCTGCTGTTCTGTTATGCCAATCATAGATAAGGTTCTGCTCTTGGCTTGTAAAATAGTGCCTGAGCGGTGGTTCCCTTAAATTTGTAATTCAGGAATGTCTTCCTAGGCATGGATGGGTAGTGATGACCACGGTACAATGTGATAATATTCTTCTAATATAAGCTGATGCTTGAAAGTTGAAAGCATTTAACCGTAGTTAATTACAGACCTTTTTTCAGTCCTTTCGGTTGTTTCCCAGTTCTGGGGTAATTTTATAAAATGAACCATAGCATCTCTTCGTAATTGACTGTTAGATTATTTGATGCAATTAAAAGACCTAAATATATTGCCACCATTGAAAGTATGTTTCAGACCCAATGCAACATACTAAGGAACTTTATCGTGCTAAGTTAGTGAGAATTTGAGTTAGATACTGCGCAGCAATGCATAAATCATCACCGAAAGTATGTATTAGACCTAATGCAGCGTAATAAAGTTCTGTCATGCTAATATCAGTGGGAGTTTGCTATACATTCCATTTTATTTGCATGTTTTAAGAGTCTAGAGTAATAAGGTAAAATTGTCTTTTTGACTAGTATATATGGTGGCACTGCCACTCTAGGCGGCCAAATTTTTAGTTAATCTAATTGCTAATAAACATTTCTTTCAATTGCCATATTATATGCTGTCTTAAGGACAAGCATCTTGATCATTGACTGTTGCAGCAGTTGACATCTCAGTATACTGTATGTATACAATCATTACTGAACTGTATTTTCAGATCCTATGTAGCTCTGTAGCTTTGTGCAATCCATCCTATCGTTATGGCTTGCATATCACTTCAATACAGAGGAAGATTTCTGGGTTCTTCGACTTCTGAAGAGGCATTTGTATATTCATGAGAAATGGTTCTCCACCCGCTTGTATATTCTTCTCTCATTATTCATTCTTCCTGCTGACCATGATAAATACATTAGTCACTAGGATTAGGAATCAAAATTGCTTTTCTAGTTGTTGAACAAAGGAAAGCACATACCTAGATTATAATATCTTCTGGATTTGACTACCTGGGGGATGAAAACTCCTGTTCCATTTCCATTCCTCCACAAGCTTGCAAGCCACGCCGGTACTGAATTAGTATTCTCATCCTCCCACCAATTAAAATAGCTACCACTTTGTAAACCAGTGATACAGCGAGCCTTAAAGCTGTTTGAGCTTCGCTTGGCAGCACCAAAAGACTTGGGTTTATTTTCAGGAAGTTCTTCATCATCGTCTGCTGTCAAAAGCAAAATCTGCCTCCTAATATCAGCATATAGATCATCTTCATGACCATCCTTGACACCTTTGAATTCAAGACTGGAATCTATGTTCGTCTCCATGTCGGGTTGGACACCAATCTAACTTGTGTACTGGAAACTTTGGGGGGTTTCAGATGAATTTGTTGAATGGGGTAGGAAATGGTTTGGTTTTATATTATATAGAGGGACGAAACGGGAAAAAAAAGGTACTTTGTTTGAGGTCAAAGTTATAGGTTCAGGGAAGCTGGATTGGTTAAATGTTTCCAAATGGATCCAAGTCCAAAGAATATGTTAATATTTGTAGGTTAGTTCATGTACATTTCTTAAATAGGTCTTTAGTATATACGTCAAGCCTAATTCTAACCAATCCAAATGGATTAATCAAGAGATTAAAAATTACTTAACATCATTGTCAACCTATCCAGTGGACGTGGTCATACCGGCTTGAGTAATCACAATTAGTAGACTTTAATTCGTGTATTAGGCAAAACATCAGTTTAGAGTATCAATTTGCTAATAGTCCACAAGAGTAGATAACTTAAGAGTTGAAACTTGAAAGGTCTGATCTCTGCCGATATTATTGTTTTTCCAAATTCTGGATCATGCTAAACCAAAAAAGAATTTATGGGCCACCAATTGGCAACTACCTTACGAATTCTGATGATGATTATTATTATTATTATTATTATTATTTTGTGCAATTATTGCTGAAGAACAATTAAAATTAAGAGCATCATCAGAAAGCTTAATAAAATGAAAAGGTGCCAAGATTTGGGTCCTCAAAATTACCAACGAAGCTGCCAAAATAATTAGCAAACAAATAAAACAAAAGTACACCATAAATTGACCATTGGATGTAGATTTTGAATTGTGAAATGTCCTTTTCCTTTGGTTTCCTGTTTTGTTATTGAAGGACCGTTTAAGATTTGAAACCCCACTTTGTTGTTAGTTTTGGACCGTATCCAGGATGTTTCTGTTGCTAAAATTGTCAAGGCCATATTTCTATTGTTAGACCTTTTTTTTTACCCTTACAATAAGGAGAAAATTATAACTTAGGTTTGAACCGAACTGGACAATATTATTGAGTGATAAGGTTCTTGAGTCTTGATATTGACATACTTTTTTAACTACTAATAACAAAATTCTTTGTATGAGAGCTAATTATTGTTTCACACTCTTAAATGCGAAATGTTTCACACGTTATCAACACCTTCACACTAGGTGTTCATATTTTACACATGATGTAAACATGTGTGGATACTGTGAGATGTGAAACCATCAAATCTCTTAAGTAAGAGAGAGAAAGCAAGAGATAGATGTTAGTTTTGTACTCTAATCCTCAATCTAAGATAGTAGAATGTTCCTAGTATTAGAGATGAAAACTAATAAGAAACTCAGGGTACTAACTCCCTTGAAATTTATAATTTTGTTTATATATATATATATATATACTCTTCATATCTGACCCTAAGATTGAAAATCACACCCCCTCCTCCAAATTGAAAATTGGCTCAAAAAAATCCAAAATTATGTTGTCAATTAGCTCATGTGTGGTTGGTAACCAACTAACCCCCTTATTAAAAAAAATAAATAAATAAATAAAAAATAAAAAATAAAAAATAAAAACCCCCTTTTTTCCTATCAAAACAAAGACAAATATCTTAACAAAAAGGGGGAAAAAAATCGTTACTTCTAAAAATTGCAAAATGACTTAGGTGTTATGACAATTCAGCTGTTTAAATATTTGGGATTAAAGTAAAATTTTGTGAACTTGAAATTTCAGTTTATCCAACTCTACTTAAGGAATCTTTTTTTGTCATCATCAAGATGACTTTACAATTCAGATTATGGATAAGATATTTTCTGGACTGTAATAAACTTTCTTGGTGTGGGGGCCTTTTTTGTTGTGCATTAGGCTGGGCTGCCTCTTGCGGTAGTAGGCTCGAGTATTCTGAGTAAGGGAGTTGAGACCGGTCCAACTGCAACTCAATTTGGTCCGGCTTGTGCGCAAACGTTGAGTCCAAGTCCAAGGGAAGATGCTGCGAAGTGGGCTTATCCTCTGTTTCTGCTGCAGAAGACTTTTCTCCAGTTTCTGCCGCTGCCAGTTTCTGCTGCAGGATTGATGTTTCTGCCGCAAAAGGAACTTTTCTCCAGTTTCTGCCATAGGTCTGACTTTTCTACTATGCAGCAAAATTGTCTGCCGCGTAGTAAGACTGTCTGCTGTGCAATGAAGCTTTCTGCTGTGCTTTAAAATTTTCCTGCCGTAAAGCCTTCTGCTGTGCAATAGAGCTGTCTGCCGTGTGAATGACTACTCTTCATTTTTGCTGCAGAAATACTTTTCCACTTTCTGCACATAAACGAATCTAAAACCCAAAGAAAATACCCATCAAACAAATGTTGGTTTAAATGGGTTAGTATGTTCTCAAATATGTACACATATTCATAAAGATATATGTATATATATACTTATGGCAGGATAATGATTAGCTTGTGTCAACAGTAAAATACATAATAACAAATAAAGGGAAAAGCTTCGGCAGGAAATGTTTAGCTGGTAAAATAGTTAACATGGTAAACATAATAAAACAGGTATTACAGCAGAATAACAAGTACAGCAAGTAAAGACACCACAGCAGGACAATTGATGCGGCAGACTTGATAAAAAACGTGTTACAGCAGGATGACTAAATACGGCAGATATAAGTTATAATGAGAGAAATCAAATATATTTATAATCAAAATCAAGTATTAAATCTTCCCATAGAATAAGTAAACCAAAAAGGAAACCCAAACTCCAACTTGAACAACCTTTTCATAGGCTCTTGCCGTAAAAGTTGTGCATTTTGGAGAATAGGCCTAAATGGCTACTAGCTATTAATTTTGGAGATTTCAAAGAGTGGGTTTGCTAAGAGGGAGGGAAAAGATGGTCTATTGATGCATGCCTCTATTCCTACCGCGTTTTCTCTCTTCTTTTTCTTTCTTTCTTTCTTTCTTTCTCTCCCCTCTGAGTGTTTTCTTCTTCCCCTGTTTTTCACTCTTTTTCCTGTTTTTTCCTCTACCTCCGTCTCCGTTCCATCCTCCTTTTTTCTGCCGTGGTTACCTTCCTTTTATAGTGAGCTAATTCAATGGGATTTCTCCCTTTTACTCCTAGGGCTTCACCAACTATTTTTGGTTTGTTGTGGGCATCCTTTCAAGATTACCCACTCACCCATTGGTTACCCTGACCACTGCCATCTACTCAGAACATGTTTGTTGCACGACAAAATTCTCTTTTGTTTGTACCTGCCGTATGCCTCTACCTCACTACCTAGCTCTATGGCATGCATCAGTGGTCCCAACCATTTATTACTTCTTTTGAGTAAGATACCATCCCAACAAGGTATATATCCTAAAAGATGTTATGGCAGGAAACCAAATATAGACCCCCTTTTCCCCTCACCACCAAACCACGCCCTCTGAATCTCTTTGACCGTGGGCCCACCTCCCTTGTATTGGCTGGGTACAGGTTGGTGGTGCCTCGACCTTTTTGTGCTTGCTCCACTGTCTTTTGTTTTTTTCTCCCACGCCATTCCTGTCGTAGCAGATTATTTCTGTTTCGTCTGCTGCATGTTTTTGTCTTATTTCTTCACGGGTTTCCTGCTGCATTTGTCGTTTCCTTTAGTTTAACTCTTCCTTCACGCAATTCCGGCTGCTAACACTTCCTGTTGCTCCTTGTTTCTTTTCATCGTTCTTCTTCATATCAGTTTTCATGCCTATCTTTTTTATACAAAATGATTTGGGCCTTTGTGGGCCAAATAATGTTGACTAGATCAAAAGGGCATTGGGCCCAATTTATCTTCATCTGTCGAAGCTATCCTGCCAGAGAACTGTATTCTGCGATAGACTTGTATTTTGCTGCAGATTTGCGTTTTGCCATAGATTGCTTTCACTTACACTTCTTTCTTTGGACCCTTCTTGTTCTTTGGTCTTCTTGGTGGGCCTTTAGGCCTTGCTCTTCATTGGGCTTTTTTCCTCATAAGCCTTTGGGTACAGATTTATAAAAATGAGCATCAACACTTGGTATAGATTTGAATTCTCGATATGGTTTTGAAACCCGGACCATTCAATGAACCGGGAAAGGGAGAGGTTAAAGGTTTTTGAGGTCAGATTGAGGTTCAACTGAGGTCAAGCCGTGATATGTCATTTAATTTTTTAATATATTTGATACTTAAATTGGTTTATATTTATTAATTTTTCATTCCTAACCAACAAAATGCGCGTGGCCTAGTGGTTTGCATGTTGGACATGTTATTTCACTTGTTGAAAATGGAACTTCATGAGCATATTGTAGTGAGTATGTAGTGTAATTGCTTATTCTTAGCTCAGATTTGGATCCTTGTGAGGCACATGAATCTTTTCAAAAATGATGATATTGTTTGTTGATATATAAGTTTTATCTTCAAAATTTCATAATTAAAAAAAAAAAAAAAAAAAAAAAAAAAAAAAAAAAAAACAAACTATTGTTGAAATGGAACTTTGCGATTATGAGCATATTGTAGTTCGACATTTGGATTTAAAAAATGGTAAATTTTTAAAAATTGTGCTAATGGCTAATAAGATAAAGGAAATACTAATGGATGTCTTTATGGTAATGGTTAACAATCCATTTAAAGAAATTTTTTATGTGAAAAGAAGAAAAAGTAATTAATGTTTTGACAATTTTTTTCTATTTTCCATAAAAGTGGTGTTATAACTTTCTTAAAATGAATTGTTAACCATGGACAAAACTTAAGTACAGTATCTTAAGTGTTGTTCCTTAAATTTCTCTCTTAAGATTCAGCCATGTGGCTATTTAGCTAAAAAATACATTTTTATCCCGTGAAAAAAAATCCACATGGAAAAATCTTAAAATGAGAACCTAAGGAACAGCACCTAAGTACTGTACTTAAGTCTTGTTCTGTTAACCATTGCCCTAAGAGCACCCGTTAGCATGACCCAAAAAATAAAATAAATAAATAGCCTATTAATTTGCTATAGAGTAGTTGCACTTGTAATTACTCTTCCACTTTCTACTATAATTATGACAAGTATTTTCAAATAGGAATATTGTTACTTGAGTCATGTTGCTCAGAAGATTAGAAATTGACATTTAAATAATTTCTCTCTTCTTTTGAAAATAAACAAAGAGTCATGTTGCTCAGATTCACGGATTTGCAGGGGGTCTCAAGCCCTACTTAGTTTCCTAATAATGACAAAGGCTTCTGAAACTAAAAAAACTAGGTTTTACAATTTTAAAAAAAAAAAAAAAAAGAAAAAGAAAAAGGGAGAGGAGATCATATCCTAACAAACTCTTTGATTTTATGTCTTTTACTTTGTTAATATTAGCCAAAGATGTTGTTGCTGAATTGGCACTTTCCTCATGCACAAAGTGCTTGAGGGTTTAAGGGAAAAAGGTTGGAGTGGTGGGGTTAACAGAATATTGTAGTTATCTCTAAAAAAATACTTTGTTAATATTAAATAAATGTTATTTTTTATTTTTTATTTTTTATGTTTTTAACTTTTAATTATAGTATATTTGTTATTTTTGAGTGGTTAAAATTTTGTATTCATGTTTTGGTCTCCTAAACAGAAAATTCCTGATACCATCCCTACCAGTTGCTAAGATTGTTAAGATTATATTTTAATTGCTAGACGTATTCTTTTTAAGCGACTTAATACCACAACTCTACATTCCAGCGATGCAAAGAGAGGTATAGCAAATGAATCAAATAATTTCTTCATTATTCTTTGCATTTAAATCCATCTTGGCCCTGTGTTAGACATTTTCATTTTACTGACAAAGAGTATAAAAAGGGAGATTACATATTAAATTTAAGAGCACTCACATGAGTGAGTTTAAAATAGAAAAAGTGTTCATATATAAACAATTTGGCCTAAAAAGTACCCACATTAGCGGGTGTAAAGATGTGTATATATACAATCTTGCTACAATAACAGTGCATATATCCACAATTACTGTTCATTTGATAGGGACAGAACCAGGATTTGAACTTGGGGGGGGGGGGGGGGGGGCAAAGCATGAACCAAAAAAATTTCAAGTGACATGGTTTAAAAAAAAAAAATCATGATAGTCAAAACAATTGCACTTTATTACCTAAATATTTAAGTCAAGAAGGAAATAATATGAACAAAAAAAGTTGAAAGTTATAATATGATATTCTAACCTTTTCAAAGAAGAAGAAAAAAAGAAGAAGAGGACTTCGGATCTCCAGATTTTGGGTAATTAGAATCAATATGTTGATTTTATCACGTTGAACAACTCACCAATATGATAAACCCATACTTTTGGATGCAACTGAAAATCACACTAATGAAGTTTTCAAAACTTTGTTTGAGAATTTTAAAAAAATTGGGATATTAAGAGTTGGTAATGCTACATCATCAATATTGGCTTCTAAAAGAATTTTGCATTTTACCTTTTGAACAAAATTTCAATATTGTAATTGACTTTCTCATAATTTATAAATCATTTAAAAAGAGTCATATAAATTATAGGGATTTTTTTTTTAATGAGATTTTTTTTGGTTATGAATTATTGAATTATGATATTGGTGATTTGAGGATTTTTTTTGTTGTGTTGTATTTGGACTATGGAGGGGCCACAGGCCCAAAGAAAGGGTTAGATGATTAGTTTTTTTATGGGCTATTTGGACCAATCCAAAGATTTGAGGGGGCCAACTATAACAATTTCGCACCTAAACTCTAAAATATAAGTCATTTGCAAATGATTTTTTATTCTTTTTTTTTTTCTCTCACTTCATTACAGGTCCATTCTATTCACCTTCTTCCTAAATTTTCTCTTCCCCTTTGTCTTCTTCCTCTCTTCATACAAAATTGCTGCCCTAACCCAACAACAAAACCACCGTTTGGCCTGGCCTTAACCACTAGTCAAGGAAGTATCACTCAAATACAAAAACCCCAAAACTAAAATTAACAATAACCCATTATAAAACCAAGCAAAACCCAAATGAAATCAAAACCCAAAATTAACCAAAACCCAGATAAAATCAAATGAGGACCATGGTGGTGTGACATTATGTGGGAAGGGATCGGAGTTGTTGGTAATGGGTTGCTGCAACTGGGGCTTGCTTGGCGACAGTGTGATGTTGGTGACTATGAGGTTGTGTCAAGTTTGAAATGTTGCTTTCTTTCTTGTAAACTTGTGTTTGATTTGGCTGGATTTGTGGTCTTGATTTGGGATAAGAGAAGAAGAAGAGGCGGCGGCGGCTGCTGTTGCTGATGTCACCGAAGCTACTAATGCTGCTAGAGCTGCTATTGTCCCTAGAGCTGTGTGTATGGGGGGGGGGGGGGGAGAGGGGGCGGGGTTTTGGGATGAGAGAGGGGCAAAGATTTGAGAAGGTGAGAATCTTGTGTATTGAGATGAGGGAGATAATAATAATAATAATAATAATAATAATGGTTATTTAAATAAAATGAAGTGTATATTAGATAATGTGATGTGGGTATTTTGTAAAAGTAGTTGTGTAAAATAGAAAAAAGTAGGTTCTTTTTATAAAATGGACAGAAATTTTTACACCTATTGGTGCGATTGCTCTAAACCCTATGATTTAGGTACAATCTTTTATATGTAATACAATAAACTTTCCAATTAAATTTAAAGACATATTTGTATTAAAATTAATTATCATAGAAAAAAAAAATCAATACTATCACGTATTTAAATTTAATTGGGAAACTTGATGTACAACACCTAAAAAATGATACCTTAACAATTTAAACTATTTTAACAAAAAATGTTCCAAGGAATCCAATGTTCGCATATGTACTCTTTATTAACTCTTCCATTATCTCTAAACTACTAAAACTTAATTTTTATACAAAATAGAAATTCTATTCTAACTTAATCTAAGTGTATACATGTGAAAGGTTTCCTCTTAGAGACTTGAACTCTAACCCTTACCCCCTCACACCCCACAAGAACTTAGTACTTATGGAGTAACCATCTTGTCAAGGGAGCGCGGTGGTCTTTCAAAAGTTATGACCAAAGGACAACTTTCAAATGCCACATGCAAATTAGAAGAAAATGACAATAGAAATGTTCAAATGACATTTCTTAGTGTTACCAATGGAGATCACATCCCAGATTGGAATCCCTGCTGCCTTCTAAAATGTATAAAAAAGAAAAGGCCAAAAAAGGTGAATTAATAATTTACCTAAGGATATTTTCTAAAATCCTTTTTTTTTTTTTTTTTGATGAGGTGCAAATCGTCAGTCTTTGTAAGTGTGTCAAGATGGAGTTGAACCTTGTCCGTGGCCCTACAAATATGGTAAGATAGCTCCCTTGGGGTGGTCACTGGTGTGGTACCTGCCACAATGCCTTCGATGCCAAAGTCAGTATAAGGAAGCTTTTAGAGAATAAAATAGATATCAGAGTAACTATGAGCGATTTTAGGTGTGTCTATGTACCTTGTGTTGGTGCTTGTAAGGGCTTTATATATGTTTCCACAAACCCTAGCCATTGTGGCTATTATTGTGGTTTTAATTCCTCTCTTGGTGATGCTTCATGCTCAGTAATGTGGACTTTGATGGGCTTCTAACGGTCTACACAGCTGGTTTTGTAACCGTCCTAGGCGTCATTGACTGAATTGAATAGCTTCCCTACCTTTGTTAGTGACGTGGATATACTGATGGAGATATTTGGTTTTCTCATCTGTGAGGGAGAGATCGTCGATCCTATTAGCTACTCCCTAGGCTCTGTGGTCGTTCGTGTAGTGATGATCACTAAAAGGCGAAAGGTTTTTTTTTTTTTTTTTTTTTTATTTTTTTTTATTTTTTTTTTGACATGTCTCTTGGGATTTCCCTTTGTATTCAATGCGCAGTGGGGCGCTAGGTGTGTTGTGGCCACGTGGCATAACCTGAGGGGTGATTTTAATGCTCCACTCTGTGTCACTCTCGGTTTTCTCGCTGTTTTTTTTTTCCTCTAGTTTTTTGTGCTTAGCTTTTTAAACTTCCTTCTTTTTACTTTCCCCTTCATTTTCTCTAACTCCCAATCATTGTTCTGAGCTTCTTCCTCTCCAACTTTCCTCTGTGATTTTCTCTGAGCCGGTGCATTCAGCTGTTGAGCTCTCTGCATTTTCCTTTTGAGGTATGCCTTTCTTCCCCTCTCTCTCCTTTTTTGTTTCTTTTTTTTTTTTTTTTTTTTTTTTTTTTTTTTTTTTTCTGTGTTTTGGTTTTTGGGGTTTTTGGATTCACCTTTTTCCCTCCGTTTTATGTTTTCCATTGTTAGTAGCTCTGAGGTTAGGATAGCTTGCCCCTAAATTTCTTTCATTTTTGGGCATTTAGGGGGATCTTTAGGTGTTTTTCCGTACCTTGAAAACTTTGTCTTTGAGGGTAGTAGTTTAAGTGTTGCATTAGCTTACTTGCTACCTTTGTTTTGTCAGTCAATTGATTGGTTTGAGAGTTTGGTGAGGGAGCGAGGGATAATGTTTGAGGATAGATTCACTGAACTCGAGACTGGGTTGTCTTCTAACGATGACCTAGCGGAGGCTGGGGATGATACTGACGTTTCTGCTCCTCGGGAAGTTAGAGCTTTTTCTGCTCTCAGAGAGGAGTATGGCTTAGATGCTGAAACCTTCTCCAGATTTAGCCAAAGGTTTCAATTTCCTGATAAGGTTAGGGTTCGTCTTCCTACATTAGAGGAACAAGCTTGCCATTTTTCACTCGGGGAGGTGTGCTTCTACGAGGCTGCTTTCCTGAGTGGGCTTAGATTCCCAGTCCACTCTTTTATTATAGAGCTTCTAAACCACTTTGGAATTGCTCCAGGGCAACTTATGCCTAACTCCTAGAGGATAGTGTTCAACTGTATGAAGATATGGTTGGCCGCTACTGATAGGGACATGATAAAGGTGGACGAGCTTGTCTATTTGTACCATTTGAGAGAATCTAAAGATTATGGGTACTATAAGCTAGTACCTTGGGTCAGGGAAGCTAGGATCATCAGGGACTTGCCCTTATCGTTCTGTTATTGGAAGTCCCGATTCTTTTTTGTTTCTGGGGATGAGTTCGAGACCCTTTCTGGCGAAGTTTGGGGAGACTTCCCCAGGTTGCTCCGTTAGTGGGGAACCCTGAGTCTAGGTGCGCTGTTTTTTTGCTAGTACTTCATCAATCTTATTAATCTATCTCTTCTAGCTCACATTTTGTTACTTACTAACTTCCTTGCATGTTTTCTTGTGCACAGTTAAGAGACGACCAAAGCTTAAGAGCAAGACAAGTAGCGCGTTGAAGCGGCCATTGAGTACGTGAGGATGATCAAGGATTTTGACAATCTGGTTCACGGACTCTTGCTTTTCACTGCCTTGGCCCAAAGCCTTCTGCTTTTGTCCTGCGAAATATAAAGATTGAGCAAAAAAAAGAGTAAATGTTAAGCTCATCTATGCTGCTCCTTTGCTCTTCTTTCCCTTATATTATTATTTTTTACAAGTATTTTCTTCTTCGCAGGAATGATGATAAAGTTCAATCAGGGAATGTACGCCTGAATGAGGGCTAAGAAGAATGAGCCCTTTTCAAATCTTGGGGCCAAAGCTGTGTAGGTGATGGATAAGGGGGCCTCTGTCACTCCAGCTACCTTAGCTACTCCCGGGACTGAGGTGACGAGAATAGCCTCCTCGTCTACTTTCGTTGAAGAAATTATTCCCCAACGGAAGAAGCAACGTACTGGTGATAAGAGGAAGGATAAGGCTAACTCTCATCTGTCTAGTGTTTGGGACGATGCTGGGGTCGCACAAGCAAGGGTGCAAGAGACTTTTACTATCGAGGAAATAAAGGTATTCTCAAGCACGTCTCCCAATGAGATTGTGAGTTGTCATCTTCACAGGCTCATCCAGGTAGGGGTGTCCAGCGGGTTAAAGACCCGACCAACCTGTTCGAATCCGACCGACCCGAGGCCTAGCAGGTGGACCCGAAGTCCAGGGTGGGTCGGTTTTGGGTCTCTCTCTAGTAAAACCTGATTAATCGGTTTGGGTGGCGGGTTAATGAGTTAAAAACCCGTAGAACCTGACCCGACCGATTAATTAAGATTAAAATATATATATATATATATACCAAATTGCAGAACACGTGAAGTCTGAAGGAGACTCTACTGATTGGACTTTTGGAGTTTTGGTTACTGCTCCACGCTACTGCAAGTCTGCCATGGTGATGGGACTAAAAGTAAGAGTAAACCACTCATATTTCTCAATTTTCACACAAAAAAATCTCTTCTGAAGATATGGAACGGGCTGAACGGCTATACTTCAAATCAGATGGCAATTTTTCACCACTTCCCCATGCCCATGGTCAGCAATCTGAAGATATGGAATGGCTACCCCTCAAATCAAAATCCAAATCAGAATTTTCCCACTCCTTTCTCTACTCGGCTACACTTCAAGACTCTCAAGTCTCAAACCTCATCTCTCTCTCTCTTATAAATGGGTATTCTCTCTGAGCTCTTATTTTTCTCTCTGCTCTCTAGTCTCTCTATAGATTTCTAACTCTCTTTTTTATTTTGAAACAAACCAAGTCTTTTGCTCACTCCACAGGGTTGCTGTTGTCGCTGCCTCACAGCCCACCCGACTCCGCCGTCTTCAGTCTTCACTCCACGGATCTTCTCAGTCTCGGCTTTCTAGTCTCAGATCAGGTAAAAAAAAATTTCCCTTTTCATCCCTCTCTCTCTCTTTTATAAATGGGTATTCTCTCTGAGTTCTTACTTTTCTCTCTGCTCTCTACTCTCTCTACTGATTTCTAACTCTCTTTTTTATTTTGAAACAATCCAAGCCTTTTACTCACTCCACCGGGTTGCTGGTTGCTGTTGCTGCCGCCTCACAACCCACCTGACGCCACCGTCTTCACTCTACGGGTCTTCTCAGTCTTGGCTTCCTAGTCTCAGATCAGGTAAATTTTTTTTTCCCTTTTCATCCCTCTTTTTCTGTATTTTGTGATTGTGTATTTGTGATATGGGTTTATCATTTTGTTCAAATGATTTATTTTTTGATATGTAATAAGAATGATATGAAAAGCAACTTAAGGGATCTTGTTCAAATGATTTAAAACTTTAAGATTAAGGACCAAAACTGAACAATAGATTGGATTCAATCATTCAAAGATGAAACCCTAATTTTTCTTTATTTGATTTGTTGGTCTAAGACTTGATTTATCTCTTTTTAAAGATGGAACCCCTAATTTGAGTGTGTTTGTTTCTGTTATCATTTTTCGGAGACTTGAGTTATCACTTTTTTGAGTGTGCTTTGTGTTTATTTTCATGTTTACTCTTTATAGACAGACATTATAGTTAGTTTGATTTATTATTTTAGCTTGCTCTGAGTGTGATTTGTATCTGCCCTGTTTTATTTCTTGTTTTGTTTTTGTTTTTGTTTGTTTGTTTTTATTTTTTATGATCAATGTGCTTGTATCTTCACTGTAAAAGAAGAATATGAACCCCTGTTTTAAAAAGATAAAATCCAAAAACATTTTTATTATCTTATCTGCCTGTTTTATTCCTTGTTTTGTTTTGTTTTTTTTTCCATGATCAATGTACTTGTATTTTCTTAGGATTAGTTTTTTTTGGTTGTTTTCTAATGCATACTTTTGATGTCTTTAGGTTATGGAACCCTTTAGTGATGCACCCCCTTCCCAAACAACACCTACTGCCCAAACTGAACCTGTTGCCCAAGCTGTACCCCCTTCCCGAACAACCCCTACTGCCCCTCCAACTAATGCTAAGGTTCCACTTCCACCTAAATGTAAAGGCAAGGTGTGTAATAATAGGAAAAAGTCTGTTGCTTGGGACCATTTTGAGAAAATAGATATTGGTGAGGGTCATTTTAAGGCTGTTTGTAATTACTGTCAAAAAACTTATCTAGCTGATAGTAAGGGGCATGGTACTGCTAATTTATTGAATCATACTCCAGTTTGTGTTAAGAACCCTAATAGAGATACACTTAAAGGGCAACAAACCTTAGCGTTTGAACCCAAAATGGATGGGGAGGAAGGGTTTCAGCTTGTGCCAACAACCTTTACTGTTGAGGCTTCTAGAAAGGCAATTGCTGAAATGGTTATAATAGATGAGTTGTCTTTTAGGTTTGTTGAAGGGTATGGGTTTCAAAGATATTCAACAACCTTACAACCTAAATTGCGAATTAGGGATATTCCATCTTGTCAAACTGTGGCTAGGAATGTGATTGGCATTTATGGTGTTGAGAGAGAGAAACTAAGGGGGGCCTTGAAGGGTCGTAGGGTGTGTCTTACTACGGACACATGGACTAGTATTCAAAATCTATGTTATATGTCCCTTACAGGTCATTTTATTGATGATGATTGGAAGTTGCATAAGAGAATTTTGAATTTTGTCTAGTGGAAGACCATAAGGGGGAGACTATAGGTAGAAAGATTGAGATGTGTTTGCATGAGTGAGGTATTAATGGCATATTCACTTTAACAGTGGACAATGCTAGCTCAAATGGTGCCACCATTAAGTTTTTGGAAAATGTAACTAAAGATTGGGATAGGACTATTTTAGAACATGAGTTCTTACACATGAGGTGTTGTGCACATATCCTAAATCTGATTGTGGGGGATGGTATGAGTGAAATTGATGCATCCATTGCCAAGGTGCGTGAAGCTGTGAGGTATGTCAAGTCCTCACCAAATAGGAATCAAACTTTTGTGGGTTTTGTTGAGAGATTAGGTATTGAGTCTAAGTCTCTTCTTTGTCTAGATGTACCAACTAGGTGGAACTCTACCTACCTCATGTTAGAAACCGCACAAAAATTAGAGAAAGTATTTATACGAATGGGCTTTGAGGATGATAGTTATTCTTCATACTTTATGAACAAGGAGAATAGTGGTGGTATGGGATCTCCTAGTGGTTTTGATTTCCAAAATTGTAGGACATTTGTGAGTTTTTTGAAGCTTTTTTATAATGCCACAAAAAAATTTTCAGGTTCTTTGTATGTTACTGTAAACACCTTTTTTGATGAGATGTTTGTCATTCAAGAGAATATTTCCCATTTAAGTAAATCTCAAAACCACTTCTTGAAAAACATGGCAACTAAAATGAAATCTAAGTTTGATAAGTATTGGGGGAAAGGGGATCAAATGAATCATCTCTTGTATGTGGCTGTGATTCTTGATCCAAGAAAGAAGTTGAGGTTTTTAAAGTTTTATTTTTTTGAAATTCATGGGAATGAAGTGGCTGATGTGATGGTTGAATTGGTGAGGGGTTCCTTGGTCAAGTTGTATGATTATTACTGTCGTGTTGATTCACCAAATGTACAAGTACCAAGTGGGAGTGAGAGGACACACATAGAAGGTGAGTCAATTGGTTGTAGTGATCCATATGCGATGGTTAATTCTATGTTTGACCGTTTCTTGGAGGCTGAGCAGCCCATAGGGTGTAGCAATGAGATTAACAAATATTTGGCCGAAAATTGTGAAAGTAGAAGGGGGGATGTTAAGTTGGAGATATTGGGGTGGTGGAAGGCAAATTCAGATAGGTATCAAGTGCTGTCCAAAATAGCTAGGGATGTGCTAGCTGTACCTGTGTCTACTGTTGCTTCTGAGTCAGCCTTCAGTACCGGAGGACGCATACTTGATCCATTTCGGAGTTCACTCTCTCCACTCATGGTTCAAAATCTTGTTTGTGCACAAGATTGGCTTCAAGCCTTGGTTCCAATATCTTTTCGCAAGTCAAAGGATAAGGTAGAGGCATTGGAAGATGAATTTCATGATTTAGGTAAAATGTTAACTTCCAAAGTTTTTGTCTATTAAGTGTTATTAGATGTGTCTTATGCAAATGAAATTTAATCTAATAGCCTTCATTTCTTTCTCTTTTCTAGTTATACGTCAAGCAGTAGCAGGTGGTGGAAGTTCAAGCTCAAGCGGTATCTCAATTACTGTTGATGACTAATCACGAACTGGGTAAGTTTCTGCCCTTACTTTTTGGCTATTGCTATTCTGTATTTTTTGGTCTTGTCTTTATATTTTCTATTGATAAATATCTTTTTGCCCATTTTCTTGTAAGAGGGACACATTTTGTATAGGAGGCAGATTTTTGGATACAGATTGGAAGTTCTTTTGGACATATAATGCTTTTCTAGCTTATAACTTATAGATCAACTCTTGCTTATAGGAAAGAAAACTTATTAGGTTTATATGCTTTCTTTCCTATTAGTAATGGACAAAACTATAGAGTAGTTGCTCTTTAATGCTTTAGAAAAGCTATTTTTTGGAAATACTTAGGTATTTCATAATATTGTAACTAATTATAACTAGCTACTGCCTTGGTAGTTTACTGCCTTACACACTTGCAGTAACTATCTTTCTGCCTTCTTTGATTCTTATGGAAATATTGCAAGATGCTCATATTGCTATACTTGCAGTGTGGCTCACTGGCTGTGATTGAATTATTTGTTAGAATTTGTTTTGCTGGCTTGTGTAAAAGTTGTGTTACATGTAAGGAATGGTTGGCACAACTTGGCAGGTTTAATAGGTTGAGATGTGCTTTTGTGCTTATTAGACTTTTTTGATTTGTTTTTGGATTTTAAAGGTATTGCCCAGGTCTTAATTCCTAGGCATTTTGAAAAAAATTCTTTCTTGTATTGTGTGTGTTTTTATGTACTGCCCAGTGCCTAGGTCTTAAGGGTGTGGCATTTTGAAAATGTCTTTTTTTGTATTGTGTGGTTTTAACAGGTGGTTAGAATGTGATATTATTAGACTTTTTTGATTTGTTTTTGGATTTTAAGGGTACTGCCCAGGTCTTAATTCCTAGGCATTTTGAAAAAATTCTTTCTTGTATTGTGTGTGTTTTTATGTACTGCCCAGTGCCCAAGTCTTAAGGCTGTGGCATTTTAAAAAATGTCTTTTTTTGTATTGTGTGGTTTTAACAGGTGGTTAGAATGTGATATTAGGTGTTTTTATGTGCTTGCTAATTGTCCAGTTGTTATCAATGATGTACTGTTTTTATGTGCTTGCAAATGTCTTTATATCAAACATTAAATTTGTACTGATAAAAATTTGTACTTAAAAAGGCCTGTAGGCCCGATAGATTTAAAGTTGTGGAATGGCATACAACTTGAAAGCCTAATTTGAAATGAAGGATGAGCCCGTACCATATATTTACATGAGTCAAAGTATCTAAATCTTTGTTAAAACGAAGCCCATTAAATTGGGCCCAAAAGGCCTATCAAAAATTGGGTTAAAATTAAAAAAATTTATGCAAATTCACAAGTTCAGCCCAATTCGAAGCCCAAACCCGCCAAACCGACAAATCCGACCCGTTAAACCGTTGACCCGAACCGCCGGGTCTGACCTATGTATTAGGTCGGTTACGAGTCACAATTTTGCTAACCCGATCCAGTCGGGTCGAGTCCAGGTTAGGCCCAAACCCGAGCCAACCCGACCCGTGGACAGCCCTACATCCAGGTAGTGTATTTGCGTTAATTTTTTTTTTTTTTTTTTTTTTTTGAGATATGGTTCCTTCTTTCAGGTGTTGGGGGAGGCCTTCACATTACCTCGGAGTATCTTACTCAGGAGACTAAGGTTGAGTATGCGGTGTCTAGGATGGCGGTCTTAGAGGCAAAGAACTCGAAGTTGAAGAAAGATTTGATCATTGCCATGGACGAGGCCAACACCCTGAAGGAGAAGGCCAAGACCTTGAGTTACGACCTCAAAGCCGAATAGCAGCTAACTCTGGAAAGGACGAACAACTTTTGGTTGCCAAGGAGAAACTCAAAACCATTGCTACTAAGGCTGTTGAGGCTTTCCAGCAGATTGAAGAGTACAACATGGTGTTCTTCAGTTGGTATTTTAAAGGTTTTGAGCTCCTTCATCGGTATCTGGTCAAACATCCTTCTGGACTAGACCTCAAGAATCTCGACATGGAAGCGGTCGATCAAGAGATGGCGGCAGATGAGGCTTTCCAATCCATTGTTCCTGCTGAAGCTGCTTCTGAGGATACTCCTATGTCTCCTTCAGATGGTGATAATGCTGCTGTTGCTTGACCTTGCCTTATGTTCATTTGTTTTTCTTTTCTTTTTATATATTTATTGCCCAGTGTGTTTTGGGCTTTTAAATTCTACTTTCAGAACAATATTTCTAACTTAAGAACAATGTTATTAGCTCAGTGTTTATGGGCCTTTAATTCTAATGTGAAAACAATGGTAACTGCCCGTTGTTTTTTGGGCTTTTAATTATATTTGTGATTGCATACTTACTTGCTTGTACTACTGTTTTTGTGTGATTCCTGTTTGCCTCGTTCCTTTAGTTACTCTTTCAATGTCAGTACCTTGTACTTAGCCAAATTTTCTGTTGTGACCTTTAAGGGATTTTGTCATTCTTTGCCTACATCAGCACTTTATTTCCATCTAAGCAGATTCTGACACTTAGCTAATTTCCTACGACCCAAACCCCTTTTAGGGATTTTGTTATTTGTTAGCCTCGTCAGTAACTTACATCTATTTAGGCGGAATCTTGTTACTTAGCCGTTTTTCTCTTTATGACTTACATCCTCTTAAGGGATTTTTTTATTCTTTGGCTTTGTTAATCACTTACATCCGTCTAAGCGGAATCTTGTTACTTAGCCAATTATTGTCTTTTAAGTTGCTGGGTTTATTAGTACTGAGTCGTTGGTTGAATAGTTCTTTTATTGCTTTTGAAAATGAATACAATTGCCGGTTACATTTCTTGGTGGTACATCTTCAAGCGCTCAATATTCCATGGTCGTGGAAGCCTTCGCCCGTCCAAGGTCTCCAGGTGATAATTGCCTTGTCTGGAATAATGGACGACCCGATAGGGTCCTTCTTAGGTTGGGCCAAGTTTCCCTTGGGCTGGGTCTTTGGTTGCCGGGTGACCTTACGTAGGACGAGGTCCTCTATGTCAAGTAGTCTAAGCCTCATCTCTTGTTGTAGTAGTCGGCCATCTTCTACTGGTACTTCATCATCTTGTTAAAGGCTCCGTCTCTGACCTTGTCCAAGTAGTCCAGGTTGACCTTTAGTTGATTGTCGTCGCTCTCTTCGTGAAACATCTCTTGTCTGATGCAGGTTATTCCCACCTCAACTAGGATTACTACTTTGGTGCCATAAGTGAGCTTGAAAGGGATTTCTCCTGTTGGGGTTCTTGCTATAGTTCTGTAAGCCTATAAGACATTGGGCAATTCCTCGGGCCAGAGTCCCTTAACATCGTCCAACTTGGCTTTGATGATCTTGAGTAATGTTCGATTAGTCACCTCAATTTGTCCATTTTTTTGTGGATGTCCTGGGGATGAGAAATGGTTCTTGATTCCTAGCCCTAAGCAAAAATCCTTGAAGCCTTGATTGTCGAACTGCTGCCCATTATCTAATATGATCATTTGTGGAATCTCGAACCTGTAAATTATGTTCTTCCATTCAAAGCTATAGATTTTTGCTTCAGTGATGGTTGATAATGCCACCGCTTCAACCCTTTTTGTAAAGTAATCAATAGCGCCTAGCAAAAACTTTACCTGTCCCTTACCTTATGGCAGCGGATCGATGATGTCAATTCCCCACTGTGCAAATGGCCAAGGGGAGGCTATCATCGTTAGTCTCTTGGCTAGAAGGCGTTGGACATTCCCAAACCTCTGGCACTTGTCGCACTTCTTGACAAGCTCCCTTGCGTCTACCTACATAGTAGGCCAAAAATAACTTGTTCGGATAACTTTGCTTACCAAAGATTTAGGGCCTACATGGTCTCCACAAACCCCTTCATGGATCTTTTTCAAAATATACTTGGCTTCCTCTTCGTTGATGCATTTCAAGTAAGGCATGGAAAAGCCTTTCTTGTACAGGGTATCATTCAGGATTGTGAATCTGGCTACTCTCTTCCTAACCTTTCTAGCTTCCTCGGCATCTTGTAGGAGGTGTCTATCTTGAAGGAAGGACATGATTGGGCTCATCTAGTTATTTGTACTTTGGATTGCAAATGTAGAGACTTCTTCAATGCTAGGATGTTTTTGTACTTCTATCTTTAAGTCCATGCTCGTTAGTCTTTCTTCCGACGAGGCTAGCTTCATGATTTCATCTGCTATAATGTTCTGGCTTCTTCGGATTTTCACGAATTCCACCCTGCCAAACTCTTGTGTTAAGTGTTTCGTTAGCTTGAGGTATTTTTGCATTCTCTCCTCCTTTGCTTCATATTCCTCCTTTATCTGCCCTATTACTAGCTTAGAATCACTCTAGAGGAGCAAGTTTTTTGCTCCTAGTGCTTTTTCGACCCTTAGCCCTATCAATATTCCTTCGTACTTAGCTTCATTATTGATGGCTGGGAATTTTAACTAGACTCCATATTTAAGCATTTCTTCATCTGAGGTGATGATGACAACCCCTACTCCTCCCTTCTTTTGGGCTGACGAACCATCGATCTGTATTGTCCACCATTTTGCTTCATCGATGGGGCTATCATCGTCTAGAAGAGTGAACTCGGCGATAAAGTTCGCTAAAGCCTCCACCTTAGTGGTATTCTCCCTACTGCCTAGGGCTTGTTCATGGACTTCTTGATGGGTTGGTCCGTCATTACCAAGATAGGGTTCGCTTGAAAATAAGGTCGCAGCTTGCGCGAAGCTACTATCAATGTGAACGCAATCTTCTTAATCCTTGGGTACTTGGCTTCTGCCCCTTGGAAAGCTTGACTGACGTAGTAAACTGGGAGCTGTTTCCTGTCCTCTTCTCGAATTAAGGCTGCGTTCACGGCTATGGTTGATACTGCCAGATATAGATACAGTTTTTCCCCTTCTTTGGATGGACTTACAAAGGGTGGATTGCTCAGGTAACGCTTGAGTTCTTAAAATGCTGCCTCACATTCGTCGATCCAGGCAAAGGCTTGCTTCAACGTCTTGAAGAAGGGTAAGCATTTTTTCCATCACTTTAGAGACAAACCTGTTGAATGTTACTACTCCAAAGGCATACTTACTGGGGTTTAATTTCATCTGGTACTGTTTAAGTGTGGCAAATGTTTCATTGAGGTCGTTTAGATGAGCAAGCTCTTATTTACTCTTGATGAGCATGTCATCCACATATACCTCCAAATTTCTCCCGATCTGCTTGCTAAATATTTTATTTACTAACCTCTAGTAGGTCGCTCTTGTATTTTTCAATCTGAAGGGCATTACTTTATAACAATAGAGTCCTTGGCTTGTGATGAAGGCAATTTTCTCCTGGTCTTCTTCTGCCATTTTTGTCTGATTGTATCCTGAGAATGCATTCATGAACGTCAGTAGTTTATGCTTTATTATGGAATCCACTAGTTGGTCTATCCTTGGTAGAGGGAAACTATCTTTTGGGCAGGCTTTGTTCAGATTCGTGAAGTCCACACACATTCTCCATTTCCTATACACTTTCATCACTAGAACAACATTAGCGAGCCAATCTGGGTAGTAAAATTCTCGAATAAATCCTGCTAATAACAGCTTGTTAACTTCGTCCGTGATTGCTTGATTTCGTTTAGGAGCAAAAACCCTTCGTCTCTACTGGACTGGCTTCTTCTTGGGGTCCACATTTAGCCTGTGTTGGATGACCTTCGTGGATATACCTGGCATGTCCTTGTGACTCCATACGAAGACGTCTAGATTCTCTTTAAGAAACTATATGAGTCTCATCCTCATCTCGAGACTCAATGTCATCTCTATTCTGGTCGTTTTTGCTGTTTCTCCTTCAATCAGCTCCATTGTCTCCAGGGCTTCTACTTTATCCTCTTCCTTCTCCTAGATCATCCATGTATGGTTTTCTTTGACTGTTAGGATGGCCTGGTAGCATTCCTGGCCAGTACTTGATCTCCTTTTACCTCACTTACACCATTCTCTGTTGGAAACTTTACCTTCAAGCAATAGGTAGACATGGTTGCTTTCCAACGGTTGAGTGTGAGTTTCCTAATGATCACATTGTAAGATGAAAGACAGTTTACTACCAAGAAGTCCAATTGATGAGTTAGCTACCTCTGGTAAGTCCCCACTGTAACCGTCAGTGTCACTATACCCTTCGGGTACACCCTGTCTCCAATAAAGCTGACAAGCGAGAAGTCGAATGGGCGTCTTCTTGGATCTATCTTCAATTGCTAAAAAGCGGAGAGGTAGATGATGTTTGCAGAGCTACTATTGTCCATAAGGATTCTCTTGGTGTTGAATCCTTCTATTGTGAGCATTATGACCAGGGGGTCATCATGAGGCTGTTTCACTCCTCTAGTATCCTCTTTCGAGAAAAACATGTCATGGTCTGTCCGTCTTTGCTTAATAGGGGGAATTCTGTGGACACTATTCACCTACCTCGGCATGCTTTCCTAAGGGATCTAAACGACCCATCTGTGATCATCTTTATCTCCCCGATTACGCTAGACGGGCACTAGGATGTGTAATCCTCGTCCCTGGGTGGAGATTTGCGCTGGTTTTTGCTGTTACCTCTAAACCTACTAGATTCCCCCTTTTTCACATACTTTTACAGTTTTCCTTTCCGTATAAGCTCCTCTATCTGCTCCTTTTGGTCCCTGCAATCCTCTGTGTAGTGGCCATGATCCTTGTGGAATCGGCAGTACTTCTTTTTGTCACGTACATTGGGCGATGAATATAATGGCCTTGGCCATTTGAGGCAGTGCTCATCCTTAATCTGAACCAAAATTTTGTCAACAGGCATAATTAAAGGAGTGAATTTTGCCGTTCGAGGAGTTTTTTTGTCTTTCCTTTTACTCCCGTCACTAGTCTAATGATCTAGACATTCCCTTTTTTGTCCTCTATGATCATCCTCCTTTCTTCCCTTGTCTCCGAACCTTTCGACGTCCTTTATGGTGGCTAAAGCATCTTTATCATTCATGTACTTCTATGCCTTCAAGAGCATCTCTGCCATCATCTTAGGAGGATTCTTCATGAGGGAAACCACGAACTCTGTAGACTTCAATCCCGCCTTAAAGGTCGTCAACTACACCTTGTTGTTAACTTCGTCCACCTCTAGAGTCTCCTAAGTAAAGTGTTTCACGTACGACCTCAACGTTTCTTTCTCCTCTTGTCTAATGGTGAGTAAGTGGTCTGCTGGCCTCTTCGGGCGTTGTCCCCTAACGAAGTGGCATAAAAAGGCATTGCTCAATTGCTCGAAGCTGTTGATGGATGATGTTGGTAACTTTGTGAACCACTCCTTTGCAGCCCCTTTGAGAGTGGTAGAGAAAGTACGACACAGTATTTCGTCAGGAGGTTGTTAAAGGCCTAGTGTCGTCTTAAAGGTGTTGAAGTGGTCCTAAGGGTCCTCGAGTCTATCAAATAGCTTAAGCTGAGGCAAGCGAAATTTCGACGGCATAGGGCATTCCAAGACTACTGTGGTGAAGGGTGAATCTGTTGCCCTAACCATTCTATCCAGGCTTCAGTCTGTTTTTCCCCTAATGGCATTCCTCAGCTCGTCCATCTCCTTTCTCATCTCCCAGAGAAGATCTAAGTTTTGTTCATCTGGAGTAGTCGACCCTCAACAATTGCTCTTTCTATGGCTATCTCCCTCATCCTCTTGATTGGTTCTAGGCCGGTTCTCCTCTTGTTGAAGCTGTAGCCTCATTTCCTAATTCTATCTAGTGAGCTCTTTGACATTAGCCGTAAGAGCATGGACTTGCAGAGCTAATGCTATAGAATCTTGGTTAGACTCCATATGAATGTAGAAGTTAATTGGAAACTACGCTTTTAAACCTAAGCATGAAAATGTCATCCCTACATACGACGCCAAACTGATGAGGTGCAAATCGTCAGTCTTTGTAAGTGTGTCTAGATGGAGTTGCACCCTCGTCTATGGCTCTGCAAATATGGTAAGATGGCTCCCTTGGGGTGGTCACTGGTGTGTGCCTGCCACAACACCTCCAATGCCAAAGTCAGTATAAGGAAGCTTTTAGAGAATAACACAGAATATCAGAGTAACTATGAGTGATTTTAGGTGTGTCTATGTACCTTGTGTTGGTGCTTGTGAGGGCTTTATATGTGTTTCCACAGACCTTAGCTGTTGTGACTATTATTGTGGTTTTAATGCCTCTTTTGGTAACGTTTCATGCTTAGTAATGTCGACCTTGATGGGCTTCCAACGGTCTACACAGTTGGTTTTATAACCGTTCGAGGTGTCATTAACTGTATTGAAAAGCTTCCCTAACTTCGTCAGTGACGTGGATATACTAACGGAGATATTTGGTTTTCTCGTCTGTGAGGGAGAGATCGTCAATCCTATCATTTTTCTTTATTTGTCTTTCCATTATTGGATTAGAATTTAGGGCTTATTTGGTTTTCATTTTTTGTAATGATTTTAGAATAAAACTATGGCATAACATTTTCACAACAATTTTATATCAAATTCTAGGTAGCAAGCTTTAATGGTAGATAAAAAAAAAAAAAAAAATAGTGATGTCAGCAGTGAACTCATATGAAAACTAATAAAAACTTTTCATTTAAGTTTATTGCAAAATTGTTGTGAAAAAGTTGTGCTGAAAGTACTACTCATGATTTTAATTCTTTTAATAAACAATCAATTATCCCATATGATTTTTTTTTTTTATTTGTCTGTTTATAATAAAGTATTACTATTTTTATTTTATATTACTCTTAAATTAAACAAATTTGCAATACAAATGGATTTAATTAATTTTTAAGAATTCAAATCAAATGGGCCATTAGGGTTTTTTGTACAAAGGTGGGCCTTTTTTATTAGGATCTAACCTAATTGATAATTTAAGTTAGCAAATGTTTGATGAAGAATTGGTGGCCTAACTAGAGAGTTAAGGCCTCTTGGAGCCTAGACTTAATTAGGTTTAGGGGTAATTGCAAAAAATTCACCAGTAGTTTGATCCGAAATCACTTTGCCTACTCATGGTTTAAAAAATCTCACTTTATCCACATGAGGTAAGCTCAGTTCAACTCTCGTAACCCAACTCTGTTAAAAGTGGGAGCAAATTTGTATTTTTGCCTCCTTCTATATCTCTCTCCTCTAAAAAACAAAAACAACATACAAAAACAATATTTTAAAAAAAAAATGTCATTTGTAAAAATGGTAGAAATGTGATAAAGAACTTCAAGAACACAAAATTGCAAATGTAACTTGAAAAATAAATAAATAAACCAAACAAACACAAACTTTCTGCCCTTTCTGTGACTCAGGTCTCTTCTCTCTCTCTCTCTCTCTCTCTCTCTCAAAATTGCAAATGTAACTTGAAAAATAAATAAATAAACCAAACAAACACAAACTTTCTACCCTTTCTATGACTCAGGTCTCTCTCTCTCTCTCTCAAACTCCATACCCAAATATCTCACTCTATCTCTTTCTTTGCTCAAACCCTAGTTCAGTATTGGTTGTGAGTATGTGTAGGTTAATGGAACATAACAAGTGATTGAACCCAAAGCAAAACCCACTATCAAAATCCCAAATCTTCTCTTTAACAATTTGAACATAGATTTAACACACTATCCAAATCATTTCCCTTATTCCCGAAAGTAACTTCATAAGTTATAGTAAACAACACCACAAACCTAGAAAAAATTACTGGGAAATAACAATGCACGAGTATTTAACCTTGAGTTGGGAAAGGAGTCTCATGCAGGTATAGAAATTGTTCCTTGAACTTGGCTTTGAAGAGCTTGAATAGCTGAGAGACCCTTGCTAGCTTGGAATCCAAAACTGTGTTTATCTTCCCCTTTGCTTTGAATCCAAATTCCAAGAAGAACTAGTTCCACAAACAAAGTTAAAAGAACCTAGGCTTTCTCTACCCAATTCACTTTTAGACAGAGCACACACCATTTACATGAACACAAAATCTAGAACCCACCCTGCATTTGAATCCCTCCTAAAACCAAACCCAAAAGCTAGAACCCACTTGCAACAATACACACATCCAAAGCCCCAGAAACCCCAAAACCAAATCATAACATACCCATAAATCCACAAACAACCATAATCAAACCCAATATTTTGTAATCCCAAATCAAAATCATCAAATTCCTTTCCCTAGAAGAAAACCTAATGTCTAAATCAACCAAGAGAAAACCAATCATAAAACTGAACAAAGAAGGCAACTTTTGGCCACAAAAAAAGAAATCAAAGAGAGAAAGAGAAACAGCAGCCACTGTCCTCCTCATCCATAACCTCACACCACTGTTCATGTTTTGCTCTCACTTACAATTATGGTCTCCAGTCTAGATTTAAGGTGGCAATTAGGCGGGTCATAAATGGATTTGATGGTTAAGTATTGAAGAGAACTGGACATCTCTTGCTATTTTAAATATACACTGGTAGGTGATTGTAAGTCACGTTTTATTTAATTAGTGAGTGTGATATGACAAATTTTCATTAAACAAAAGGAAATTCAATTAAAAAAAATACTAGAGGTAAGCTAAACTTGTAAGGTTCTTGTTTGTGTCACACTTAAGTTTGAAATGCCAAGAAATTCTTTAAACTTTTTTACCAAATGAAAATTTTTTTATCTTGTTTTTCTCTGCTTTTGAATTATTATTATTATTTTTTTAGGAGAGGGACATAAAAGGAGAGCAAAAATATATGTTTGCCCAATTTTTAACAGAGATGAGTAACAGGAGACAAATAGAGTTTACATTAAGAAGATAAAGTAACATTTTTTAAACCACGAGTAAGCAAATTGATTTCAAACCAAACCATACATGGGTTTACTGCAATTACCCCTTAGGATTTTTAACAAGTTGGACTTAATTTTTATCTTTTCAACCAAAAAAAAATTATAATTATAATTATTTAGGAATAGAATTTGGCAAGATTGAAACAACATTTTAAAAATGTAATATTATCCAGCAGGGATCTTTCTTTGGAAGTTTCTTGTCTCAAAGTGTGGAATTTTCATTTTACGATGGATGATATTTCATTTTTTTTTTTTTTTTTGGAGAAACTGATATTTCATATTTGACATATTTAAAACAAATATTTTATGAAAAAGTTTTTGGACCAATATTTTAATGATTTTTTATACTACAAAATGGTTATTAAACTTTATATTTAAAAGCATATTATCTCACTTTTGAAAAAAAAAAAAAAATTGTTTACCTTTTCTTTTTCTTTTCCTAATTAAATTAATAATTTCAGTTATACGAATAAAATTAAAAATAAAAGAAAATAGAATGTAGACTATGGGGATAAGAACCCAAATTTGTATATTAGGCCTTGAGCCTTATCTGAAGGCGTGGATATGTCCGATGAGGATAAATGATTGGGAGAGGTCCCAAAATTGAGAATCATGTAAGTAAAGAATGGAGGAATATAGTACGAGGAGTAGCTCCTTCTTGAATACGATGAAGATCAGTCAAGCATGCATTTGGATAATTTAGGTGACCTTTCAAGGAGTTCCAATGATCAGGATGAACCTTAATCACGTACAAAGGTGATAAGAACATGGATATCTACAAGAAAAGCTGCTACCACCATATTAAATGCACTGCAGCAACTTTTCTGGCCACATTTATGTGGAGAAGACCCCTGAATAGTGCAGTCTCAACTGCCACTATTCGCAGATAGCCAAATAAGATGTTTGATGGGACATGCACTCAAGTGAAAGCTTAGATGGTTAGCAAGTGTATGATCGGGATGGCCTGAAAGGGACTATATAATGTAAAATACCTCCCAAGAGAAGGGGGGAGGAAGAGAAAAAGAGAGAAAATGAATTATTGTATCACTAAGAACTATATTAACCTTCAGAACTATTAGATTAATTCATAATCTATCTCCTCGAACAATCATTTTATGGAGTTTTACGTGTGTTTCATGCTTGTTCATTTTTGAAATCCTTATTAACCGTTGTCTAATCCACCAAAAGCCCAGCGCTTTCACCCACTCTCTACAAATTTATTGTACTGGGCTCATTGGGCTCATATTCCGTACCTTTTGGGCTTGGGCTACAAATCGTGACCCCACAATTGGCGTTGTCTATGGGAAGAGCTTGAGCAATAGTGAAAGCAACGGTTAACGATGGCAGAACCGAGTCTATAACCAGCAGAATCAAGGGCATCCTAACATGGCAATCCTTTTCTCAACCTTGAATGGAGAGGTGATCATGAAGGAAGTGTGCACACCACACACACTGACTGAAGTTAGCCTCGAGGTGGAAGTCATATTTCCCATGTAGAGAACAACAAGAACATGCAACTGGAAATTGATCAAGTAAAAAGGGAGTTACGCCATGCAAAGAGGAAGCGGGCTTCTTCGAACTCTGAAAATTATTCCGATGATGAACAAGACGTTAGTTACAGGTGGAGGTCTCGAACCCCACCCATTCAATCCTTTTCCTATGAAGAAGAGCATCATTGTGAGCGGCGGTTTCAAAGCCCGTTACGTAGAGGCGTAGGCAATGTCGCTATGAGCAAGGCCTTGAACCAAATCTCCAGGTTGCCTTTCACGTGTAAGATTGAAGAGGCAAGATTTGCTCATCGTTTTCATCATCCAATGTTCACCATCTATAATGGTCGAATAGACCCTGTGGAGCACGTGAGCCATTTCAACCAGAGGATGGCTGTCCATTCCAAGGATGAAGCTTTGATGTGTAAGTGTTTCCTTCCAGTCTAGGACCAGTTGTAATGAGGTGGTTTGACAGCCTGAGAGCAGATTCTATAAGTTCCTTCAAGGAGCTCACTCAGGCATTTGGTTCCCGTTTTGTCACATGTCGTAAAGTTCCTCGGCCGTAGACTACCCTACTATCCTTGAGCATGCAAGAAGGTGAGACTCTGAAAACGTATTTAGATAGGTACTAGGAGATGTTTAACGAGATAGATGGTGATTTTGAAGTGGCCATAAGTACTTTTAAGCTCGGCCTCCTCATCGACCACGGTTTGAGGAAATCTCTAACTAGCAAACTCGTCACCAGTGTGCATCAATTGATGGACAGGATTGATAAGTATAAAAAGGTTGAAAAGAATCAGCAGCAGGAGAAGGGGAAGGATGAGGTTATCCCTCAGGAGATGAGGGACTTCAGGTTGGATTGGTATAGTAACAATAGACCACAGAGAGATTTTATCGAACAATCAAGGTCGACGAATTTTCAAGTAATCAACGCCTTGTTTCGAGAGCTAGTGCATTAAGTTTTGGAAAAGATTAAGAATGAGCCGTTCTTCAAACGACTAAATAAAATGATGGGAAACCCTGAAAGACACAACCATAACCTCTATTGCCAATACCATCAGGATCATGGGCATACCACAGTGGATTGTAGAAGTCTGTGGGACCACTTGGACCAGCTTGTCCGCAAAGGCAAGTTAAAACAACTCTTGCATCACTCCAGTGGTTAGGGGAGCCAGGTAAACTCGAAATCTCGGAGAGATGATTCTTAAAGACCCCCCTTGGGAACGATAAATGTCATTTTCACTGCACTAGGGAGAATAGGATCCTGCTTGTCCAGGGTAATGTCCGTAGCCCGTCTATTCGTAGGAGAAACTAATCAAGATCTGAAAAGGGTTAGAATGGAAATTTCACCAGTCTTGGGCTTCTAGGATGAAGATAAAATCGGAACCATCCAACCCCACGATGATGCTTTGGTAATCACCCTCAAAATTGGAGGGTATGATATGAAGATGGTGATGGTGGACCAAGGCAATGGGACTGAGATAATGTATCCCGACCTGTATAAGGGGTTGAACTTAAAACCCGAGAACTTAATGCCCTACAGTTCCCCCTGGTGAGTTTCAACAGGAAGGTCGTTGTCCCAAGGGGTCAAATTCAACTACCTGTGCAAACTGGTCTAGAAGTAGTAGAGGTAGATTTCATTGTCGTAGACGCATATTCACCCTATACAGCAATCATGGCCAGACCCTAGCTTCATACACTAGGAGCTGTTTCTTCTACTCTTCACCAGAAGGTTAAATATTCATTCAAAGGCAAGGTTAAAGAGATCTTAGGAGATTAATCTGTGGCTAGACAATGCTTGGTGGCTGCCATCCAACATAAGCTCGAGGCTGAGTCCTCGGTCCATGCTAGAGAGGATTTATAGTAGTTAAAATCTCCGGTGTGACCCATAGATGATTTAGCCGAGGGGGTGAAATGTGAAGATTTGGTTAAGGTGGTTATTGATGATGATCCTGAGAAGTTCTCTCAAGTTGGTTCTCAATTGCCCATTCAAGAAAGAGAGATGCTATTAGAATTTCTTAAGGAAAATGTAGATGTGTTTGCCTGGAATGCTTATGAAGCCCCAAGAGTGGATCCAGAATTCATCTGTCACTGCTTAAATATCAATCCATTGGTCATCCCTAAGAAACAGCCTCCTCGGTGCCCATCCAAGGAGCACACTGATGCAGTACGAGAGGAAGTAACGAAGCTCAAGCAAGTTGGAGCTATTAAGGAAGTTTTTTTTTATCCTGAATGGTTAACGAATACTATGGTGGTGAAAAAGAAGAGTGAGAAGTGGCGAGTGTGCGTTGACTTCACAGACTTGAATAAAGATTTCCCTAAAGATTCATTCCCTATGCCTAAAATAGACCAGTTAGTGGATGCAACTGTAGAACATCCATGGATAAGCTTCCTAGACGCGTTTCAAGGTTATCACCAAATACCTTTAGTCCTAGATGATCAGGAGAAGACTACTTTTGTCTCCCCCATTGGGAACTACCACTACAATGTGATGCCATTTGGTTTAAAAAATGCGGGATCCACCTACCAAAGAATGATGACGAGGATGTTTAAGCCACAGTTGTGTAAGAATATTGAGATCTACATAGATGACATGGTGGTGAAAAGTAAGGTTGTTTCTGAGCATGTAAGAGATCTGGAAAACATCTTTGAAGTTCTTAGAAAATATAAGTTTAGACGCTTCCAAGCACTCGTTTGGCGTGGGATCAGGCAAATTCTTGGGTTATATGGTAACTCACAGGGGGATTAAGGTCAATCCCGACCAAATAAAGGCTATTAACAGTTTGCAACCACCTTAGAATCCTAACGAAGTCCAGAAATTGACTGGAATGGTTACTGCTTTGAACCAGTTTTTTTTCTCTCGATCAGCAGATAGATGCAGACCTTTTTTCTTGTTGATCAACAAGTGGAAGGGGTTTGAGTGGACTGAAGAATGTGCCTTAGCTTTCTAGTAGCTTAAAGACTATCTGGTTCGGCCACCAATCATGTCCAGTCCTGAGCAAGATGAGGTCCTATTTGCCTACATTATTGTGGCCCCTTATGTTGTAAGTTTGGTATTGATACGAGTTGATCGTGGTGTACAACAACCAATTTATTATGTAAATAAGTCACTGCATGAGGTCGAGGTTCGTTATCTACCATTAGAGAAAGCTATCCTAGTAGTAGTGCATGGTACACAAAAGTCGTCCTATTATTTCCAAGCACATACAATTGTTGTCCTCACCTAGCTTCCGCTTAAAGTCATACTCTGAAGTCCTAATTACACAGGGAGGATAGCTAAATGGGGTATGGTTCAAGGGGCTTTTGACATCAAGTACATGCCTCGTACCTCCATCAAGGGCTAAGTCCTCGCTGATCTAGTGGTCGAGTTCACTGAACCCCCATTAGAAAAATTGGTACCAACATAGAACATGGATGAAAAATCGGTTGGCATGATCTCCCAACGAGGCTCCTTATCCTAGGAGGTGTACGTTAACAGTGCAGCCAATCAGAAAGGTTCTGAAATGGGGTTAATGCTAGTATCTCCTGAGAAAATCACCATTGAAAAGTCATTGAGGCTGGACTTCTCGGCTATAAATAATGAGGCTGAATATGAAGCTCTACTAATGAGAATGGCCATGGTTCAAAAAATGGGAGGAAAGGCAGTGGAAATGTTCTCGGACTTAAGGTTAGTCATTGGCCAAGTAAAAGGAGAATTCGAAGCAAAAGATGAAAGAATGCAGGGATATTTGAGTAAGGTTAAATGCCTGTAATCAGGGTTCAAATCTTTTAACTTACTGAACATCCCCAGAAGCAAAAACACACATGCTAACTCCCTAGCCACACTTGCAACCTCTTCGGCACAGAATCTGCCTCGAGTTATCCTCGTAAAGGATTTGTACAAACCCACAGAGATGAAAAAAGAGATAGCCCGAGTTCACTAGGTCAGAGCAAGGCCTAGCTGGATGGACCCCATAGTTCTATTCCTAAAGGAAGACATTCTGTTTGAAGATAAGTCAGAAGCTGACAAGGTACGAAGAAAGGCCACTCGGTTTTGGCTATCAGAGTGCCAGAATTATATAAACGCTTTTTTTCAGGACCATATTTGTTGTGTGTACATCCTAAGACAACTGAATTACTCCTCGAGGAGTTACATGAGGGAATTTGTGGAAGCCATACTGAAGGTAGATTCCTAGAACATAAATCCATCACCCAAGGCTATTGGTGACCAAATATGCTAAGGGAGGCCCAAGAATATGTGAAAAAATGTGATCAGTGCCAATGGTTAAACATATACCAACTTGGGGGGATCCTTAACCCACTCTCTAGCCCTTGGCCATTTACTTAGGAGGGCTTAGATATAGTTGGTCCGTTTCCTAAGGCAGCAGGAAACAAGAGATACCTGTTGGTCAGCATGGACTATTTCACCAAATGGGTCGAAGCTGAACCTCTGGCAAACATTAGAGATGTAGACGCCAAGAAATTTGTCTAGAGAAACATCGTCAATTGACTTGGGATTCCTCATACCCTCATCACGGACAATGGCCTTCAATTTGATAACAAAGCGTTCAAAAGTTATTATTGTGAATTGGGAATTACAAACAGATATTCTACCTCTGCTTATCCCTAAGGGAATGAATAAGCTGAGGCCGTTAACAAGGTCATAGTGAATGGATTAAAGAAATGGGTGGAAGAACTGCCACATATTCTCTGGACATATCGAACCACTCCTCCCAGATCTACTAGGGAGACCCCCTTCTCAATGACTTATGGGGCTGAAGCTATCATCCTTTTAAAAACTGGTTTCCCAACGTTAAGAACTAGTTCATTCAGTCCGAGCGCAAACAATGAACTACTAGGGAAGAATTTGGACTTGATTGAAGAGATGAGAGAAAATGCAATGGTCTAATTAGCATATTATCAACATAAGTTCAAACAAGGTTATGATGCTAATTTGAAGCTAAGACCTTTAACACCTAGTGATCTAGTGTTAAGGAAAGTTGTGGGCACTGCAAAGAATCCAGCTTGGGGAAAGTTAGGACCCAATTGGGAAGGACCATACCGTATTACTTCAGGGGCTAGCATTAGGGCATATTTTCTAGAAGATTTAGATAATCATGTAGTACCATGTCCATGGAATGTAAACAACCTTAAAAGATATTATTATTAACGAGTTTTTCCTTAATCAATATGTTTATTTGTTACATAAGGGTTTTGTACTTTCTGTTACTATAACTTTCTTATAAGTGTTTAAACTTAAACTCAATCATGCCTGAAGTCCTCGAACCAGATGATACTAGTTGGTTAACATTCCATTACAATTCTTATAAGTGTTTAAACTTAAACTCAATTATGCCTGAAGTTCTCAGACTAAATGATACTAGTTGGTTAATACTCCATTACAATTCTTATAAGTGCTTAAACTTAAACTCAATCATGTTTGAAGTTCTCGGACAAGATGATACTAGTTGGTTAACACTCCATTACAATTCTTATAAGTGTTTAATATGAGTTGGTGAACACTCAGTTACAATTTTTATAAGTGTTTAAACGGATCCTAAATCATGCAAATTCTCTTGGACCACATCCTTGGTTTAAATTAACACTAAGTGGTGTTCTTTGTTAGTGTTAGACAGGGCCCAATTCAGGCAAAGTCACTAAAGACAAAAATATGCCTAAAAGCTCTAACCAAGTCCTTAGATTAACATCCCCGAGTAAGGTAGAGTACTTAATTATTTGCTTAACTATCGAAGAATGTAAAAGGCACCTTTACCTTCTATTATTTACCAAGTTTATTACTAATTCTTATACGAGCCAGTTTTTGTTAGTACTTAGTTAAGTTATTTGCATCATTAGCAGGATGTTATTATTGATTCTATTCAGGTCAAAGTAACAGCAAATCAATATTATTTGTAATAACAATAAGCCTGATAGTATATATAGTGAAGACATAGGAGATAAAAGAAGAATACATGCATTGATCAGAAAAGAGTATTTTACATTCCCTTAAAAAAAAATACAATAAAATAAAATAAAGGTCCTAATAGCTAATTATTCATTTTGGGAGCAAGAGGGTTAGCTGCCTGACTTGGCTAGGAGGCAGTAGCATCTTGCACTTGGGCTTGGACTTTGGATTCAGAAGGAACTTTCTTCTTACCCTAGCCCTTACCCTTGTCCTGAGGATCCTTGGCTCTCTGACCTTGGCCTCCAGCTTGGTCAGACTCCTTAGAGGCTTTAAAGAGAGCAGGAGGGGCTTGGTTAACCAATGTCTGTTTAATTGCCTCAGGAGCTTGCTAGGGGTGAGAGGAGTCAGGACTTGGGAGTTCGCGAATTTCAAGATCATAATATACGCTCTCAGGTCACCTTAAGTCAGAGTCTGCAGGGACCCCAGCAGCATCAAGGGCTTTACCCCAAGACACATTGCAGTATTCTCTGCACACTGCAGAGAGCTCCTTTGTGAGCCTGACTTAAGTCTCCTCCACCCCAAACTTGTACAATGCTTGCTTCTTAGCCTCGGCTGCCTCCTTGGCTAGTTAGGCTGCCTCATTGACCTTTTGGAGCTCAGCTCGAAGATCTTTCACCATTTGCTTCTCTGTAACCAGGTTAATTTCAGTCTTATGCAACTGTTGGCGTTGATCTTTGGCCTACCTTTCTGCAGTCTTAAGGCCTGCACAGCACTGTCCCTAGCCTTAATCGCCTCTTTTAGCTGCTCGAATAGCTTAGCCTGATCCTCCCTAAGATTACCCAAGATTTTCTCGACCTCGGACCGAGAATGGGCCTTCGCCTTAGCTTTACGGGCATCCTTAACCCATTCCTTGGCCACGTAAACTTGTTGGGTAATCTACATAATAGAAATGGAAAAATTCAGTATAAAACAAAGAAGAGGAATGAGTAAAAACGATCAAATGTTTACTTAGAGAAGCGGATTGAATCACTTACCATAGCCAGATCCCTTTTAAGGGATAGGAAAAGTTCTTGCTGATTGAAGCGCCTATAAGCATCCATATCTCTTGGCAGGAGAAGTGGCTACTCCAAGGCCTCAGCAATATGACCTGCCTGGCCTTCTTGATAGTTTCTAGTTGAGGTGTCCCAAGCGATGGGGGCACCATCTACCTCTAACTCAAGGGACCATATGCGCGGTGGTCAGCGTACATTAATCGCGAGAGGATCCTCTCGGGTCTCAATAGAAGAGGACCTTTTGCCTCGTTGGTCCTTGACCGCCTTTTGTTGTTTGTTTCCCTTCGAAGGGCCCACTTCTCTTTCTTCAAAGACTTCATTTGGCCTCTTTTTCTTCATCTCAGGGGCTAGCTTCAATCCAAGGTCAGCAGGAAGCTGATGAGGGGAAGGAGAAATATTCACTGAGGATTTAGACTTATTGGCTTCTTTCGAGGTGGATACTTTATTCCTCCCCTTCATAAGCTCCCGTAAACTCTTGTCATTTGCTTTCAAAGCCATGTCTTCCTCTTCTTCGTCTAAAGTGTCTTCCAAGTAAGTGATCACAAGAGCAGGGGTGTGAACACTTGAATGTCTATCCGGTTCTTCCTCGGCCTCCGATATTAAAATCGCTTGAACTCCCCATGCTTCCTCTTCTTCGAATTGAAATTTATCAATTTCCTTTTTGAGCGAGGAACTAGAAGAGGCAACCCCTTCTTTAGCTACCAGTACTCTGAGGAGAGCTTGTTGAATCGGTGGGACGACCAGAGGAACACCCTGTGGGACTAGGTGAGCTACTGGGGGAAGATCGTATGGAGCCAAAAAATTTGGCCAAGACACGTCGATCCGATTTATCCATTGGTCACCCGCCCTTATAGCGTTGCTGACCTCTTGAAATTTTTCTGAAAGAGGCTTGAAATCAAAAATTAGATGGACAGCCTGAAGTTGCCCATCTTCACTTACAAAAATCTGGGATCTCAGCAGGTAATTGAGGGCTGTTACGTTAGTAAAGCGGAGTCGAGGAGCTACATGCCTTCTATCTGTTGATACCAAGAAAGAACTAAGCATAGTTAGAAACTTAAAGTCCATTGTCTAAAAAAAAAAAAAGAAAAAAAACAACAACAATAAAACAACAAGACAAAAAGAAGTAAAACAAGGCCGAGGACAAAGAGCCTAAATCTATTGTTAGGGAACCTAAATCTAAGATATTCCACCTAGCTCTCCCGGTTGGGTTGGGCAATGAGACCGTCATGCCATGCTCCTGAAGCAATCATGTAGTCGTCTTTCATCCCCTTGTTAGATTTAGGGAGACAGGAGATGAGTCTGACAATATTAGATTGGGATTTAAGGTAAAATCCCACCCCTTTTTGTTTGTGACACTCGTACATGTGAACCACATCATGCCAAGTGAGCCCCAAACCTAAATGCTGGTTCAGAGCATCGATACTGCCTAGAATCCTAAAAAGATTGGGTGCACACTGGTGAGGATAGATCCTATAGTTACAGAGATATTCTCTTGTAATATCACCCATGGGGAGAGTCATTCCCCCTTCTATGAAAGCTATCATAGGGATTATGACCTCTTTCAGTTCTCGGTCAGTTGCTATTCCTTCCGGGGAACAATACCACGGGACGACCTCCTGTGGTATGTGATACTCTCTCTTAAAAATCTCTATCTTAGTAGAGCTATCCACTAAATACTTAAATCTACCAATTTCGAACAAGTAAAGAGGAAAAACACTAGAAATGACAACTGGTGGAAATGAGACGTTAAAGGCCGAGGAGGCTGGCCGAGGAGAAAAAGAAGGGTTCAAAAGAATCAAAACTTACGCAGACTAAGATGAGCGGTGATCCTTGAAATCTTTAGAAGAACTCTCAAGGATATCTAAAGAAGCAGGAGTTCGATGGTTCAACAGGTCTTATGAGCTTGAATGCTTGAGTTCGCTGGAGAGTTTGAGAGATTGTAAAGTAAGGGAAGAATGACTTCCTGCAAGACTTTATATAGTGGGCAATAATGGGTGGGAGTTATCCTGCCTAAATCCTAACGAGAAAACATTGACCGTCGGATCAAGGTCTCACTGTTAGATGCAGAGAACATAATGCCGCTTGGAGCAATTGATGACATTTCGTGGATTCCGAAACGTCAGTAACAATGATGACTCGCATAAAACTATATCCCCACACGTGTAAACTCAGATATTTTGACATTTCTAGCCCTTAATTTCAAGGCAAATCAAAATTCCACTTCTCCTCGGATGTGAGGGAAAAACTAGAATTTTGAGGGGCTATTGTGGGGATAAGAGCCCAATTTTGTATATTGGGTTTTGGGCCTTACCTGAAGATGTGGATATGTTTGAGGAGGAATAAATGATTGGAAAAAGTTCCAAAGTTGAGAATTACGTAAGTAAAGAATGGAGGAATATAGTCCGAGGAGTAGCTCCTTCTCGGATACGATGAATATCGGTCAAGCATGCATTTGGATAATTTAGGTGACCTTTCAGGGAGTTCCAATGATTATGATGAACTTTAAGCATATACAAAGGTGATAAGAACACAGAAATATCTACAAGAAAAGCACAGAAATATTTACAAGAAAAGCTGCTACCACCGCATTAAATGACTGCAACAACTTTTTTAGCTGCATTTATGTGGAAAAGACCCCTAAACAGTGCAGTCTTAACTGCCACCATTCATAGAGAGTCAAAGAAGATGTTTGATGGGACATGCACTCAGGTAAAAGCTTAAATGGTTAACAAGTGTACGATTAGGATGGCCTGAAAGGGACTATATAATGTAAAAGACCTCCTGAGAGAAGGGAGGGGGGGGGGGGAGAGAGAGAGAGAGAGAGAAAAAGAGAGAAAATGAATTACTGTATCACTAAGAACTGTATTAATATTCAGAACTATTAGATTAATTCATAATCTATCTCCTCAGACAATCATTTTATGTAGGTTTACGTGTGTTTCATGCTTGTTCATCTTTAAAATCCTTATTAACCGTTGTCCAATCCACCAAAAACCTAGCTCTTTCACCCACTCTCTACAAATTCATTGTACTGGGCTCATTGGGCTCATATCCCATATCTTTTGGCCTTGGGCTACAAATCGTGACCCCACATAAACTATTTTGAGTATTAATATAACTAAAATAATAAAGAACATATTATGTTTTAAAAATCATCTTCTTCTATTTTTATTTTTATGTAATTTTGGTGCGTATTACATATAAAATATTGAGTATTGACATAAAATATTGAGGATTTTTGCTAAAGTCGTTATTTTAATTAGGAAGGTTATTTTAAATAACTTGAAAAGAAAACAAAGTAAAAGTTGACAAATGATATAAGTTGTCGTACCTTGCGAGAATACTTTTGTTGCAATTGAAATTCAAAATGAAGTTTTTTTATATATAGTGTAATAATCATTTATTAATGAGATTAAAAAAAATTATAAAAGAAGAGTAGCTATGAGTTACACAGATGTAACATGTAAGAAATTGAAGAGCTATGAATTACAAATGATGATATAATAACTTTACTCCAAAAAAAAAAAAATGATGATATAATAACCCACTAACTTTTTTGTTTTATGTAAATACCCATTAACTATACCTATGAGTTATACAAAGTACAAACCATTACTCTCTCAAAAAAAAAAAAAAAAAAAAGTACAAACCATTAAATTGGCAGTTATTTATTTATTTATTTTTAAATGTGTTATACCAAAAGATATGTATCCATTTATCGTATTGATTCCTGTATTATATTTAAAATTTTAAGTTCGACAATTTTTTTGTTTTCATTTATAACACAAAATGAAATAAATCTTTTTTTTTTTTCTTTTGAACTCAAAAGGATGTAAATCACTATATTTTTTTTATTTTGTACTCATTTTTTATCCTATAAAACTTAAATAGAAATGGTAATAAATAGGTGTGTGTAAAACAAAAGTGTAAGTGTAGTTTATTTAAATCTAGAATCCCCCCTAAATGATGTGTAATAGTGATACCCACTTAAATAAAAATGGCAATAATTTGGTTTTTTCTCCCCTAAATCTCAAATGATAGGTGTAATTATAATATATATATATATATATAAATATATGTATGGAGAGAGAGAGAGAGAGAGAGAGAGAGAGAGAGAGCTAATTTTTTGTTTTGTTTTTTGTTTGATTACACTTAAAATAGAAATATGTGTAGAATTTTTTTTTTTTTTTTAAAGATTGCCTTTTAGGTTACTCAACCCACCAAAATAACTCCTTTTAGGTTACTTATATATATATATATATATATATATATATATATATATAATATAGTGGATATTTAACTATATTTTATTAAAGAATTTATTATAAAGGTAGAATTGATAGTGTATATTTAAGAACAATTTGGAATTTATAGTGTGCATTTAAGGACAATATTTAGGATTAAATGTATTGACATATGTCAAATGTGTTATGTTATGGACAAATTGCTTTCGCCATGCAACACTATTTGTCCACATCATTCTAAATAGATAGAAGATTGTAGCACTTGTCATTGTTGTGTGCATTTGCCAGTTGTGAGATCCAACTTTTATAATATATTAGTTATTAACCCGTGCTTCATATGGTTTTTTTTTTTAATCAGTTGTAAGGACGCATTTGAGACCTAAGCCCAAAAGTTAAAAGGATTTAGGCCCAAAGAGCCTAATACAATGAATTTGTAGAGAATGAGTTGGAAAACTAAGCTTTAATGAGTTGGGTAGCAATTACAGTGGATCCAAATGGCAATAAAGTAAAAGTAGACTGGTATTATCTAAAGAAAATCGTCCTCGGCACAGTTTGAAGAGATCAGTTCTTGTATATAATTCTTGAAGTTGATTACAAGAGTAGTTCTTATTGCTATAGTATTTCTCGCTCAATCCCTTGATCCCCTCTTTTAGGATCTTCCCATTGCTTTACATTCTCCTCCTTTCATCTCCACCTTCCACGTGTACATTAGATTGCTAATGCTGATCCTTGTTTCATCAGCCCCTTCTTGAAGTCTTTGGGGAGTTGCTATAAGGTTGAAAAGTACTGTTTAGATATCACTTCCTCATTAATGCGGTCAGAGAATTAGCTATAGAGCATTCAATGCAGTGGTAACAGCTTTCTCTTAGATATTTCATAGCTCCCGTTTATCCTGTACGTTCATAGTGCATATTCTTATCAACAGAATCTCCTAAAATGTTACTCTGGATAACCAAACACACCTTCTGATTTTTGCATCATTTGGCTGAGGAGATTCTCTTTCTTGGCCTATCTTCCCTAGCCTTCTCATTAGTAGCTTGCTTGTGGAGTCCCGAGTCTTACATCTTTATTACTATTTTTTTGTTCTCGGACCACTAAGCGTTCTCAGATAGGGCCCAAGGCCCAACATACATTCTTGGGCCCCTTATCCCTACATCAGTTATTTGGTTTAAAGTTAATAAAAACTTATCTTTAAATTGTAAAGAAAAATTTCAAGTCTCAACCATTATTGAAAAACCATCATATTTCTAGTGTTGAAAACTCCAAATACGACACATAACACATTCTTGATGACTTTGAGGGGGAAACAAAAACATCATAATTTAAAGAAAAGATTTAGGGTTTATATTGATATGAAATTAATGAAAAGAAAAATTATAAAAAGTTGGTAGAATGGATGGGAACAAATAGTACTTTCTTTTAAGGTACATAATCCTAACAAAGCACAATTACAAATAACGATAACTATAATATCTAAATTAATGTCAAAGTGAAAATTAAATTAATAAGAATTTTTACTAAATAAAAATAATTTCCAACGATGATTATGCAAATGATGTCACAAAAAAAAGAAAAAAAAGAAAAAAAAAAGGAGAGAAACATCTTACAAAAAGTATGGAAGTTGATGAGGCTGAGAAATTCACCAATGAGTCATACAATGCCTTCACGCTCGTATGTTAACCTACACAAGACAAAGGAGAAAAACTTATCAAAGGGCATCAGTGTGGCGCTGGCCAAATACCCTCCGAAGGTCAAGTCAGAAAGTATTCTCACAACTCTAGAGTGTTAGAGAGGGTAAAATCATGCGTACCTCTATTGATGAGAGTATTGGGGCTTTTATAGTAATCGAAAGTTTTTCCTCTTAGACTTGGCATCCAAGTCTTTTCCTTGTAGGAGTCCTCCTTTTTAGAGTTCGAAACGTGGTGGACAGATCTTCTCCTTATAGGGAAGATCTTTACCAAATATATGAGATTTCTAGAGTTCAAGTAGTGCAAGGACTTTGTTTAGGGCCTTACGAGAATGGGCCAAAATATTCCCACTAAGGGGTCCAACAGGCCCATGGCCAACCAGCCCATCTTTCTTCGCTCCGTCCGTATCAGGTCCGTCCACATGAGATCTGTCCACTTAAGGCCTTGTGCAAATGACGGGCTCGTCTATCCTTACGTCCGTGGACTGTAGCCGGCCCGTACAATCACAATAGGCATCCTAGCGTGTTTTTTCTCCCTTTCAGTTGCCCCCTCACCCAATGGGTCTGTCCTGCATAAGAGAACGGACTCATGGGGTGACGGATTTAAAATCTCGATCATGTTTCCATAACGTCTAGGTCCGTGAACTTTCATCCATACATTGCTGGATCAGGAGTTAACACATTAATGAGTTGTGCCAAGTGTCATCCTGTCAATGGCCATTGTTTTGGAACGAGGTGTCGCTTCGTCTTCCATGCACATCCTTTATAAATATCGACCCCTCCGCCCCTCATTTTTCCACTTGTTGCTGGAAGAAATTGTTAGAGCGAGTCTGTCACACCTGTCAGGAACAGTCCGTTCACTCACATACCCGTCGCCTGCCACATCTTGCTTACTTCGATCTTCTGGTGAGTTGTTTCCTACCCGTCCTCTTTTAATTTTAGCTCTTATTTATCTCTTTTTACACTTTATGCACTCGTCGTTCCTTCCAAACCTGTCAGAGTCTTAGGTTTTGTCATTACCTGTAGGCCATGTCTAGTGCGTCGAGTAATCAGTCGGTCGTCCGTGACGGGGCGGATTACGAAGAGGTATACCCGTCAGGTCCCAAAGACCACGACATCCCGAGCGAGGAGAGTAGTCCGTCATCATCCTCCTCGTCCTCAACAAATGAGGGCTTGGAGATGATCGAAATACAAAAGGGTTCAGCTGACGACGAGGAGCCAATAGTTAGGTCCATTGTGGGAGCTGATGGACTTAGGGAGTTCATCATGCTCCCAGAGTGGACGGTACACGCCTTCACATCTACTATCAAGGAAGGCCATTTTAACACCCTTAGGGCCCGTTACCAAATCCCAGACCACATCCCACTCCGTCTACCTTACATGTCAGAAAAATGTTATTACAAAGGAGTTGACGGAGTAGGTGTGTACGAACAAGTGCTTAAGGCTGGCTTGAGATTTCCGTTAAGTTCGTTACACCGCGAACTCTTAAACTACCTAGGTATATCCGTCAGTCAGGTGTCTCCTAATGCATGGAGAGTTTTCATTGCGATGGAGGTTCTGTACGGAGCCATGTCGGACGGTGGGAGAAGGCTTACGATAAAAGAGTTCCTTCATTGCTACCGTCCAGATGAGATAGACAAGTCGAGGGGCATGTATAGCTTCGTCCCTAGGAGCCCCGTCCTGAAAGTTATTTTTGAAACCCCGGACTCAAATAGAGACTGGAAGAGCAGCTACTTTTTCATAGAATGAGATAATTGGATGTGTCATCCAGGGGAGACGGACTTCATGCCTGTCGACACAGTTTGGGGCATTTTATACCCATCCGGTATGGCCCGTTGTAAATGACTCCGTGCAGCTTAATAATTTTTATAATGTTTCTAACATCCGTCCTCTTTGATGCAGTTCGACGGCGTCCCTAGATTACACTTGAGGAATTCAGTTTCCTTGAAAAAAAAATTTCAAAGACAAAGCCCAAGGAGCGGACGTGGGCCAAGCTCGTCAACCTCAACACCATCTACTGGTATTGTGACGGGCCTGAGCCAACCCCGGCGGCATTAAAGTACGAGAAGCAGACCCGTCTACGTGAGTCCGTCAACCCTTTATGACCTATTTTTTACCGTCATTATCATTATCATTTCTTAATCCGTCTACCTTTTTCAGAGATGGAGGATGCAAAAAGGTGAGCAGCTATAAGACTTCAGGCCGCGAAGAACAAAGAGGCTGGAACGGACCCTATGGGGACGGGCTCCAGCAAGCAGAATCTGAAGAGGAAATTGCCCGCAAAGGGTGACCGTCCATCAAAGCAGCCCAAGGTCCCCCTGGAGCCAGTCGTCGACTTGATGGCTGAAGGGAATAAGTCGGTCACTCCGGCTAAACACGGTGCGGGCAAGGGTCTGATGACGGGTCCGTTTGGCAACTAAAATAAGCCACCCGTCTTGCTTCGTGAGGACTTCAAGTATGCCCTAGAGAGGTTGTCGTCAATCATTACTACCGATGACTACGAGGATCTGGGGAATCACTCAACGGAGGCGATGGGGGAGACGGGCCTCTTCAACATTGCTCAGGTAATTACTCCGTCGTCTTTGGTCCATCCGTTCACCATTTTCTGCCTTTAAACATTTTACTTATGCATTTTTGTTGTCCCTCAGGCTATGATCATGATGAAAGGCATGATGGGACAGTGTCTCAATCGTGAGACGACCATTGGCTGGATTCCTGAGAAAGCCAAGGTGATGGAGGAGGAGCTGCTCGATCTCAAGGCCTAGAAGGTCATCTAGGAAAAGAAGCTAAAGATGGCCGAGACGGCCTAGGCGAGTCTATCCAGCAGACGGACCGTCTGAAGAGAGCCCTGGTGGAGAAAGACAATGAGGTCCGTCAAGCCAAGGAGGATGCTATACGCGAGTACCGTGACTCCGACGCCCTCATTGTGGAACTGAGTCTTGTTTATAACAACGGGTTCGACGATGCTCTCCGTCAGGTGAGGTCGTTGTACCCGGATATAGACTTATCCACCGTCACCGTCACTGCCCCCGAGCCGTCAACCATCCAGCCCGTTCAGTCGGAAGATACTGATGTTCTTTTCGACGAGAATGTCCCTGTCCGCGAAGCTCCTATAGATCAAACTGTTGCGGACAGCCAGGCTAAGGACATTGGGGACCGTCTAGCTGAAGAGAGAGAGAGAGAGAGCAGATTTGTAATAATTTAGTTTTGCTAATTAATCCTTTTTTTTTCTTTTTTCTTTTTTATATCAAGTGTGGAACAATTTTTAATACCCGTCATGTTTATGGGGTTTATATGTACATTGACCATTCAGTATGTTTACATTCTGCAAGGTCTGTTGACCTTTGTTTTATCTTTGTGAAATGCATGTGTTTTATTTTAAAGCATATTTCATGTTAAAATGAACTCCGTTCCGCTTATACGATTCCTCCGTTCATTAATCGTTTAACCAAGGGTTGTCATCCCTTAAGATGATTTGTGGGACTTATAGAAATACCATTTGTTTTAGAATGGTCCGTTTAGTACGTGGGTTTAGCCTGAATTCCAAGGGCTATCACCCTTTGAGATGGCCCGTTCATCTTGTGGTTGTTATTTTTGAGCCCGTCCATTGTGTAGACTTAGCACATTCCATCCTTTTTGGATGATCCGTCCATTTTGCGGACGTTATTCTGGGTCCGTCCATTATGTGGACTTAGTAGTTACCATCCATTTAGGATGATCCATCCACTTGTGGACGCTATTACTTATCCATCCATTATCTGGACTTAGTAGCTACCATCCTTTTTGGATGATCCGTCCATCATGTGGACAATATTACTAGTCCGTCCACTATCTGGACTTAAGGTTTTCATCCTCTTAGGATGATCTGTCCATCATGTGGACAGTTTTACTGGTCCGTCCATTATCTGGACTTTAAGGTTTTCATCCTCTTGGGATGATCCATCCATCATGTGGACAATCTTACTGGTCCGTCCATTATCTGGACATAAGGTTTTGATCCTCTTGGGATGATCCATCCATCATGTGGACAATCTTACTGGTCCGTCCATTATCTAGATTTTAAGGTTTTCATCCTCTTGGGATGATCCGTCCATCATGTGGACAATCTTACTTGTTTGTCCACTATCTGGACTTAAGGTTTTCATCCTCTTGGGATGATCCGTCCATTGTGTGGACAATATTTTTAACCGTCTGATATTGACTTAACTAGATTAAGCAGGAAAAATTTAGTAGAGTCTGAAAGAAATCTTTATAGGAAAAAAAGGTGTCTGCCCCCTTGGGATTTAAAAAAGCACTAGTAGAGAGATTTGTTCAAAGTAAAGGTAAAGAAAAATAAATGGAAATAGCTATTCAAAGCAAAACTACTGAAAACTTTAGAAATAAACTGGAAAGTTGGGGGGGTTGATGCCCTTTTATGTCGTCTTTATTGGTTGTATCTCTGTAGGTGCTCTGTGTTCCACGGGTGTTGCAATTTCCGTCCGTCCATGGTTTCGAGGTAGTAGGTCCCCTTCCTCTGCTAAGACGAGATCTTGTAAGGTCCTTCCCAGTTTGGGCCAAGTTTTCCTTGTGAAAGATCTTTAGCCGTTCCATTACCTTCTGTAGCACAAGGTCCCCGATCTAAAAGTCTCTGTGTCTAACTTTGGAGTTGTAGTATTTTTCCATGAGGTTTTGGTATCGGGCCATCCTTTGTTCAGCTGTAGCCTGGACTTCGTCGACTAGGTCTAGCTGTAGCCGCAAAGCCCCTTCGTTCTTGTCCTCATTGTAGCTCTCCACTCGATAACTTGTAAGCCCTATCTCTGCTGGAATGACAGCCTCGCTCCCGCATGCTAGCCTGAATGGTGTTTCTCCAGTGGGTGTTCTTGCCGTTGTGCGATATGCCCATAAGATACTTGGTAACTCATCGGGCCAGATGCCTTTTGCCCCCTCGAGTCGGGTCTTGATGATTTTGAGCAGGGACCGGTTTGTGACTTCAACTTGCACATTCGCCTGTGGATGTGCGGGTGATGAGTAGTGATTTCTGATGTCTAATTCTGAGCAGAAATCTTGGAATGCCTTGTTGTCAAACTGCTTTCCGTTATCGGAGATGAGTACCCTCGGTATCCCGAATCTACATATGATATTTCTCTATACGAAACTCCTGATGTTTTTCTCCGTGATAGTCGTCAGAGCTTCCGCTTCCACCCACTTAGTGAAGTAGTCGATCCCTACCACCAGAAATTTCAGCTGTCGCGCAGCCGTTGGGAAAGGGCCCATGATGTCTAGCCCCCATTGGGCGAACGACCAAAGGGCCTTCATGGGTGTCAGTTCTTCGGTTGGTTGCCTAATTAGGTTACCGAACCTTTGACATTTGTTGCAAGTTTTGATGTAGGCTTGTGCGTCCTTCTGCATTGTAGGCCAATAGTATCCTGCCCGAATCAGTTTGTGTACTAAAGACCACACCCCCGAATGGTTTCCGCAGATACCCTCATGGACCTCTCTCATTACATAGTCTGCTTCCTCGTGGCCCAAACACCTTAGGTATGGTCGTGAGAATCCCCTCTTGTACAAGACGTCATTGATTATTATGAATCGCGAAGCCCGAACTTTCAGTTTTCTTGTTGCGTCTTTGTTGTCTGGGAGCGTGCCTTCCTTCAGGTAGGCCGTTAGTGGCGTAGTCCAATTGTATTCTGGGTTTACTTCCTGCACTTCTGCCCTACTGTTAATGATTGAGGAATTCTGGATGAACGACAATACCTGATCGGGGGCCATCATGACCTCTGCAGAGGCGGCTTTCGCGAGCCAGTCAGCACATTCGTTCTCCTCCCTTGGGATTTGGACGAATGTGACCTGGAGGGTGTCGATCCGTCTCCTGACCTCTTCCAAGTATTTCTTCATCTTTTCCCCCCTACACTCATAGGCGCCGCTAATCTGACTAACTATTACCTGCGAATCGCAATGTACAACCATGGCCTCGGCGCTTGCTGCCTTCGCCTGGTCTAATCCTGCCACTAATGCCTCATATTCGGCCTCATTATTGGTTGTCGGGAAATCCAGCCGAATCATACACTTGATTTTATCTCCGTCAGGGGTTTGAATTACTACCCCGGCACCTCCAGCTTGCCTGTTTGATGATCCATCCGTGTGGATGTTCCATTGTCTGAGGGCTTGTGGCTCTTGCTGCTCTGTTTGCGTGTATTCGGCGATGAAGTCCGCCACTGCTTGGCCCTTTATTGCGGTTCGTGGTTGGTAATGTATGTCAAATTCGTTTAGCTCTATCGCCCATAGGGCCATTCGTCCGGCTGCTTCGGGGCTGCTCATTGCTCTTTTTAGGGGTTGATTTGTTAGGACGATGATGCTGTGGGCTTGGAAGTATGGTTTCAGTTTTCGGGCTGCGATTATCAGTGTGAAGGCGAGCTTTTCCATGTGGGGGTACCTTTCTTCAGCCCCCCGGAACCCCCTGCTTATGAAATAGACGGGTCGCTGAGTTCCTTCCTCTTTTCTTACTAGGACGGGCTGAGCAAGGGTGGCGAGGCGAGGTATTTCTTTAGATCTTCAAATGCCTTCTGGCATTCATCCGTCCACTCGAATGATTTCTTTAGGACGCGGAAGAACGGTAGACACCTGTCTGTTGCTTTTGAGACGAACCTGTTCAAAGCAGCAATTTTGCTGTTCAAGCTCTGTACGTCCTTTACTGTCCTTGGCGGTTCCAGCTCCATGGTGGCCCATATTTTCTCTGGATTGACCTCTATTCCTCTTTGGGACACCATAAAACCCAAGAATTTTCCCGTTGTTACTCCGAATACACCCTTGCCCGGATTCAGTTTCATGTTGTATGACCGTAGGGTATCGAATGTCTCCTAGAGATCGCTCAGGTGATCTTTTTCGAGTGGGCTCTTAACCAGCATGTTGTCGACGTAGACCTGTACGTTCCTTCCTATCTGGTGTGCAAACATTTTGTCCATTAACCTTTGGTACGTTGCCCCAGCATTCTTGATTCCGAATGGCATCACCTTATAGCAAAAGAGGCCTTGGCTGGTGACGAAGGATGTTTTCTCCTGATCAGATTCCTCCATCTTGATCTGATTATAGCCTGAGAAGGCGTCCATAAAACTTAGGAGCTGGTGTCTGGCCGTGGAGTCGACCAGCGCATCTATCCGCGGGAGGGGGTAGCTGTCCTTTGGGCACGCTTTGTTAAGGTCCGTGAAGTCGACACACATCCGCCCCTTTCCACTAGCCTTCTTGACCATGACCACGTTCGCCAACCACTCCGGGTAGTATACTTCCCTAATGAAACCCGCCTCGAGTAGTTTTCCGACCTCTTGCGCTATTGCTCTGTCCCGTTCGGGAGCAAACACTCGCTTTTTCTACCGGACGGGTGGGGTTGAAGGGTTCACATTCAGCTTGTGTACTATGACAGAGGGATCGATCCCGGGCATGTCTTCGTGGTTCCATGCGAAAACGTCTTGGTTCCTCCTGAGGAATGTTATGAGGGCCTGGCGCACAGGCTGGCAGGCCAATGTTCCTATTCTCGTCGTCCGCTCTGGTTTTAATTCGTTGAGCGTTATCTCCTCCAGCTCTTCGATTGGTTCTACGACCGTCCGCTGCTCTTCTATGCACATTGCCTGATGATGATCTTCCATTTCTAGCATGGCAATGTAGCATTCTCGGGCGATTGCCTGATTCCCTCGCAATTCCCCAATCCCATAGTCCGTTGGGAACTTGATCATTAGGTGGTATGTTGATGTTGCTGCTTTCCATGAGTTAAGTGTGGGCTGTCCGAGAATACCATTGTAAGCGGAGGAGTAATCCACCGCGAGGAACATTACATTCCTAGTGAGTTCTTGCGGGTAATCGCCCACCGTTACAGGGAGTGTGATGGAGCCTATTGGGAATACCCTTGTCCCTCCGAAACCGACAAGTGGAGCACTCGCCGACATCAATTGTGCTCTGTCTATCCCCATTTGCTGGAATGCTGGATAGTATAGAATGTCTGCTGAGTTGCTATTGTCGATTAGTACTCGGTGGACGTTGTAGTCCCCCACACGTATGCTGTCGACCAGCGCATCATCATACGGATGATGGAGTCTTCTTGCGTCTTCTTCGGTGAATCCAATGATAGGGCTCTCCACCCGTGTGGTATTAGGCTTAGATCTTGTTAGATGGACGTTCAGGACCGATCTGAGGTACGTTTTTCGAGCTTTTTTGGAAGAACCGGTAGCCGCGGTCCCTCCCACTATCATCCTTATGTTTCCGATGGGGGGTCTAGGACGCTCGTTATCCCGTCGGGGGGCCAGCTCTTGGCGATTGTGATCCGCTCTCTCTTTGTTGACGAACTTCTGCAACTTCCCTTGTCTAATGAGGGCTTCAATCTGCTGCTTCAGGTCGTAGCAATCGGCTGTGTCGTGGCCATGATCTCGGTGGAAACGACAATATTTGTCTCACGGCCGTTTGCTTGGGTCGCTCTTTAGTTTCCCCGGGAATGTCAGTGTCTCCTCGTCTTTGATTTGCATCAAAACTTGGTCAATCGGGGCGTTCAGAGGGGTGAAACTTGTGAACCTTCCGCCCGGGGGCTTAGGGCGCCTTTCGTCCCTTCTGTCTCCTGTCCTTGGTCTTTTCTGCCCTTGATCCTGACACCCGTCCACCTGGCGTTCCCTTTTCCTGGGCCTTTCCTCCCGTGCAAGTAGCGCGTCTTCCACGTTCATGTACTTGGTGGCCCTGTAGAGTACCTCTGACATGGTTTTGGGGTCGTTTTTGTATAGTGAAAACAAAAACTTGCCCTTACGCAACCCGTTTGTGAAAGCCGCCACCAGTATTTTGTCGTCGGCTTCATCGATCGAGAGTGCTTCCTTATTGAAGCGGGTTATGTAGGATCTTAGTGTGTCGTCTTCTCTTTGCCTAATGCTCATTAAGCATGCCGTGGACTTCTTGTACCTGTGTCCCCCTATAAAGTGCGAGGTGAACTGAGCACTTAATTCTTTGAAAGTGCTGATGGAGTTCGGCGTCAGCCGACTGAACCAAATCCTCGCGGGACCCTTCAGTGTGGTTGGGAAGGCCCTACATATGATTTTGTCCGGTACCCCTTGTAGATACATCAAGGTCTTGAATGTCTCTAGGTGGTCTAGGGGATCCTTGACCCCATCGTAGCTCTCTATTTGTGGCATCCGGAACTTGTGTGGTAGGGGGAAGGAATTGATGGGGCCGGTGAATGGAGAGTCGGTCCGGTTCACTAGGTCGTCCAAGTCGCTGGACATTCGTCCCTTTAGGGCGTTCATCATGACTTCCATCTGTTCTTTCATCGCCTGCATCTCCGCGAACATAGGCGGAGGAGTCGCATCCATGAGGGATGGGAGGCTCGTGTTTTGTCGTTCTGGCCTACTTGGGGCGTTGCTCCCTTCAGGCCCTTCTCGGTCTCTTTGCATGGCGCTGGTACCTTCCTGATCCTCCCTCCGGTTGTGGGGTGTTGTGTTTCTTTGACGCAGCTGTTCTTCTAGGTCATGATTTTGTTTGGTGAGACGCTCCACGGCCGCAGTGAGGGTCCGAACCTGTCTTTCGAGTGCGGTCGTGGGTAGTTCGTCTCCTTGGATGTCGTTGGTTGTTGCCATCGAGCGAGTGAGCACCATGCAACCCTTCTGTCTCAGGGATGAAGCAACGTCTGACTGCTTTCTTCTCACATTCCCATAGACGGCGCCAACTGATAAGGCTGAGAAATTCACCAGTGAGTCACACAATGCCTTCATGCTCGTATGTTAACCTACACAAGACAAAGGAGAAAAACCTATCAAAGGGCACCGGTGTGGCGCCGGCCAAATACCCTCCGAAGGTCAAGTCAGAAAGTATTCTCACAACTCTAGAGTGCTAGAGAGGGTAAAATCATGCGTACCTCTATTGATGAGAGTATTGGAGCTTTTATAGCAATCGAAATTTTTTCCTCTTAGACTTGGCATCCAAGTCTTTTCCTTGTAGGAGTCCTCCTTTTTAGAGTCCGAAACGTGGTGGACAGATCTTCTCCTTATAGGGAAGATCTTTACCAAATATATGAGATTTCTAGAGTTCAAGTAGCGCAAGGACTCTGTTTAGGGCCTTACAAGAATGGGCCAAAATATTCCCACTAAGGGGTCCAATAGGCCCATGGCCAACCAGCCCATCTTTCTTCGCTCCATTCGTATTAGGTCCGTCCACATGAGATCCGTCCACTTAAGGCCCTATGCAAATGACGGGCTCGTCTATCCTTACGTCCGTGGACTGTAGCCGGCCCGTACAATCACAATAGGCATCCTAGTGTGTTTTTTCTCCCTTTCAGAAGTGTATATATATATATATATATATATAGAAACACACGTTTCATGGAATTGGAGTACCTCCCAACTAAATTGAAGGTTACGCGTAAGTGTTTGACGGTAGCACTAAACCAGTAAAATATTTGCATTAAACACTCGACCACCTTCCAAGTTCCCAATGACAAATAAGTATATTTAGTGGGAATGATATACATTTGTATTTGTCTTTTTTTTTTTTTTTTTTTTTTGTGTGTGGTGGTTATCAAGTATGACTCATTATTTTAGTGTATGTGTTCTGAGTTATGCTCTCTCTTTCTCCTATTATTTTTGTTTGTTGTTTTTCTTACATTTAAGCCTTACTCTTTTTTTTTTTTTTTTTGGTATTTTTTTTTTAGGGTGACATATCAATAATTTAGTTAGATTGCATAGCACGAACATTGGATGAATTTGGGTGAGCGAAGTGGTAGTCAATCTATCAAGTAGTTGTTAAAGTTTGTAAATATCCTACCATATGATTTTTTTTTTTTTTTTTTGAGAAACTACAATATGAAATTTAATATTGTCCTTTGTTGTGCCTTTAATTGCACTTTTGATGATTTTATAAGCAATTGCTATATATGTAAATTTGCAAAAAAAAAAAAAAAAAAAAAGATACTGGGGAAGTTATCTTTAAAGATAAAATTTAAAAATTGTGGAGAAAATTGCTTCTAAATAATAGACTAACTTTTAGGGGTAAAAACCTAAAACATGGTTTTTTTTTTTTTTTTTTTTTTTTTTTTTTTAAGATAAAATTATAAAATCATGGAGAAAATTGCTTCTATATAATAGGCAAAATTTTAGGGATAAAAATACCTAGGTAAAAACCTAAAATGTGTGTTTTTTTTTTTTTTTTTTTCTCTTTTCTTTAAATATAATTAAAATTATACTAGCATCTGAGCATGCGCGTGAGGCTCTTCTATTTTTTTTGGATAAAATTTAATAATTTGCATAAATTATAATTTGAGATTAATATATTTTTCAATTACAAAAAAAAAAAAAAAAAAAAAAACCTATGAATATGATGAAAAAATTATTTCACCACAAACGCTTAACACTTATTACATCCCTAGTTGTTGTTGTTGTTGTTGTTGTTGTTGTTGTTTTTTTTTTTTTTTTTTTTTTTGTGTTTGGAAAATATATTAATCCCAAATTATAATTTATCCAAATTATTAATTTTTACAAAAAAAAAAAAAAAAAAAATAGAAAAGCCTTTGAGCACATGCATGAGCGAGTGCTTAGAGGCTAGGTTAATTTAAAATTACTAAAAGCTCAATAAAAACTCAAATCTCATGTTCAACCCCACTACCAAGTTCCACAAACCATATGAAAAAAAAATTCGATTTTCTTTTTAAAACTCATCCAAAATTTAGAGTTTTTTTTACATTAAAAAAAAAAATTTAGAGTTTTAAACAACACTATCTTTTCTTTAAATAAATAAAAAAACACTCACGGTGACTAATTTATATACTCTCTCTTGTTTTATTTTATTTCTCTCTTTCTCACTCACAATCTCCTTATTATCATAGTCAAAATTGGATAACTACTTCAAAAAAAAAAAAAAAAAAAAAAAAAAATATAAAACTATAGACACATTTTTCCATATGAATTCAAATTCATTTTTTTTTTCCTGATTTAATTCAAGCTAACTGCGTTTAACTTCTTATTCTTATCTTTTTTTTCTTTTTCTTTTTTTTTTTTTTTTAAAAAAAATGCTTAGGATTCTCTCTTCTTAGTTATTCCTTATTAAAAAATAAATAAAAAACAACAAAAAGAAATCTCTTATTCAAACTTCCTCTATTTCCCATGTTTCACATTTCCACGTTCTTTTTCTGTTTTATCATCTCCATTCTAATTGCATCGTTTAAATTGTTAATGATGTTGATTTCAAGAGTCTAGGCTGTGATTGCCCGTTCATCCTCATGCACCAATTTGAAACCAAAATCCTTTCATTCATAATGGCATTTAAACGTATTAGATCAAAACTCCATAAGACTATATCATAAAAGCAGAAGAAACGAAGCAAATATCATAGGAAATAGGAATGAGATCAAACTTGCTAGCAGTAATCACTATTGGGAAACATGTACTAAAAGGTATGTTTGCACTATTCAATCTATTCAATTTTTCTGTCAAAAATTTTCTTTTACTTTGTTTGGACCAAAAACTCTTGAGAAAGACAGTAACATCCTTATTCCATTCACATTGTGGTTTGCATTGAATAGTAGTCTACATTGATGCATTAAATAGTAGTCTAAACACAAAAACTTGATGGATTAAACAAAAACGTACTACAATTTTACAACTATAATATAAGAAAAATTCTGGTTCCACATTCAATTACACAACTTTGTTCACAACTCGTTTATGTGGCAAGTTGTGGTTGGTGGAAAGGTATCTTCATATGGACCCACCATTACCCTTCTAACAACCACAACTTGCCACATGGGCGAGTTGTGGGTAAGGTTGTGTAATTAGGTGTGGCACCAGAATTTCTCATAATATAAAAATGCGGGTCCCACTTGGTAATGATTAAAAAAAAAAAACAAATAACAACTTTGCTAGAATAGAAATCAATACTAGCATAGAACTCTGGAAAAAAAAAAAGTATATATAATGCAAACAAAGCATGCCTCCCATCAAAAAGAAAAAAATTTCTTTTCATACCATCCTCTTTCTTTGGATCTCAGAGTTTCTATGGAGTTTTTAAAAGCATTCAAGTTGGGCTTTTAAGTCAAACATTCAAATTGTGGGGCCCGAGGGCCCAGAACCCCCAGCCCACCTTTAGGCTGGCCCATGGCCCAAGCCGAGGAGGGCGATCTCCCCAGATGGTCGGCTTAAAGGTTTTAGTTCTTCCAAGGCCCAAGCCGAGGACACACCCCTCCTCGGCACACCTAGTCTAATCTAGGTAGGGGGCAGACCCAGTGTAGGTGGTCACATCCACACTTAACAATTCTGCCTAGCCCTCCAAATTCCATTAATGATGACAAGACCCTTCACTAAGAAACGTTGGAGGCAGCAACCCCCAGTATGGGAAAGAACCTGTCTGATGGGACAAGTCCTGAACCATTAGCCCGGATGGCCAACAGCTGTAAGGCCAGGATCGAGCTAAAGAGGGTATATAAGGCAAAGAACCCCCCTGGTGAAGGGGGGCCTCCTCGGATCCCAGCCGAGGAGCAACCCCAGGCGTAGAGCAAATAACGAGAGGTCCGAAGAAGACTGGCGAAGGGCCGGCCGGAGCCAAACCCTTTGCCCCACTCTCTACAAATTCATTGTCGGGGGCCCACCTCTGAAAAAGGAGCCCCTACAATTGGCGCCGTCTGTGGGAAGGGTTAGTGCGCCGGCCGGCGCAACCGGCGATCATTCTAAGGCAGTTATTACTCAGAAGTTGGCGGTGCAAAAAAAAAAAAAAAAAGAAAAAGAAAAGAAGAACAGAAGAATGGCAGTGCGAAAAGAAAACTCAACAACAAGTAAAAGAAAAGTCCTTTATTATTTCAAAAACGATTACAAAAGATTACAAGTACAACAATCCTCATTATTTCATAAAAGAAAAGCTACAAATACAATCAGAGGCTCAGACAGGCATGTTTTACAAAAATTCCTACCAACTAATCCTACAATCAGAGGCCCAGGCGGACCAGTGTTGGAACTGGCCGGGCAAAAGGCTCGCAAAGAATTTATATCAGGAATGAGGGAAGTGTCAACCCGTACTTTTATTGGCGTCAAGAGAATGGGAGAACTTGACAGTAAAAGCACGGGAAGGGGGGCCTAGGGGCTGGCTCACCTTCAAACCAAAGCTTGAACAAAGTGAGGAGCCCCTAGACCCCGGAACACCCTCCCTCATGATGCTTCCTCGACCCCCTCCGAACTGCACGAGCATTGACCGTCGGAGACGGCAATACTCGGGCACCAGCCATGACGAGAGTTCGCGTGCCCCCTTCGTCGGAGGTGCGCTCTGGGGAAAGATGTTAGGTACTTCAATGACGTCCCCCCTGGCCACCATGCGAGACTCGGCCAGTGTTACGCCTAAACTCTGCCGCGCCGGCAGCCTAGTGGGGGCTGCGGCCACGGCGGCGCTTAACTCCAGGTCTCCTAACTGCGGTCACAACCCTGGTGGCAGTATCAAAAGGGCTCAAGAAGGTGAAAGTGTATACGTCTGTTTGCGGGGGAGAATTCATGGGATGAGGAGAAACACTCCCCCCAGAACGCCTTTTATGGAGGGCGAAAACCAGCGGGAGTTGAACCGCGTGGAATTCGAAGGGGGAGTTATCAAAGGGAATTAATTCCCACCCCATTCCAAGGGGATTGCCAGCTGCCTGATGCATGTTAATTCACAAAGGCATTAATGGAGGCGCGTTACGGGCACCGAAGCGTCAAACAGGGAGCACGGAAGGCCAAGCGACGCCTCGTAAACCAGAAAGATTAGGAACGCAAGATCAGCCTCACGTGCGAAGTCACAATCCGACCCGAGGAAAAACAACTCACAGGAAAAGACCCGTGGACGTCCTCACACCAAAAAACAAAGTCCTCGGATCCGAGGACAAACTCCTATTGGAGGCAACTGTGCAGTAGTGGTACAATGACTCTCGCTCCAGCGTCCTGCAAGGGGCTAGGGGGATGGACTTCTACCCGACGTGAGACTGAGTTGCCCGAAGAGGTGAACACTGTGTCCTCATGCTCGGGGTCCAATTGGAAACGATGGCAGCAATTGTACCTAGGTCTTGCATGGTCCTCGGACTCAAGCCTACGGGGAGCTGGCCACTCGTACTTAAGGCAGCAACTGTACCTAGGTCTTGCATGGTTTACAGACTCAAGCCTAAGGGGAGCTAGCCACTTGGAAACGATGGCAGCAATTGTACCTAGGTCTTGCATGGTCCTCGGACTCAAGCCTATGGGGAGCTGGCCACTCGTACTTAAGGCAGCAACTGTACCTAGGTCTTGCATGGTCTACGGACTCAAGCCTAAGGGGAGCTAGCCACTTGGAAACGATGGCAGCAATTGTACCTAGGTCTTGCATGGTCCTCGGATTCAAGCCTACGGGGAGCTGGCCACTCGTACTTAAGGCAGCAACTGTACCTAGGTCTTGCATGGTCTACGGACTCAAGCCTAAGGGGAGCTAGCCACTTGGAAACGATGGCAGCAATTGTACCTAGGTCTTGCATGGTCCTCGGACTCAAGCCTACGGGGAGCTGGCCACTCGTACTTAAGGCAGCAACTGTACCTAGGTCTTGCATGGTCTACGGACTCAAGCCTAAGGGGAGCTAGCCACTTGGAAACGATGGCAGCAATTGTACCTAGGTCTTGCATGGTCCTCGGACTCAAGCCTACGGGGAGCTGGCCACTCGTACTTAAGGCAGCAACTGTACATAGGTCTTGCATGGTCTATGGACTCAAGCCTAAGGGGAGCTAGCCACTTGGAAACGATGGCAGCAATTGTACCTAGGTCTTGCATGGTCCTCGAACTCAAGCCTACGGGGAGCTGGCCACTCATACTTAAGGCAGCAACTGTACCTAGGTCTTGCATGGTCTACGGACTCAAGCCTAAGGGGAGCTAGCCACTTGGAAACGATGGCAGCAATTGTACCTAGGTCTTGCATGGTCCTCGGACTCAAGCCTACGGGGAGCTGGCCACTCATACTTAAGGCAGCAACTGTACCTAGGTCTTGCATGGTCTACGGACTCAAGCCTAAGGGGAGCTAGCCACTTGGAAACGATAGCAGCAATTGTACCTAGGTCTTACATGGTCCTCGAACTCAAGCCTGCGGGGAGCTGGCCACTCGTACTTAAGGCAGCAACTGTACCTAGGTCTTGCATGGTCTACGGACTTAAGCCTAAGGGGAGCTAGCCACTTGGAAACGATGGCAGCAATTGTACCTAGGTCTTGCATGGTCCTCGGACTCAAGCCTACGGGGAGCTGGCCACTCGTACTTAAGGCAGCAACTGTACCTAGGTCTTGCATGGTCTACAGACTCAAGCCTAAGGGGAGCTAGCCACTTGGAAACGATGGCAGCAATTGTACCTAGGTCTTGCATGGTCCTCGGACTCAAGCCTGCGGGGAGCTGGCCACTCGTACTTAAGGCAGCAATTGCACCTAGGTCTTGCATGGTCTACGGACTCAAGCCTACGGGGAGCTATCTATTTACGACGGAGCCAAGGTACTGCTCAGTCCGAAGACCTATTCCCGTGAAGAAACTAACTGCCTACTGAAGAGCCTAAGGGTCGATCCAACCACTCAAGGAAGAACCAGCCAACTGAAGGCCTTCCGGACCATAGGGGTCGAGGTTTGCAAAACCCTCCTCCCCGTCCGAGGATACGTGCAGCAGGGTTTTGAGGGGCTATTGTGGGGCCCGAGGGCCCAGAACCCCCGGCCCACCTTTAGGCTGGCCCAAGGCCCAAGCCGAGGAGGGCGATCTCCCCAGATGGTCGGCTTAAAGGTTTTAGTTCTTCCAAGGCCCAAGCCGAGGACACACCCCTCCTCGGCACACCTAGTCTAATCTAGGTAGGGGGCAGACCCAGTGTAGGTGGTCACATCCACACTTAACGATTCTGCCTGGCCCTCCAGGTTCCATTAATGATGACAAGACCCTTCACTAAGAAACGTTGGAGGCAGCAACCCCCAGTATGGGAAAGAACCTGTCTGATGGGACAAGTCCTGAACCATTAGCTCGGATGGCCAACAGCTGTAAGGCCAGGATCGAGTTAAAGAAGGTATATAAGGCAAAGAACCCCCCTGGTGAAGGGGGGCCTCCTCGGATCCCAGCCGAGGAGCAACCCCAGGCGTAGAGCAAATAACGAGAGGTCCGAAGAAGACCGGCGAAGGGCCGGCCGGAGCCAAACCCTTTGCCCCACTCTCTACAAATTCATTGTCGGGGGCCCACCTCCGAAAAAGGAGCCCCTACACAAATATTCACAGATATACATACTCTTAATACTTTTGCTTTGATTTATTTATTTATTTAATTTTTTGAAGAATCAAATTGTATGTTTGAACTGTTTATATTTAGATGGATCTCTTGATTTGACTACTCTTAACCATAAATTTATAATCCAAATTATATGTTTAAACTCTTTGTATTTATAATGATCTCTTAATTTGATTATTGTTAACCATAAATTGTATTTATTTTGTTATTAATATTGATTAAATTTTTTAGATTAATTTTTTACTTCCAATATTGTCTTTTAATCTTGCCCTCCCTGACCTAAATTCCTGGCTCCGCCACTGTTTGTAGATACGTGTTTCAACTGAAAGCACTATAAAGTGAGCTTGATTGATCAAAGACTGGTGCCAATTTAGGATTTTAGCCAAACGAAAGTGTTAAGATTGCATGAACCCCAAGATTTTATGAAGAAGTTTCCAAAGTTTTACATTTCCTTTTCTTACTTATGGAAAGCAACAATTAAATAATTAAGTTCTTTTTTGAATGGCGTTCCCTTCTTTATCATTTTTATTTTATTTTATTTTCAAAAGAAGAGAGAAATTATCTAAATGTCAATTCCTAATCTTATATCTATGCTTTTGTTTACCTTTGCATGTTTATTTTGGAAATTTTGACTTTTGCATATGTATGGTGGGTGATTTTTTTTTTTTAATAAAAAGGAAATAAGATTTTATGCTACTGATGTTCTTTAACAAGTTAACAAGGACCCCTCATTCTTCAAGATTCTCCATATGTTACAGGGAAATTTTAGTTAGGAAGTTGGGCCATATTAATAGAGAGATCTAAAAATGAAGTTGATAACAATAATCACAAACCTAGTTTAAGCAATCTTCTACACTTTTTTTTTTTTGATGAATCTACACTTTCTAATTCTAATTATATTATGGTTTCCAAAATTTATCTATTAACATTCACCTTAGAAGCAACACAAAATTTGGATGATATTTATGGAATACTAGCATCATTGCATGCGCTCCGCATGCACATAATGTTCTTTTTTTTTTTTGTTTTTTTTGTTTTAATGTTATAATTTTCTATTTATCCTCAATTGAAGTTTACAGGTTTGTCCATTAATATTACACATTTGTGAATGACTGATACAACCAAAAGTGTCATGAGGCTAGCCACAAAAAATTAACACATTCACACACAAACATATGATTTCAATGCAATTTTGGTGTTGATTTTTTGTAGTTAGTCTTATGGCACTTCTAGTTGGTTTAGCTGCTCACAAATGTGTGATATTAATGGAAAAATGTGTAAAATTCAAATAAAGATGAATAACAAATTATAATTGTGGGGGAGGAAAGCCCAACCAAAGGCATTGGGCCCAAGGCCTTATCTACGGACCACCATTGTCCGAAGAGATGAAAAAGCCTAGTTAGGGGCCCTGAGAAAGGAACATGTCTGGTGAAGGGTAAGGCCATGATCCGAGGACATGTTCAATGCTCCGAGGAGTCCAATACCCTCGGATCGGAAGAACCTTAGTCTGACGTTCAACCTTTTGCAGCCCGAGTGATCCTCTCGACAGATGTAGTGACAGAATGAAACTCGGACACGAACGAATATAACTAGATCGGAGAAATATCTAAGAGACAGATCTCAACCACCGCATTAAATGCACTGCACCTACTTCTCTGGCCGCATTAATGTGGAAGAGACCCCTGAACAGTATCAGCCCTGCTATCACTACTCACATGAGGCTAGGGAACACCCTTGATGGGACAAGCACTCAAGTGGATGTCTGGATGATGAACAAGTGGACGATCAAGATAAAGTGAGGAGGTACTATATAAGTAGGCAAGCCCCCTGATAGGGGAGGGATTGGAAAATCAGGAAGAGGGAAGAGTGTATTATTTTACTGTAGCTCTAAGAATTGTAACCCAATCTCTCCAAGAAAAATCACCTCCTCGGACGTTATACTTACATCCGTCCGAGCATATATTAATTCAAATTCCCCCATTAGCGTGGCTGTTGAATACTGTTATTTTCGTTATTCGCCTTGCTCTTTCACCCACTCTCTACAAATTCATTGTTTTGGGTTCAGTGGGCTCCAAATCCACCCCTCCTTGGGCTTGGGCCACAAAATCTGACCTTACAATTGGCGCCATCTGTGGGAAGAGCTCGTGCAAGAGTGAAAACAACAGTTGATAATGGCAGGACTAAGTGAACAACAAGCAGAATCTAGGGCATCCCAACACGTGGACCATTTTGTCAACTTGGAGAGGAAACAAAATCGTGAGGGCAGTGTACACACTGTGCGTCTTAGCCAGAGCCAATCATAGGGCGGAAGTCACATGTCCCATGCAAAGGAGAACCGTGACTTACAACTGGAAGTGGAAAAACTAAAGAGGGAGTTACGCTATGCGAAGAGGAAATGGGCCTCCTCATACTCTGAGGATGATCTTGATGATGAACAGGATGTCTCTTATCAACACAAATCTAAGACACCAGCCAGCGAGTCCTACACTTATGAGGAGGAGTCCCATCGCAAGCGGCAACGTAGGAGTCCGTCACGTGGGGACATGGAGAATGATGCCATGAATAGGGCTCTGAATTAGATATCTAAATCACCCTTCACGCGCAGGATTGAGGGGGCCAGACTTCCTCGGCGTTTTAACCAGCCCACTTTCACCATCTACAATGGTAAAACTGACCCCGTGGAGCATGTGAGTCATTTTAATCAAAGGATGGCTGTCTACTCCAGAGACGAGGCTCTAATGTGCAAGGTCTTCCCCTCCAGTCTGGGGCCTGTTGCCATGAGGTGGTTTGATGGTTTGAAGGCAGGCTCCATCAATTCCTTCAAGGAGCTTACTCAGGCATTCGGCTCCCGTTTTGTCACGTGCCGAAGGGTGGCCAGGCCCTTTTCTTCGTTGTTGTCATTGTCTATGCAGGAGTGTGAGTCATTGAAGGCATATTCAGACAGGTACTGGGAGATGTTCAACGAGGTGGAGGGCAACAATGATGCAATGGCCCTCAGCACGTTCAAGCTCGGCCTACCCACTGACCATGGTTTGAGGGCATCTCTATCTGGCAAACCGGTCACGAACGTACGTCAGCTAATGGACCGCATAGAAAAGTACAAGAGGGTTGAAGAAGATCGGCAGTAGGGCAAGGGAAAGGACAAGATTATCTCTCAGGATAGGAGGGATTCGCGGTCGGACCGTTATAATTACAGTAAACCAAGGAGGGACTTTGCCGGGCAATCAGGATCTACGAATCCTCAAGCGGTCAATACCGTGTTCAAAGAGCCAGTGCATCAGGTCTTGGAAAAAATCAAGAATGAATCGTTCTTCAGGTGGCCGAACAAGATGGTAGGAAACCCCGAGAGACGCAACCACAATCTTTACTGCCAGTACCATCAAGACCATGGGCACACCACGGAAGATTGTAGGAGCCTGTGGGATCACTTGGACTAGCTGGTTCGCGACGGTAAACTGAAACACCTCTTACACCCCTCCAGCGGCCGAGGGCAGGCAGGTTCAGGGCCGCACGGAGTTGACCCCTCAAAGCCGCCGCTAGGCACCATAAACGTCGTCCTCGCCGCGCCGGGGAGAACAGGGTCCTGGCCATTGAAAGTCATGTTGGTAGGCCGACCATCAGCTGGGGAGCCATGCCGAGGACCGAAGAGAGCTGAGTCTGTTGCCCCATTTATTATGGGATTCTCGGATGAAGACAAGATCGGCACCATCCAACCCCATGATGATGCACTAGTCATCACCCTCAGGATAGGAGGGTACGATGTAAAGAGGGTGATGGTGGACCAGGGCAGTGCTGTGGAAATAATGTACCCGGACCTCTACAAAGGGCTAGGCCTAAAGCCCCAAGACCTGACGCCATACGATTCTCCCCTCTTGAGCTTTGAAGGACGTCCTGTCATCCCAAAAGGCCGGATACGCTTACCGGTGCAGTCTGGTTCCGAGGTGGTGGAGTTGGACTTTATAGTTGTGGACGCATATTCGCCCTACACGGCACTCGTGGGCAGACCCTGGATTCATGCACTTGGGGCCGTTCCTTCCACTTTGCACCAGAAGGTCAAATATCCATCGGAAGGACAGATACATGAGATCCGAGGGGACCAGTCTGTCGCCCAACGGTGCTTGGTGGCTGCCATCCAACATAAGGTCCCAGCCGAGTCTTCGGACGTAACTGGCAGGGATTTATAGCAATTACAGTCTCGAGGAGTTCCCTCTGAAGAACCAGATGAAGACACTCGATGTAAGGATCTGACGAGAGTGGTCATTGGAGACGATCCTGATAGGTTCTTCCAAGTCGGATCTCAGCTGCCTCTTCAAGAGAAGGAGGAGCTGATAGAGTTCCTCAAGCAAAATCTCAATGTGTTTGCCTAGAGTGCGTATGAAGCCCCCGGGGTGGACCCGGAGTTTATATGCCATCACTTGAAGGTGAATCCACTAATCACCCCCAAGAAACAGCCTATTCGGCGCCCATCCAAGGAACATGCTGATGCAGTGAGAGACGAAGTAGCGAAACTCAAAGAAGCTGGGGCTATCAAAGACGTTTTTTATCCCGAGTGGCTCGCAAACACCGTGGTAGTGAAGAAGAAGAGTGGGAAGTGGCGAGTATGCGTAGATTTCACGGATTTGAATAGGGCATGTCCCAAAGATCCGTTCCCTATGCCGAAAATTGATCAGTTGGTGGATGCCACTGTCGGCCACCCTCGGATGAGCTTCCTAGACGCCTTCCAAGGCTACCACCAGATACCATTAGCCCTGGAGGACCAGAAGAAAACTGCTTTTGTCACCCCTATCGGCAACTACCACTATAAAGTGATGCCGTTCGGCCTGAAAAACGCGGGAGCTACCTACCAGAGGATGATGACTAGGATGTTCGAGCCGCGGGTGGGCAAAAATATCGAGGTTTACATAGATGACATGGTGGTGAAGAGCAAGGTTATTTCTGAGCATGTAAGAGACCTTGAAACTACTTTTGAGATCCTACGAAGGCACAAGCTACGTCTAAATGCTTCTAAGTGCTCATTTGGGGTAGGGTCCGGCAAGTTTTTAGGATACATGGTCACCCACAGGGGAATCGAAGTCAACCCCGACCAGATAAAGGCCATCAACGATCTACGTGCTCCTCGGAATCCCAAGGAGGTTTAGAAACTGACCGGAATGACTGCTGCCCTCAGTCGGTTCATCTCCAGGTCGGCAGACAGGTGCCGCCCCTTCTTCTCTCTACTCAACAAGTGGAAGGGATTCGAATGGACTGAGGAGTGTGCTTTGGCATTCCAGCAACTCAAGGATTATCTGGCTTGGCCACCCATCATGTCCAGCCCCGAGCCTGATGAGGTGCTGTTTGCCTACATCGCTGTAGCTCCCTACGCAGTAAGCCTGGTGCTGATACGATCGGACTCTGGAGTGCAAAGGCCCGTTTATTACGTAAGCAAGTCGCTGCATGAGGCTGAGGTCCGTTACTTGCCTCTAGAGAAAGCTATCCTAGCAGTGGTGCTTGGCACGCGGAAGCTACCTCACTACTTCCAAGCCCACACGGTCATCGTTCTTGCTCAACTCCCACTCAAAGTTGTACTCCGAAGTGCTGATTACACTGGTCGGATTGCCAAGTGGGGTACGATCTTAGGGGCTTTTGATATAAGATATATGCCCCGCACTTCGGTTAAGGGACAGGTCCTTGCGGATTTGGTGGCTGAGTTCACGGAGCCCCAAGTAGAAGAAGTAGAACCCCCGTCAGGCATGGATGAAAAATCAGTTGGCATGGTCTCCCAACAGAATCCCTCCCATTGGGAAGTGTACGTCGATGGCGCAGCAAATCAGAGAGGTTCCGGAGTTGGGCTAGTACTGATATCCCCTGAGAAAATCATTATCGAGAAATCGTTAAGGCTGGACTTCTCAGCAACGAATAATGAGGCGGAATACGAGGCCCTACTGATGGGAATGACTATGGTCCATAGAATGGGTGGGAAGTCCATGGAGTTGTTCTCAGATTCAAGATTGGTAGTAGGTCAAGTACGAGGCGAGTTTTAGGCAAAGGACGAAACAATGCAGGGGTATTTAAGCCGTGTTAAACACCTGCAATCAGAGTTCGACTCTTTCAAATTGCTGCACATCCCCAGAAGTGGCAACTCACATGCTGACTCCTTAGCCACGCTTGCCACCTCTTCGGCGCAGGACCTGCCGAGGATCATTCTCGTTGAGGACTTGCACAGGCCTACAGAAGCAAAATCAGAGGCAGTCCAGGTTCACCAGGTCAGGGCAGGGCCGTGCTGGATGGACCCGTTAATCAAATTCCTCAAAGAAGATATATTGCCTGGAGAAAAGGATGAAGCTGATAAAGTTCGGAGGAAAGCGACTAAGTTCTGGTTATCCGAGGACCAAAAACTGTACAAACGCTCCTATTCGGGACCATATTTGTTATGCGTACACCCCGAGGCGACTGAGGCATTGCTGGAAGAGCTGCACGAAGGAATCTGTGGGAGCCACACTGGAGGTAGGTCCTTGGCTCACCGAGCTCTCACCCAAGGCTATTGGTGGCCTAACATGCAGAAAGAGGCACACGAATACGCCAAAAAGTGCGATCAGTGTCAACGCTTCACCCCGAACATTCACCAGCCAGGAGGAAATCTTAATCCGCTATCTAACCCATGGCCCTTCGCCCAATGGGGCTTGGATATTGTGGGACCCTTCCCCAAAGCTACAGGAAACAAGAAGTACATCTTGGTCGGAACAGACTATTTCACCAAGTGGGTCGAAGCCGAACCACTAGCCAATATCAGAGACGTTGATGTGCAAAAGTTCGTGTGGAAGAATATTGTCACTCGGTTTGGAGTTCCTCATACTCTCATCTCAGATAACGGCTTGCAGTTTGATAGCAGGGCATTCAGGAATTACTGCAGTGAGCTGGGAATTATGAACAGATACTCCACTCCAGCCTATCCCCAGGGTAATGGACAAGCGGAAGCCGTCAACAAGGTCATACTGAATGGCTTAAAGAAGAGGTTAGATGATGCAAAGGGCAGATGGATAGACGAGCTGCCGCACGTACTTTGGGCTTACAGGACCACGCCTCGTAGGTCTACTGGGGAGACCCCCTTCTCAATGACCTATGGAGCTGAAGCCGTCATTCCTCTGGAGACCGGGTTCCCAACAATAAAAACTAGCTCATTCAGTCCAGCCGACAACGATGAGCAATTGAAGAAGAGCTTAGACTTGATTGAGGAAAAGAGGGAGAATGCAATGGTTCGGCTGGCACACTATCAACAGAAACTCAGGCAAGGCTATGATGCTAACGTAAAGCTAAGGCCCCTAGAACCCGGTGATCTAGTGCTGAGGAAAGTTGTGGGCACCGCGAAGAACCCAGCTTGGGGAAAACTAGGACCCAATTGGGAAGGACCGTATCGCATCACCTCTGGAGCAGGCATCGGGGCATATTTCTTGGAAGACCTAGATGGTTGCGTAATACCGCGTCCATGGAATGTAAATAACTTGAAGAAGTACTTTTATTAATCAAATCTTTTCGTCAACCAACGTGTCAACTCACTGTGTCAACCAAGTGTTTAAACTTAAACCCAATCATGCCTGTAGTCCTCGGACCAGATGATTTGGGTTAGTTAGCACTCAGTTACAGTTCTATAGTGTTTAAACTTAAACCCAATCATGCTTGTAGTCCTCGGACCAGATGATTTGGGTTAGTTGGCACTCAGTTACAGTTCTATAGTGTTTAAACTTAAACCCAATCATGCCTGTAGTCCTCGGACCAGATGATTTGGGTTAGTTAGCGCTCAGTTACAGTTCTATAGTGTTTAAACTTAAACCCAATCATGCCTGTAGTCCTTGGACCAGATGATTTGGGTTAGTTGGCACTCAGTTACAGTTCTATAGTGTTTAAACTTAAACCCAATCATGCCTGTAGTCCTCGGATCAGATGATTTGGGTTAGTTAGCGCTCAGTTACAGTTCTATAGTGTTTAAACTTAAACCCAATCATGCCTGTAGTCCTCGGACCAGATGATTTGGGTTAGTTAGCACTCAGTTACAGTTCTATAGTGTTTAAACTTAAACCCAATCATGCCTGTAGTCCTCGGACTAGATGATTTGGGTTAGTTAGCACTCAGTTACAATTCTATAGTGTTTAAACTTAAACCCAATCATGCCTGTAGTCCTCGGACCAGATGATTTGGGTTAGTTAGCACTCAGTTACAGTTCTATAGTGTTTAAACTTAAACCTAATCATGCCTGTAGTCCTCGGACCAGATGATTAGGGTTAGTCAGCACTCAGTTACAGTCCTAATGTTTAAACTTAAATCCAGTCATGCCTGTAGTCCTCGGACCAGATGACTAGGGTTAGTTAACACTCGAATACATCCTCGGACCAGGTATTCCTGATCGCGTTTAAATTGATCCTAACTTATAAACGTCTTCCTTAGCTATGTTTAATTCAAAACCGAGGGACAATAACCTATGTTTAATAACTGGGTACGCGAAGCTCGCATAAGTACTCATTCTAATCATTACTCATCGGTACCTCTTATTTGGCTTATCTTTTTCAATATTAGTTTCGATTACTCACGCCATCACTATGGCGCATCAGTCAAATTACTTGCGTTGTTATGTCATAATTGCAACGTATAGTTGTGTGTGTGACAATAATAAGTTATAGAACGTGTATCAGAAACATCAAGGATAAATAGGGAATCATTCCATTAGAGAAAAAAGGTCTACATGCGGCGTTAAAAAAAAAAAACCCTATGTATCTACTCTTTCGCCGGAGGAAGCCCAGGGTCAGTAACGTGGCCTATCCGCTCGGATGCCTCAGGGGCTTGGTCTTGGGCCTCAGCAGGAATCTTCTCTTTGCCTGAACCTTGGCCTTTGTCTTTGGCCAGCTCAACTGATTTACCCGTGTCGTCCGGCTGTTCCTGGGGGGTCTTTGGAATTTGGGGAGCAGGAGGGGGGTCTGTTCCTGGGAGCTCTCGGATATCAGGATCATAGTATACGCTCCCAGGCAGCCTCAGCCCTGAGTCGGCAGGGATTCCAGCGGCATCCAGGGCTTTGCCCCAACTTATGACGCAGTAATCTCGGCTGACCGAGGCGAATTGCTCTAGAAGCTGGGATGTAGTCGTCTCTACCCCCAGCTGGTACGCCGCCTTCCTTTCGGCTTCAACCGCCTCCTTGGCCAGCCTGGCATTTTGCTCAGCCACCTGGGCACTCGTTTTAGCCTTCTGCAGCTCAGCTCTGAGACCCTTCACCAGCTCCCTCTCGGTTGCCAGGTTGATCTCGGCCATGTGTAATTGTTTGCGTTGTTCCTCGGCCTGTTTTTCTGCATTCTTAAGCCCGGCATCGAGGCTTCGCTTTTGAGAGAGCGCCTCTTTGAGCTCCTCAGACATCTGAGCATGCTCCTCTTTCAGCTTGCTAAGAGATGCCTCCGCCTCAAGCTGGGATTGGGATGCTGCTCGGGCTTTAAGCCACGACTCCTCGTTTAACCCCTCGGCCACGTAAACCTACTGGGTAAGCTGCATAATAACATCTCCAGCATCAGGCTAAGAAGGAACAAAGCCAGTTAAGCATAAAACCTAGACTTAGGAAGGGTGCACTTACCATGGCTAAATCTCTTTTAAGGGACATGAATAGCTCCTGCTGGGTGAAGCGCCTGAAGGAGGCCATGTCATGTGGGAGAAGAAGTGGTTGCTGCAGGGCCTCAGCGACATAGCCTGCCCTCCCTCCATCATAATTCCTGAGGGAGGTATCCCACAGGATTGGAGCGCCATCCAACTCCAATTTTGGAGACCAGATTCGAGGTCCTCCTCCTCGGCGTACATCTACACCTAAGGACTCCTCTCGGCTTTCAGTAGAGGAGGCCCTGTGGGTCCGGCTGTCTTTCGCCACCTTTTGCTGCTTAGCCCCCTTGGTCGGTGGCACCTGTTTCTCCCCAACCTCATTGTGGGGTCTCTTCTTCTGTAGGTTTGGCATTGTTTTCAGATTTGGGTCAGGGACTTGGGTAGGCACCGGAGGAAGTGTCACCACTGTTGTAGATGTCCCAACACCTTTCGGCTCGGGCTTTTTGTCTCTGCCCTTCATCAAACTCCTCAGATCCATATCGTCGTCCGAGGAGTCTTCTAAATGAGCGGCTAGTAAGTTAAGACGGGCGCCTGGCCGCTCGCAGGTTTCTTCCTCGGCGTCTGAGACCTCTACCACCTGTTGTACTCCTGAAGCTTCTCCCTCAAACCGAAATCCGTCTATCTGTTCTTCTAGTGAGGAAGTAGAAGAGCCGGCCCCCTCACCTTCAATCTCTTGTCCGAGGGGAACTTGCTGGAGGGGTTGAACAATGGGAGGCACGATCTGAGGATTTGGGCGGGGTACAGGTTCAAGATCGTATGGCGCCAAGAAGCCCGTCCGACCAACGTCAATTCGCGCTAGGCGAGGATCTCCCTAGACGATTGCGTTGCCGACCGGTTGGAAACCCTTTGGTTTCCCTGTATATCTGAGAATAAGGGGAGCAGATCGTAGTTGCCCGTCCTCGCTCACGAAGATTTCTGACCTCAAAAGGTAGTTGAGGGCGGCAACATTCGTTAGGCTGAGCCGAGGAGAAACTTGTCTCTTATCTGTCGCAAGGCAGTAAAAAAAAGGGGGGTTAGAAACTCAAAAGTAGAGACAGAAGTGGAATCAAAAACCGTTGAAAAACGAGAACCCTAAGCCTATAGTTAGTGTGCCTAAGTCTAACATGTCCCACCTGGCTCCCCACGCCTGGTCGGGCAACCATGGCCGTCATGCTAGGCGCCCGAGACAATCACGTAGTCGTCTTTCATCCCTTTGTTGGATTTGGGAAGGCAAGAAATGAGCCTGACAACATCCGACCGGGATTTTAAGTAGTACCCAGCATCTTGCTGGCTGTGGCATTCGTACATATGTACCACATCTAGTCAGGTGAGGCCCAACCCCATATGGCGCTCAAGGTCCTCAATCGCTCCTAGGATCCTAAACATATTGGGCGCGCACTGCCAGGGAGTAAGCCTATAGTTCCGAAGGTAATTAGTGGTGATGGGACCCATTGGGATTGTCATTCCTCCTTCTTTGAAGGCGATGAGGGGGATCACCACCTCTCCCGTTTCCCGGTCTGTTAGTATCTTTTCTGGGGGGCAATACCTCACACCCACGTTAGGGGGTATGCGATATGTGGCCCTAAACGCCTCTAGTTGTTCAGGGCTATCCACCATGTACTCGAGCTTTCCCATAGTGCTTAAACGAAACAGTTGGCCGAAGAGAGAACTAAATGAGTTGGTGTACGATGACTCACCAGGGCCAAATCTGAGAAAAGATTTTAGGCTCGTAGGAGGGTTCGTGATGATTCTGGGGAGGCCTGAAAGCAGCGACTGAGAGATTTGTGCGGAGCGGCGCGTCTGTTCTTGTTGGAGCGTCTGATGATTTGCAAAGTGAGGAAGAAATAACCTCCTCTGAAGCTTTATACGGGGTCAAGCGAAGGGTCAGGGGCACTCCCGCCCAAATTCCAAGGAAAAGACCACAACCGTTGGATCGATCGCTCACCGTTAGATACGAAGGACAAGGCGCCACCTGGTGCAATTAATGCAGCGGCTTGGGAATATGGAAACCGCAACGGCATTAATGAAGCGTCTATCCCAAGGCCCCCACACACGTGCCAGCTCGAATTGGCCTGCACTCAAGCTTCTTGTTCCGTGGCAGGTCAAAATCATACTTTTTCCCTTCGGATGTGAGGGAAAAATTACAATTTTGAGGGGCTATTGTGGGGGAGGAAAGCCCAACCAAAGGCATTGGGCCCAAGGCCCTATCTACGGACCACCATTGTCCGAAGAGATGAAAAAGCCTAGTTAGGGGCCCTGAGAAAGGAACATGTCTGGTGAAGGGTAAGGCCATGATCCGAGGACATGTTCAATGCTCCGAGGAGTCCAATACCCTCAGATCGGAAGAACCTTAGTCTGACGTTCAACCTTTTGCAGCCCGAGTGATCCTCTCGACAGATGTAGTGACAGAATGAACCTCGGACGCGAACAAATATAACTGGATCGGAGAAATATCTAAGAGACAGATCTCAACCACCGCATTAAATGCACTGCACCTACTTCTCTGGCCGCATTAATGTGGAAGAGACCCCTGAACAGTATCAGCCCTGCTATCACTACTCACATGAGGCTAGGGAACACCCTTGATGGGACAAGCACTCAAGTGGATGTCTGGATGATGAACAAGTGGACGATCAAGATAAAGTGAGGAGGTACTATATAAGTAGGCAAGCCCCCTGATAGGGGAGGGATCGGAAAATCAGGAAGAGGGAAGAGTGTATTATTTTACTGTAGCTCTAAGAATTGTAACCCAATCTCTCCAAGGAAAATCACCTCCTCGGACGTTATACTTACATCCGTCCGAGCATATATTAATTCAAATTCCCCCATTAGCGTGGCTGTTGAATACTGTTATTTTCGTTATTCGCCTTGCTCTTTCACCCACTCTCTACAAATTCATTGTTTTGGGTTCAGTGGGCTCCAAATCCACCCCTCCTTGGGCTTGGGCCGCAAAATCTGACCTTACAATAATATTAAACCCCAAAAATAGAGAAGAGCCTCATGCATGCGCGGAGTGCATGCGACGAGACTTGTAGATATTATAGATTATAAACATAGATAGATAGATAGATAGATATATACACTAGTTGTTAACTCGTGCGATACGTGGATATATCTTTTATTTAAGATACTATTATTCCAATTATTTTTCACTTTTGTATCAAAAAAAAAAAAAAAAATTTTTTTTCACTTTTGCTAGCATTAACCATTAAGTTCATTTGAAAAACATTTGGCTGCATTCCATAACAAAAAACACAATTACAAATATTTTTATTAATTGACTATAATGAGATATGAAAATAAGGTATTACTTTTAATATATTATGTATATGAAGTATAGTATTTTGTATAAGTACCGTTGACAGTGATTATTTGTTTGAGCTGTTTCAAACTATTCTCTTTTTTCTTTTTTCTTTTATTTATTTATTTATTTTATAATAATTAAAAAAAAAAAAAAAAAAACTAAGTATTTGAAGGCAAAACGTAGGATACAGATATTAAGGACTTTAATCAACAACCTAGAGATTATATTTCATAACTTAAAACAAAAAAACAATATAAGAATATGACATGTGTCATTTTAGCGTCAAAAGTATACATTTGTTAATGGATATGAAGGGTTCTTTTAAATATAGGGAGACAAATATAGAAACAACAAATGGAGACATCTACAGTCCATGTTTCCTCTCTCCATTTGTGACTCTCTCAAAAAAGAAAAAATTGGAGAAAAATAAATAAATCATTTATGAAACTATTGTATGACAAACTTAACATGTATTGTTCCTTCTCTCCCATTGTAACTATCAAATTATTAAATATATATATATATATATATATTTTTTTTTTTTTCATGTATGAAAATCTTATGAAAACATAAAATGTATTTCAAAAAGTCCTGCATCCAATGCCCTTGCTTAAGTTGTGACACTCAAAATTACTTGGAATCAAACTATTGCTTAATGTTATGAACTGAAATATGGAAGGAAGTAATAGAGGAAATAGAGGAATGGGGAAGAAGAGATATTGGTCAAATTGTTGTGAACTGAAATATGAAAGAAAGTAACGGAGGAAATAGAGAAATGGGGAAGAAGAGATATTGGTCACTTCGAGGGGACCACCTCTGAATAGAGTCAAAACAAGAAAAGGAGAGCAACTGAGTAATTCCAAGCTTCCCTTTATCATTCCAAAATTGGGCTTATATACAATTATAATCACTTACAATCTCAGTAACTACCAATTGTAATTATCTGTAACTATCTCTAACAATTTTCTAACTAATTGTCACTAACAGCTCACTTAACTGCACATGCCTTTGTATAGCACCACTGCATGCACGCCTCATCACCACAATAGGCACACCTCATCACACTGTTAGGCACGTTGTACACACCCACTACTAATCCACCTGTTATATTACACACACCAGCTGCCGAGCCCAAACACCAGACTCCCTCATAACATAATTGGTAACCTTCTTTCATTTTCATTCTAAGATCACCTTTTTTTTGTTTTTGTTTTTGTTTTTTTTTGGGGGGGGGGGGGTTGGTGTGGGAATTGATAAACCCACATAAATCATAAAAAATCCTAAATCAACTAACTCTAAATTAAATTATAAATCTAGCATTTATAAAAGTACCTAATACTATCACTCAATGCACATTCGCGATTGCTGATATTGGAATTACTTTACTTTAGTCCCATTTTATTTTATTTATTAATTTATAAATAATCTACAAATAGTTCCAAAATTTTTAGACAAAGACAGCAGTTGCAAAAAGCCTCCCTTCAGTCCATAAAATCAAAGATTTATCTATATGAAATGAAAAGACAGGTTAAATGACAATAACAAATCATAGTTCCTCTTGTCAAATCTCTACTAATTCTTCTTTGTAAGAAACATCCGGGCTTTTATGATGTTCCCGGTAGACTTACACCTAGCTAGCATTAGCATATATAGTCATTTGTTGTCATAATGCTTCTGGCTTCTGCAACCAAAGGGCTAACATTAATTTGCACAATAACTTCATGGGCAGGTTATACCGTTATAAGCCTTATTTAGCATTCCACCATAACACAGACCAAGTTTTGGCAAGGAGCCCTTCGAAAGCCAAGGAAAAAAAACTATGTTGAGCGTTGATTAATCAAAGATGGAATTGAGGGAAATAAACAAAAACCAAGTATTCGACTGTTGTGAACAAAAAAATTATAAAAAAAAAATAAAAAAATAAAAAAAAAAAGAAAAGAAAAAGAAAAAGAAAAGTAGATAGTACTACTTATGTCAAACATGTTTCAATTCGAATACTTCTAACATAATCGAAGAGAGGAATGAGAAATTACCTTCAAATTGTAGAAACAATCACTGGTATAAATGGATATCTTACTCGGTGTGTAGATCTCATCAACGTTGAAATCCACTAAAAGAACAACTTAATTCATAAACAAAATAATCCCATCACTTGCTATTAAACCCAACACACAAAAGAATTTACAAAATTTTTAGGATCAAAAAAAAAAAAAAAAATCATGAGCATAATACATGCTTGAAGATTAGTTACTTCTGGAATTGAGCATTATTATTAACCACATGGGGTCGTGCTCCACCTAATATGAGTCAAGAGAAAGGGTTTTAACTTTTAAGGAATAGAAATAGATGAAAGATATTTGCTTATAAGCAAGAGTTTATAATTAATTAAGGACAAAATTTAGTTACAAAATTAATTATAGTCTTAGATTATAACCTTACTCAATATATTTTATTAGATGTGAATTTTGACAAATCCACCATTAAATTCTATTTTTCTTATATCTTTTATGCTTACAAAATTTTTAGAAAATTAAAGATCAAAAACTGTGTTATTAATAAATTGTTTAAATTGTAAATTTTATAGTTTAGAATTATTCATAAAATATAAACTTATAGATCATATGATAAATAAGGGCAAAATTTAAGTACAGTACCTTAGGTTCCTTACTTAAAATTTTGACATCTGTCCAATTTAACATCTCAAGTAAACAACGTTAAAACTTTTTTTTTTCTTCTTCATTCTTTTTCCTGTACTGCATACGGCTTCTCTTCCAAACACAAAACCTTTCTCTTCCAAACCACCTAGGATCCTTCTCTTTGAAACCCAAAACCCAAAAAAAGAAAAAAGAAAAAAATGAAAATCTCATATCTCCTCTTTCACTCTCGGTGTGTGTGTGTATGTTTCCTTTCTTGTTTTCTGATCTATGATTCTTTCTTTCTCTCTCGGTGTGGGTGTATCTATTTCCCTTCTTATTTTCTGATCTATGATTCTTTCTTTCTCTCACGATGTGGGTGTACTTGTTTCGTTTCATCCTTTCTGATCTATGATTCTTTCTTTCTCTCTTGATGTCGGTGTATCTGTTTCCTTTCTTCTTTTCTGATCTATGATTCTTTCTTTCTCTCTCAGTGTCTGTATCTATTTCCTTAAGAGCGTGGAAGTTTCAGGTATAGTTGAAAAGGGTATGTGTTTTGGTTTGAAACCCAGTAGATCTGACTTTTATTCTTTGATCTTTCCTGTTTGGTTAGTGAGAAAATGAGGGAGAAGGGTCCATTTTTTGGTTTGAAACCCAGTAGATCTGGCTTTTATTTTTTGATTTTTGATCTTACCTATTTGGTTTTACATTTTAGCTTTGCTTCTGCATTTTAGCTTTTGAGTTTTGGATTGGAATTTGGAATTCCCTTTATTATCTTCATTTTAGCTTCATCAATCAGAGGCAACTGGAGATTTGAAGCTGTGGTTCTCTTGCAGTTGTAGTACAGGAAAAAGAAGGCAGAAGGAAAAAAAAAAAAAGTTTTAACGCCGTTTATTTGGGTTGTTAAATTGGATAGATGTCAAAATTTTAAGTAGGAAACTTAAGATACTGTACTTAAGTTTTGCCCGATAAATAATACTCAATTGACACAAAATTTTATATGTGTATTAAGAGTATAAAAAATATGCAATTCAACGATTAGATTTTCAAAATATATAGTACTCTCTTAATAATTCAATAGACAAAATAATAAATGATGTTCTTTTAAAAAGTTGAGTATTTGAAATAGGACAAACAAATTGTTACGAAGGGAATAATATTTATTTTATTGAGTAAATTTATAAGTTATAACCTTAGACTACAACTAATTTTGTAATTAAAATTTGTCCACTAATTAATGCTAATAATAAGCTTATTATGCGTTGGATGAGAAAGGAGAAAATGGGGGTGTAAAATTGGTGCTAATAATTGCCTTATGCAATTGGAGAAGAAGGAAAATTATTAGATACTCTTAGAGTACCATAAATGCGTATTTTCCTCTCTTACATGAATGGTGAGTCCCATTATTTATGTGAGAAGAGGGAGTACACATTTATGATACTCTAAGTGTACACAATAATTTTCCAAAAAAGAAATCCTGTTAAAGACGAAGAGCTAAGAAATTAATAGGTAGAGTTTAATTATCTTTTTTAATTTAGGGAGATGAAAAATCAATAAATTTAAAATGAAATTACTTAAAAGGCCATTAAGGCATACGCGTGCGCGCATGAGCACACACACATATATATATAACATTAAGTGACAATTAAAAATTTTTTCAAAAATTTAAGGAGACACATTTATTATAAAATTTCTTTTTTTTTTTTTTTGAAAAATTTACTATAGAATTAAATGCAAATATTTAAGTAACAGCCTTTACAAATTTCCAATATGACATGTCAAATTAGACTCATTATGACATGTCAAATATCTATGACATGTGCAAATCAGTTTTTGCCGTATGGCGATGTAAAGTTTACATGATGAAATGCGTCATGTTATATCCCCAGTTTAGCCACTTTTATTTTATAATATATATTGTAGATTATAAATTATAAACTATAGATAGATAGATTATTAGTATTATTTTTTTTTTAGAAAGGTTATTGATAGATAGATATATTCTAGAATATAGAAGGTGAGGTTTAAAAAAAAAAATTCCTCCTAAATCGTGTCAAAATGGTTTTTTGAAAATCTAAATCATGATGTCAATTTTAGTTGCATTCATCACGCGCCTGCCTGCCGATGCAGGCTTCGAAACTCTACGACTCCACGTAGACCTCCGAACCAACCAATCACAAGAATTCCCACCCCACGCCTCTTGGCACGAAGCCCAATTTCGAAAATTTCAGGCTTTTCAGCTTCCACAAATCCAAATCCAAGGGTCAAGAATAAATCTTAGAAGCAAATATAACAAAAATCACGGATTCATAAAACCCTCTAAAACTTCCAAAACCCTGACAAATTTCTCTCTCTTGCTCTAATGGCTCGGAAACAACGCCAATCTCATCTGGATGATCCACCAGCATCTACAAAAGAAGAAGAAGAAACTTTCTCCGAAGAAGATGAAGAAAGAGGAGAACAAAGTTCATCTGAAGAAGATGAAGAACAAGCTGAAGCAGCTAAAATTGAATCTTTACCAGTGAATAGAAGAAGCTTTTCCAGAGGCTGTGGAGCGACAACAATGAAATAGAATTACTGAAAGGGATGTTGGATTACAGAGCCATACACGACTCGGATCCCACCGCAGATGCCGCCGCGTTTTACGAGTTCCTTAAGAAGATTCTCCACGTGGAAGTTACCAAGGTGGATAAGATGAAAAGGTTAAGGAAGAAGTACCGCAATAATGCTGGGCGAGGAAAGACCCAACCTTTTCCAAACCCCACGAACGAAAGACATATGAACTGTCCAAGAAAATTTGGGGCTGGGGCTGCGCTGCCGCTGATGGGGTTTGGGGGAGATGCTTGAATGGGATGTTATTCTTTAATAAGAATAAGAATGTGGTGTTGGAAGAGAGTTTGATAAAGAAAGGACTTGAATTGATTGGTCAATAGAAGAGGCTGGAATTGGAGGAGAGGTGGAAGGGGGTGGAGTTGGCTGAGTTGCAAATGTATGTCACTCGGACTGAGTTGCTTAGGGACCAGGCCAGCTTGATTCTTGAGGCATTCAAGGGCCATTGAGAGGTAAAGTTGTTTGTTTTGTTTCCTCAAATTGCTATGTCAGTCTCTCTATTTGATATAGTCTCATTATTTATTGTGGGTATTATATCAGCCTCTGTGATTTGCTGACTTTGTCCAATTATGTCACCCCTTGTCATCAATATCCCTTCAATTTAGCTTATTTTACAGAGGAATCTTAGCCTTAATACCAAAGATGTTGGGATTAAAGAGTATTAAAATTTGGAATATTAGGTTTTCAAAAAATTTGGAATATTAGAATTAGAAGTAGCTCCTAGCAACTATGCCATCATCCTTGTTTGTAGTTTGGCTTTAATATTTTGGAGTTAGCGTCGATAGTGTTATTCAAAGTGGCTGTACTTTGCTCGCTGTGAGCTTTTGCTATGTTTGTAATGTTCATGCGCTTTAGATTATCTCAAGCAGATTAGTCAAGTTGGAATAGTACTACCTTTGGACATGTAGGCCGAAAAATAGGCTCTCTTAACAAGAAGCTTCAATGGCTTGAAGGCCTACCAAGGGGTGGAGATAACATGGAAGAGATTCATGAGACAAAATTGGAGCTAAACAGACTGCTCTCTGCGGAGGAAGTGATGTGGAAGCAGCGGTCTAGAAATTGCTGGTTACAGTCAGGGGATCGCAACACTTCTTTCTTCCATGAGAAAGCCTCTAAAAGGTATCAACGGAACACCATTACTCGGCTTCTGGATTCTGGTGGTATTTGGCAGGAGGAGGAAGAGGTGATGGGTCATATGTTGGTCGAGTATTTCCAAGAACTGTTTACTTCCTCTTGTCCAACGGTTAGTGAAGAACTGGTGGAAGCCATTCACCCTAAGGTTACTACCAGAATGAATGAGGTTCTTGTGCAGGATTTTCGGGCGGCGGAGGTTGAGAAAGCCCTTAAGCAGATGCACCCGCTGAAGGCGCCAGGTCCTGATGGTATGCCTCCTTTATTTTTTCAACACTATTGGCCTACGATAAATTCTGTTGTCATACAAACAGTAGTTAATTTCCTTAATCATGGTGTTGCGCCCCCAAAGTTTCATGAAACTCACATTGTGCTCATTCCTAAGACAAAAAATCCCTCCCGAGTTACTGATTATAGGCCTATTAGTTTATGTAATGTTGCTTATAAGATTGCATCCAAGGTAGTGGCTAACCGAATGAAGGTTGTCTTAAAGGATATAGTATGTGAAAATCAGAGCGCTTTTGTGTCAAAGCGGCTAATCACGGATAATGTGCTAGTGGCTCATGAATTAATGTCTCATATTAATAAGAAGAGGAAGGGTATGCACGGTGATCTGGCCCTAAAGCTAGACATGAGCAAGGCTTATGACAGGGTGGAATGGGGGTGTTTGCAAAAAATTATGGAGAGGCTTGGGTTTCATGAGCGGTGGATTCGTATAGTAATGGCATGTGTGTCTTCTGTTACATATGCTATTAGACTAAATGGCCAACCTTGTGAGATGATCACACCAACCCCTGGCCTTAGACAAGGGGACCCGCTCTCTCCATATCTCTTCATTCTTTGTGCGGAGGGCTTGTCGGCTCTTTTGCATAAGGCATCTGAGAAAAATGTTTTGAAAGGTGTGGCTGCCTCAGCTAGGGGACCACGAATTTCTCACTTATTTTTTGCAGATGATAGCTTGATTTTTTGTAAGGCAACGGAGAAGGAAGGGGCTGAAGTTCAGAGAATTTTGCAAGTCTATGAGTCCTCCTCAGGTCAACAACTGAATAGAAGTAAGACGGCTCTCTTCTTCAGCCGAAATACTCCCACTCGCACACAGGATGCCATTAAGGCCAGGTTTGGTGCCCAGGTTATCAAACCCCATGAATCCTATCTTGGACTACCCTCGCTGATTGGTAGGTCTAAGAAGAACACATTTGCTCAGTTGAAACATAAACTTGCTTCCAAACTTGCGAGTTGGAAGGAAAAGCTCTTGTCGAATGCGGGAAAGGAAGTTTTGATTAAGGCAGTTGCCCAGGCCGTTCCTTCGTATACCATGAGCTGCTTCAAGCTCCCTAACGGACTCTGTGAGGAGATGACAGGAATGGTGAGACAATTTTGGTGGGGATAGGTGCAGAATGAGAAGAAGGTGGCTTGGATGAGTTGGGAACGAATGTGCCTTCCGAAAGAAAAAGGGGGTTTGGGCTTTAGAGACTTGAAGTCCTTTAATCTGGCCCTATTAGCTAAACAGGGATGGCGTCTCCAAACCAATTCCTCCTCTCTTTTTTCGCGGGTCTATAAGGCCAAATATTTCCCTAATGGTGACTTTGTGGGTGCGGAGATAGGGAAGAAAGCGTCTTTTGCCTGGAGGAGCATAATGGCTGCACAACACTTGGTCAAACGGGGGTTGAGATGGCAGGTTGGTGACGGGCGAAGCATAAGGATATGGAAGGACCAGTGGCTCACTACTAGGAGCACGTACAGAGTGGTCACTACGGAGAAGCCTGGAAATCAATGTAAAATGGTTAGGGATTTGCTGAATGAGGAAGGTTCGGAGTGGGATAGTGAACTGGTAAGAGGTCTTTTCTTACCCCAAGACGCAGAGGCAATTCTCAGTATCCCCATTAGTGAATCGGCTGCAAAGGATAGAATGGTATGAGCTGAAGATAAGAAAGGAAATTTTACAGTTAAGAGTGCATATAAGTTGGCTCGGGACGTTGAGACTGAGGGCAGTAAAATAGGTTGCTCGAACCCGTCAAATATGCAAGGAATTTGGAGGGGGGTGTGGAGTATGAATATGCCAAACAAAATCAAACACTTTGCTTGGAAGGCTTGCAATGGTATCCTGCCCACCAAAGAAGCTCTTTTCCGTAGAAAGATCACAGCCACCAATATATGTGAGGGATGTGGGAGGGAGATAGAAACAACCATGCACATGCTCTGTTTTTGTAGTCATGGAACAGAGGTTTGGAGTGCATGCAAACTCTCTCTGCCTTGCATGGTTCTTGAGTCTTGGAGTTTTTTGGACACGTTTTGTAGACTCCGTGCTTGTTGGGAAGCCCAGCCGGGTCAATTGGAGAGGTGGGTGTCGATATGCTGGGGCATCTGGAGGAGCAGAAATGAGGTTCGACATGGTGGGAAGAGGCGACCTGGCCCGGTGATTGTGAGGGGCGCGCTGAAACTGCTGGAGGAATTTCAGTTAGCTAATGAGAGGCCGGGCAAGCAGGGAACTGAAGACATTTCCACCGCTGTTTGGAAGCCACCACCGCCGGGCTCCTTCAAGGTCAATGTTGATGGGGCCCTGTTCCCAAAAACAAAACAGGCCGGCGTGGGGGTCATGGTGCGCGACGGAGAGGGCAATGTGATCGCTGCTATGTCTAGAAAGTTGGACTTTCCCCTTGGAGCACTAGAAACGGAGGCGAAGGCACTGGAGTTTGGGGTGAAATTGGCCGAGGAGGTGGGGCTCAGAGACGTCATCTTTGAAGGAGATTCACAGCTTATTATTAATGCCGTCCAAGGTATCAGTGAAGCAGCTGCTTCGGTGCAAAACATTATCCACGGCGTGCTTCAGAAGGCCCAGCGTTTTAGAACTTTTGACTTTTTATATATTAAAAGGCAGGGGAATGCCCCTGCCCACTTGTTAGCTCAGCATGCACAATATGTTGAGAATGTAGTGGTTTGGCTGGAGGACTGTCCCAGTCAAGTGGCACATGCATGTGCACATGATGTATCTGTTGTTCAAGTTTCTGAATGAAGTTTAAGCATTTCCCATCAAAAAAAAAAAAAATAAATAAATAATATTTAGCTTTTATTTACTTTTTTAAATATACTTCCAATAGATCCTCTATCCTATTCTCTATCTCATTTAAATATTATTTTTTCATCTATTATTTATTCTTTTTTTAACAACTACATATCTTCTAACATTTTTTTATACAACACATTATTATTATAATAGAAAACATATATTTGAGGAATGAATAGTAGCCTATCAGACTTAATGAGCTACTGTTCATTAGCCCAAAAAAAAATCAGATGGGTTACTGTTCATTAGCCCAAAAAAAAAAAAAAAAAAAATCATGTTTGCCGAAGTTGTCGGAGTATCTATAGTGCACTCATTCTCCAAATTTTAGTTATTAGAGCCGGATGCCCAAGCCACTGGAGATGATCTTAATATAAGATCTAAATTATATATATTTTGCTTTGTTTGTAATGTTTTTGCTCTTTAGCTTTGTTTATGCTAATAAGTGGTAGGTTGTTATGGGAGGACAAAAAAAGTAATTTCAGTTGTGAATTCAAATTAGAACCAATAACAACTTAACACCTATAATATGTTGTGAAAATATTGTGAATGTAGCATTTTTCAACTAACAATTCCCAAATATAAAAATTAAAATGAGTTTGAAACCAAAATATTTAATAAGAAAATATATATTATAATAAAACTAGTAAGGCATGCAATTTATTGTTTTAAAGTCCCACTAACTTTTGAAAAAGTATCATAATCAACTAATATTGACTTTTGGCAAACTAATATTGACTTTGTCAACTCATTATGCCAAAAAAAAAAAAAAATGCTTATTATTATTAGGAGAAAACGTAGATACAGTATCTTAAGTACTGTTACATAGATTCCCCTCTAATCTAAAGATTTAGTCATGTGTAATATACTTCCATTCTATGAGAAAAAATTCACTTGGCAAAATCTTAAAATGATAACCTAGGGAACATATTATTATTATTATCTATACTATTATTTAAGTTGTTTTTCCTGTTTGGATTCTTCATTTTTTAGTTTAAAAATGCTTCTACATTCCTGTATTTAAGTAGAGACAAAACTAAAGGACAATCTAATAAAAATGCAACTCTAACTCCCACTAAAACATTACTTAAAAAGTAGGATCACTCTTCTATTAAATTTCAAATTGATTTATTCACTTATAAATTAGATTTTTAAAATAAAAATTATATTTATATATATATATATATATATATAAAATAATTTTTTTCTACAAAATAGGACCGCTAACAAAAAAAAAAAAAAAAAAAAGCCTCATCGCACGCGCGAAGCATGTGTGATGAGGCTAGTCTATATTATTATTTAAGGGGCTTTCCTTATTTGGATTCCTTATTTTTTAGTTCAAAAAAGTTCCTACACCCCTATGTTTAAATAGAGACAAAATTAAAGGACAATTCGGTAAAAATGCAACTTTAACTCCCACTAAAGCATTGCTTAAAAAATAGGATCACTTTCCTGTTATTTTATAAATTTCTTTATCTACTTATAAATTATATTTTTACCGTACATAATAATTTGCATTAATTATAATTTGGGATTACTATATTTTCCAATAACAAAAAAAAAAAAAAAAAAAAAAAAAAAAAAACCTAGGAGTGTGATGAGTATTATGTGTTAGCTGGCAAAATAATTTTTCATCACACTCCTAAGTTTTTTTGTGATTGGGAAATATAATAATCCCAAATTATAATAAATGCTCTAAATTAACCCTTACCCAAAAAATAGAAGAGCCTCTTTGTGATTAAAATAAATACTCTAAATTATAGTTATTTTTTAAGAAACAATCTTCTTTTATATTTGATCAGCCAATAAAAAGGCTCCTTGTGATAATTTAATTTTTTAGTGTAAACACTACATTAATCTAAATTGTTATCTAATGACTTAGATTAGATTCTTCAAGAGGAATTTGATATTTAACTAAAATTTTAAGCACCTTTACAAATTTGGATTAAAATCATTATAAACTTTTTACAATCATATCCCTATCCATTTTGAAATGAATATAAAAAATAGGACTGCTCCACTGTTAATTTTCAAATTGTTTTGTTTACTTATAAATTAGATTTTCAAAATAAAAATTATATATATATATATAATAAAAACACAGTTTTTTTTTTTTTTTTTGGCTAAAAAAAGCTTCATTGCATGCACTCCGCCCGTGCGGTGAGGCTAGTATTATTATTATTATTTTTTAAATTAAAAAAAAAAAAAAAAAACTATCGGGTAGGGTATTACTCGTACCCAACCTGTCAAATTTAGATGCAAGAAATGCCCATTCCCAATGCCTGAATTTCCTATTGGTAGGGTAAACCCAAAAACTTCGGGTTGAGTAGGGTAGGGTCCCTAGACCCTAACCCCTAAAGCTAGAATCAACAAGCACCATAGAGATATGAATTCCCCAATTACTAAATATTTGACCATATAATTAGAGAAAGAGTAGTGATGTGGAATCAACACTAATCATTAGAAATTGAAAGTAGTAATTGCATGATAATAGATTAGCATTGTTGCACATGATCCAATGCATGAGACCTACTTCTTAATCATATCATATACAATACTATATAATAAAAGTTGGTTGTTTGTGTGCTGGGGTTATTCAAACTGTTCTTTTGTTTTGGAGTTCTTTTCTACCCTTAGTAGTGCCACCTAAGTTGCTTCTCTTATTCTATTTTCAGTTGTTTTTGTTTGCTGTTTTGTGTGTTCACCATCATGAACACTTGTAATGGCTGTTTGTGTTGTTTCTTGTTGAATAATAGTCTTATTACTTATCAAAAAAAAAAAAAAAGTTGGTCTTGGACATTGTGGTTGCGCCAAGTAGCTTTACCATATTGCAGAATTTTTTTTTTAAAATTTTAAAAAGAAAAAAAATTATATATAAAAAAAGTCTAATACCTCTTAAATTTCAGCAATGTAGATAGTGTGTAATCTAATTCTTCTTATTTTTTAATTACTACACTAAAAAAAAAAAAGAGGTCTAATGCATCTTAAATAGCAGCAACGTAGACATAGTGTCATCTAATTCTTAAAGTAGTGACTTTTTTTTTAGTGTAGTATTCGGTGGATTTAAGAAAACATTTATATAAAAAAAAAAAAAAAAGTCTAATGCATCTTTTAGCAACGTAATGAATTATAAAAAAAGTCTATTATAAAATTCTATACAACTAATCTATATATATATATATATATATATTAATAGGCAAAACTGAGAGAAAATCCAATTAGATTTCAAATTGGAATTCAATTAAATTCTACAATTGAAGTCCAATTTATGTTGTGTGTTCTAAATTATTTCTTAATTTTTGATCCAAATGTAGTACAACATCATAAACATCCATCTAAGTGAGTGATTGAGTACAAAAGCCAAGAAGGTTATCATTAATGAACCTTGAAATTATCTAATCTATATTGTGTCAATCAATTCATTGAACCCAATAAGATTTTATTAATCAGGCTTTGGGGACATTTTATTCAAAGTGGCTCACTAATACTTTTCTCTTGTCTTTTGTAACCACAATTAGCTTTACCATTCGTCTCCTTAGTAATTTTCTGAAATCTCTCTTCTGCCTTAATATTTTTCTTTTTATTTCATATGGATTCAAAGAACAATGCATTTGTTCTTTATCTGTTATCTGATTATAATGGTTAATAATCAAATAACCATGCTTTCAAATGTGTAAAATTTATCAGATTTGTATTTCATATGTTAATCAAATATCTTAAGATTAGGTGCATTTTTAAGGACATGGTTTAAGTTTCTACCATGTAGGTAACTTAGCTTTCAAAATTAGGCAACTCGACTAATTTGATGAATTTTTCAACAAATGCATTTTTTTTTTGGGGTTCATCCCAACTAAACTAAAGGCCAAGCTAGATAGGTAAGGCAAGAACTACAAATATCTAATATTTGCACTTCTCCAAATTGATTTAGGAAACTTTGAAAAAATACTTTTGGAATCCCATATTCAGGTTAAATATCTAAAAGCTAGATAGGAATGATGGTAAATGTGTTGAGAAATGTAAGCACATGTTGCAATCAGTGGACCTTTAGATATCCTCAAATTTTAAGGTGCAATTTTTTTTTTTAATTTTTAATTTTTATAAAAAAAATTACTTCTTTAAATTTTGTTATTTTTTAATTTTCTATTTTCATGGTTTAGAATTACTATTGTTTGAATTATTAATATATCCTTCTGGATGTTTGACATTTCAAATATAGTCCTTGAACTTTTTTTTTTTTAATTTATTTAAACAATTAATCCTTGAACTATTAATATACACTTTTGGATGTTTCACATTTCAAATATAGTACTTGAATTTTTTATTTATTTATTTAAACAATTAATCCTTGAACATTAGATTTTATTTTATTTTATTTTATTATTTTTTTTTTTCCGGTCAAACACCATGTTGATGTTTTTGGTTAACACATTCATGATATAATTCGTAATGTTATACGGATATATTAACACCAGCCTCATTCAATGCGTATAATTCAAAGGTTTTATTTTTTATTTTTTATTTTTTATTATTTTATTTTATTTTATTTTATTTTTTTTAATTTTTGTGCTACAATATTCCATTCATTTCAAATCAAGGTTTATGCGTTAGTTTAATGAGATTACATATTTGCCAATCACCAAAATAGCTAGGTGTGAGATTTGGTTTAACCCCAAAAACTTAATCTAAGATGTGTGTGTAAATTTAAATTTTTTTAATTGTACCCATGCATACACACGGGGTTATAGTCTAGTACTCCTCCCGTTCCAGTTTGTTTGTCCTCTATCTCTTTTTGAGATGTCTCAAAATATTATCCTGTTTTTAAAAATAAAATGAATTAATTTACTAATGTTTCTATTATACTCCTACTTTACTTTCAAAACTATTTGAAAAGAAAACTAATAAATATTCAAAAAATCATTTTAATTGGGGCAACTCTTTTTTTTTGGAGAAAAAGGTAAGCAAAATTTCATTAAAAGAAACAGCGAACTACAAAAAAGTAACACAAACCAAACTCAAGGAAGATCCGACTGGAAAACGACATCCATGTCCTCGGGTAAGTCTTCTTCCCAAACCTCAAGATTTGCAGATAAAACTGCTTTTTTAGCTAAGTCTTATTCCCATACCTCCTAACATGTTGGAACATTCAACTTCATAGTACTCCACCAAGTCTTTTTGTCTCATCAATAATATGGCCAAACAGCAATGGACAGGGGCCACAACGCAGCAAAGCCTGAATAACAGTAAGACAATCACCTTCAACAATAATGTCGAATAAACTCATCTCCCTTGCAAAGATCATAGCCCTTCGACCTGCCAAAGCTTCAGCCATCTCAACTGACTGCACCTTGCCCAAATTTTGACACAATGCCGCAATAGCTTGCCTGGAATGATCTCGACAAACTACAGAAGTACCTGCTAAACCTAATTCCTCAAAATAAGCTGCATCAAAATTTATTTTGTAATGGCCATCAATCGGAGGAGACTAGCAGACCACTGGATGAGGAATAGACGCACCATGGTCCTTAGAATTCACGTTCCAAAATTCATCAACAATCCTTAGTGTGATCACCTAGCTCATGAAGCTTCCAAGATGGTTGACGTTCCCTAATCCGGTTCCAACACCGCCACAAACACCATGCCACAATAGCGAACATAGCTACCTTCCTATTCAATTCGGTTCTAAAAACTTCCTCCAATAATTCATAAAAGGTCTGAAACTTCTTGTGAGCCAAAGAATGAAAATCCTGGAGCGACACCCATACTGACTGCACCTGATCACAGAGCCACAGACAGTGCATAATCGACTTTGTGTGCTCGCCACAACCATCACAATCCTCTCCAACAGGGATATGCTGAGCTTTTAAGTTCTGTTTCGTAGGCAAAGAGTCCTTTGCAGCACGCCAAATAAAATGCCGAATCTTATTAGGAACTCTCATCTTCCAAATTTTCTTCCACACCAACCCATTACTACCCGAAACTGATGAACTCGGCAGAAGAATAGATTTGGCAGATACTAGCATACGGTAAGCACTCCTAACACTATAATCCCCATCACCGGTTAGAGGCCAAATCAGAGTATCTTTAGTCCCATCCTCACATACCTGAATCCTCTGCACCAAATCTGCCTCCCATGGAATTAAACAACTCTTAAGACGACCTGGGTCCCAAACTCTTGTATCAGGGAAGAACAAATTACAAACTCGATGGACTGAAGACTCAGTTCTAGGAGAGATAATCTTGCTATGATTAAGATTAGGCAGCCACCTATGTCGCCACACATCAATCAACTTTCCATCACCAACCCTCCAAATAGCCCCTTGTTCAATATCTCCTTGTGCTTGAAGAATACTCTGCCAAGCATAAGAGCATATAGGATGAACCTCCGCCTCAAGTATATTACTCTGTGGGAAGTACTTTGCACTAAAAACTTTAAAAGAAGGGAGTCTCGATTATGAAAAAGACGCCACACCTGTTTATCTAACAAAGCATTATTAAACTTCTAGAAGTCCCGAAACCCCATACCACCAATTGAATTTGATGAGCAAAGAGAACTCCACTTCACCCAATGAATCTTCTTCACATTACCATAACCCCACCAAAATTTTCAAACCATGGCTTCAATATCTTTACAAAGGCTGACTGGAAGCTTGAACACACTCATTGAGTAGACTGTGATAGATTGGACCACTGCCTTAATCATAATCTCCCGCCCAGCTTGAGACAACAGCTTTTCCTTCCACCCTTGCATACGACCCCATATTCTCTCTTTTATTTGAGTAAAGCACGCCTTCCTATTCCTTCCAACAAAAAAAGGTAAGCCCAAATATTTCTCATAATGCCTAATGGCAGGGACATCCAGGGCTACTTTTATGGCTTCCTGAGTTACTTCATCTGTATTCCTGTTGAAACAAAGAGTAGTCTTTTCCTTATTAATCACTTGGCCTAATGCTAACTCATAAAAAGCTAATAGCTCTTAAATTTTATTGCACTCATCTAAAGTAGACCTGTAAAAGATCAGACAATCATCTACAAAGAATAAATGAGTTAGTTTCAACCCATTTCGACAAAGTGAGAAACCTTGAATTTCACCATTCACTGCAGCACCTCGTAAGAGTGCATTCAACCCTTCAGCACAGAAAAGAAACAAATAAGGATAAAGAGGATCTCCTTGTCTTAAACCTCGAGAAGGGACTATCATACCCTTCAGCTCCCCATTCACAAGGATAGAGTATGAGATAGTGGTAATACACTCCATAATCAAAGCTAACCCATGCACATGGGAAACCCATCTTAAGAAGAATTTTTTCAAGAAACACCCATTCCACCCTATCATACGCCTTGGTCATATCTAATTTCATAGCCATAAAACCTTTTTTCCCTATACAACTATTCTTCATATGATGCAAAGATTCAAAAGCAATTAAAATATTATCAGTTATCAATCTATTAGCAATAAATGCGCTTTGAGTCTCAAATATAATGGAATTAAGAATAGGCAAGAATAACTCTTTAAAAAAAAAACTGATAAACTTATTTAAGGATAGTTTTGTAAACTTATACATTTTTATAAGACAGACAAAACAATAAATGATGTTTTCTTAAAAAGTTTGACTTTTCAAATAGGACAAACAAATTAGGACAGAGGAAGTATTAGATTAGCATTAGACTTTCTTTTCATTTCAAATTCTTCAATGTGGAGTGCACACACACACACACACACACACACACACACACACATATATATATATATATATATATCTCAAATTATTCATAATTATTACCAACCAAATGGTTCTTTTGCTCTATTCTTTTCTTCTTCTACTTACAACCTTGCAAGTATGTATTTACTCAACCTTTTTTATTTTTTTATTTATTTTTATCAAATTGAATAGATTTTGTGTATTTTTTGTCAATTGTTTAAGCTAGTTCCCTTAAGTTTAATCCATTTAGAGAATTGTTATAGATTGCATACTTTTATTTTTGTTTGTATTTAATTTTTTTTATTAAAATGTTAGTTTGATTGTTGAGAAAATATATAAGAAATTAAACTTTCATGTCTAATTAACTAAGAAAATAATTTTTGGGTCCAAACACAATAAATCAACAAAATATACAGTCAATATTTACATTTTCTTTTTCTTTTCTAGGGTTTTCTTTTCTTCTTGGCTAGTAGAGCTAATATTTAGGCTTTTCTTTTCTTTTCTTTTCTATGTTTTGTGTGTATAGATGTTGAATGTTTAGGCTTTGTAGTGATGTGTATTAATTTATTTATTTTCTATGTTCTTTCGTATTGTGTTGTTTTATATTTTTAAAAATATATATAATATTTCTTCTCTTATAATTTTTAAGTTGATAAAAATCTTAATTTGATTACAATCCAAATTCTTCATCTAATCATTTTCTTAATATATAAGTTGATAAAAGAAATATTAATTAAAAAAAAAAAAAAAGAAACATTGTACATATTAAAAAGGTCCATCTAATCCATATATTTTAAAAATATATGATAGAGTTCACTTTGATTACAATCCAAATTCTTCATCTAATCTTTCTCTTAGAATCCATTTGGGAATAATTTATTTAGCTGAAACTGAAAGTTTTTTGCTGAAAATACTATAGATAAAACTAAAAGGTAGCTAAAATAATACAATAGGACTCATGAATAGTACTAAAAAGTGCAATGGGACCCATGAATAGTAGCAAAAATAAACTAAATAGTAAAAAAAAGTTAGTTTATTAAGCCAATGCCAAACGCACACTTAAAGTAAAGGTTTAAGTCCATCTAATCCTTATTTTTTTTATTACTACATGTTAAAAGAGAGAAATAGATTCTTTTGTTTTTTTGTTTTGTTTTGTTTTGTTTTTTTGTTTTTTTTTTTTACATTTATTTATCATCAATAATTTTTTTTTTTTTTTTTTTTTTTTTTGTTTTCTAATAACTAATAAGTACAGAACTATGTTTTTACACTATTAGTATTTTACTAGCCTTAGGTTTCTCTTCACTTCCAAGTCTATTTCCACACCTTCTCTATATCTTATTATTTTTAAATTAATTAAAAATATTACTCTCATTATGATTTAAAATTCTAAATTCGTTAGACCTCTTTCAAGTTGATAGCTTGATATATCTTCTATTTTTTGAAGAAGAGAACTCATGCCAATATATAAAATCATCAAATCCCCCAGTTGATAACTTGATATATCATCTATTTTTTTTGGGAGAAGAGAAACTCACGCCAATATATAAATCCCCAAATTCCCAACACATGGCTGGTTTGCATTTCTCTTATTTATTTATTTTTGTTTTCTTTTGTTTCTCAAGCTTCTTTTAGTTTTTAATTATAGAAAGTTTAATTTGTTTTGGCTTACCATTATGTTTTGATTTGGACAATTTCCACAATTAGATCTTATGGTTGTGGTTTGTTTAAAAGCTTTTTGTTGCTTGCTTTTGTAAATATTGTATTCTGATCTAATTTTTTGCTAAATACGCAGGTTGGATAAATCATTGTCTATAATGCTAAAGGTATGTTTTATCAATAGAAATAGATTAATTTATTAGAGTATTCCTAACAATGAATTTCTTGATTATTCCTAAATACTTTGTTAAATGATTGTTGCAACATCACATGATTATTTTGATACTTTGTTAAATGATTTTGCTGTCAACCTCACATGAATAACTAAAGAATTATTTGGATTAAACTCTTCACGGTTTACATATTTATTGCCAATATATATGTACATCTCACGTTTAATTAAAAGTTTATGTTCTACACTTCTACTTTTATTATATGAGAAAATTTTGCTTTTTTGAATTTTTAGTATGCATCAAGTGATTACCGATTAGGTCATTTTTTTTGGTATGTTAGTATGCATCATGTTTAATTAAAAAACAAGTCTATTTTTTTTTTCAAATATTATGTCATTTTTTCATATATTATTTTTTCATATATTATTTCTTGATTAATTCTTGATTAAGCCATGCATTGCATGGGCATAATACTAGTTATATATAAATTGCATGCCTTACTAGTTTTATTATAATATATATATTTCCTTATTAAATATTTTGGTTTCAAACTCATTTTAATCCTTATATTTGGAAATTGTTATTTGAGAAGTGTCACGTTCACAACATTTTCACAACAAATCATTGGTGGTAAGTTGTTATTGGTTCTAATTTGAATTCACAACTTAAATTACATTTTTGTCCTCTCATAATAACCAATATCATCCTACCCCTTAGGATTTGGTGTAAAAGTAATGTGAAAATATTGTGGACATAGCATTTTTCTTGTTATTTACATTGATAATATATTACTAAGATTGACAAGTCTAACCTTCTAAAAACAAAAAAAGATTAACAAGTCAAAGTAAATGTTTACCATTGATTAGATATTTTTTTGGAAAGCACATTGTCCAAGAAGCAAAGCGATGGAAGTAAATACGCAAGATTGGCTCCGGAGCAATGCAACAGCAGATAACATTATAATGCAGTTACAACTTCCTTGGCGTATTTACTTTCCTTTTTTTTTTTTTTGTTGGAATTTATGGCTAGCTAGAAATGAAAGGATTTTCAAGCAACAATCCCGAACCCAACACAGTCTTATACTCTCCTCAATACAAGTTGTGACTGAATTTCATTTTCTAGCAGGTTCTGTCAGCCGGCCCTAGGTTAGGATTCCCAACCTTATATATTGGACGAAGCCTTCGGCACCCTATATTAAGTTAAACATTGATGGTAGTGCTATAAATAATTTGAGGTTAGCCAGGGCTAGGGGTATTTTGCGTGACCAGTCGAGAGAATGGATCTCGGGTTTCTCCCTTCACTTAGGCCTCGCATCAAATAATATGGCTAAATTGGCTGCGGTCAGACAGGGTTTGGCGCTAGCTTGGGATATGGGTTTTAAGTACTTACAGCTTGAACTTGATTCTAGTGTTGTGCAAAAGTGGTTAACTGATCAAAATGCTACTTATCCTCCTAATATGCTACCTTTAATATATGATTGCAAGAATCTTATGGCTTGGGAATGGGAGGTTCAGGTATGTCACGTGTATCGTGAAGCAAATGCTTGTGCAGATGCATTGGCGAAGCGGGGAACTCATCAACAACACTTTTTGTCTGTTTATGGGTCATGTCCCAATTTTGTATGTGTACTATGTAAGGGATTTGGCTGGCCTTGGAGCAACTAGACTCTGTGGTCGACCGCCTAAAGTTGTGGATGTGTAAACTCTATATATTATAAATAAAACCCCCGTTTCCATTAAAAAAAAAAAAAAAAAAGGATGGAAGTTATTTCTAATATTTAATCTCATTGAACATGACCTTTAAATCGGATTCCATAGTCTATATACAGCAACATGTCCACAAGTTGTTTCTTTTAAATTTACTTTTTAAAATCTTTCTCAAAAAAAGAAAAAGAAAAAAAGAAAAAAAGACTTTTAAAAATAGTAGTGATGTTTTACTCCCTAATTCAATGCTTTTTTCAGCACATTCGGGGCCTGCATAACATAATGCACCTTGAGAGCTCAGTCAAAGGGAATCATATGGTCATGGGAAGTAAACCAAAAAAAAATTAACTTTTACAGATAACAAAGACTTCAAGAAGAATTATAATCCAAACATAAGAGTGGTACATTCTATAGTATAAGGAATAGAAACGTAGTCATGGTTTTCCATAATGGTTTGTCAGTAATAATTTTTGTTCAGCACAGTTTTACAATTTTCTAACCTACGGAGTCATGGGCATATATGGTTCTTAGGACCTCTACGAAAGCATGAATTTGGCTTTCACTTGTATGGAGAGAATTATTGCTACTTATTCATTTTTTGCAAAGTCAAATATTTTATATCATGATTTTGACTTTCACTTGTATGAAAAGTATTGATATCACTAGTATAATTACTTTTCACAAAATAGATTAAAGTAATTTTCTCACAAAATTTACTTAAGAATTTATAAGGAAATACGTGAAATAATGTATTATATCAATCTTCCTATTAATTGATAATTGATTTTGTTTGTGCATGCCAACCTTCATATAAGATGCATATTGAAGTAATTGATTTTGCATATTATGGAAAATTTTTATATTTTGACTATGGGTTGAGTGCGCGTGTGTTCATGGCCAAGGATTGACGGGTGGTTTTTGGCAATTTTTTTTTTCTTTTTAATGACTTGGCGACGGTTTGTGTTATGCTTTTATATATACATCGAGTTGTTTTTTCAACTTGTTCATTTTTTTTTTCTTGATTAGGTTAAACTAGTCATGTGTTCTTCAAAAACTGTTTTTAATGTCGTTGGGACAATAACAAAAGGGAAAGCAATTAACTTTAGGTGAATATATAATGAAATTAAACTTTTATGTCAGAGGAGAAAAAAAAAAAAAAAAAAAAAAAAAAAAAAAAAAAAAACTTCACATGTACTTTTGTTTATTATTTTTCCTCCCCTAAGATTGTGTTTTATTTTTTTGGACAGCATATTGCAAGGCTATTGGGCAACATTTTGGACAGCATTTTGGATAGAATTTTGGACTAGTATTTTTGGACAGGATAGATGACTTGGACAATTTTCGTAGTTAACAGTTTAGACAATTAATTGCCCAGCTTTGTAGCAACTCTTTTGGAAATCTTTTGTAACTAATGAAGTTACTCAAGCATGATAAATTCTCAGTGTATGCTTATAATACCTCTATTTAAACACTAAGCATATATGCAAATGATGAATTTTTTTTTTATGCAATGGTACATTTTGTTCCTATATATTAGCTTTTTTTATGTGCATGGAATGGTTATTCAAGCTGAATGATAGTTTTGAATGGTATGGTCAAGTTTAATTATGAATAGTTATATGGCCAACTTGTTCAGCAATTTCCGGCCATTCCCTTCTACCAATGTTGTAAGAGCATATTCAAGTTGAATGATAGTTTTGAGTGGGATGGTCAAGTTGAATTATGAATATTATATGGCCAACTTGTTTAGCAATTTCCATTCCCTTCTACCAATGTTGCAAGAGCATATTCAAGTTAAATTATAGTTTTGAGTGGTATGGACAAGTTGAATTATGAATATTATATGGCCAATTTGTTCAGCAATTTCCATTCCCTTCTACCGATGTTATAAGATTCCCTTCGAGTTGAATGATAGTTTTGAGTGGTATGGTCAAGTTTAATTATGAATATTGTATGGCCAACTTGTTCAGCAATTTCCATTCCCTTTTACCAATGTTATATGAGCATTCCATGTGAAAATTGAACCCATCACCCCTGTTAAAACCCATCAACCCAAAATCCAACCTATCAATGCAAAATCAAACCTATTAATCAACCTTCTAAAAAAACCAATTAATGAAAAACCCAAAATCAAACACCACCGTGAAAACCCAACGTCACCACTAGCACCATCACAAAAACACCATTGGCACCACCACGAAAACCTAGCTTTACCCCAAAATGTTAGATAAAAAATAATTGACCCAGCAACCACAGTTAAAATAATCGACTAGCAACACCAATATTGGCCCCCACAAAGACCCAAAAAAAGAGAGTGAACCATCAATGTGACGACGAAACCATTTAATGTGACTAAATAAAATAAATGAATTACTGAATGTGACAATATGATCATTTGTGATATTTGTACTAGTTAATGTGACATTGGCACTATCCAATGTGACTAAAAAAAAGAGAATTGCCGAATGTAACAAAAGTATGATCATGTGTGATTTTGGTATTGTTCAATGTAACGATGGAATCATCTGATATAAGTAAAAAAATTAGGGAACAATTGAATATAACAAAGGACAAAACTTAGGTACAGTACCTTAAGTGCTGTTCTTTAGGTTTTTCTCTTAAGATTCATCCATGTAGCTACGTAACTAAAAGTATGGTCATATGTGATATTTGTATTGCTTAATGCGATGATGGAACCGTTAAATGTGAGTAAAAAAATAAAAGAACCACCAAATATGACAACAATAGGATCATATGTAATGTTAGTACTATTAAATGTGACGATAAAACCATTAAATATGAGTAAAAAAAAGCGAACTAACAAATCTAACAAAGTATGGTCATATGTAATGTTGGTACTGCTGAATATGTCAATGAAACTATCAGACATGAGAGGAAAAAAAAAAAGAACCACTAAATGTGACAATAGTATAGTTATATGTAATGTTCGTACTATTGAATATAACGATAAAACCATCAAATATGAGTAAAAAAGGAGAACTACCGAATGTAATTAAAATACGGTCATATGTGGTGCTGGTATTGCTTAACATGATGATGGAACTGTCAAGTGTGAGAAAAAAAGGAACCACAAAATATGACAAAAGTTCCATCACATGTGATGTTAGTACTAGCCAATGTGCTGAAAGAACTGTCAAATGTGAGAGAGAGAGAAAAAAGAAGAAGAAGAAAGAATCATTGAATGTGACAAAAGTACCGTTACATATAATGTTGGCATTACCGAGTGACAATTTAACCATCAAATATCAGTAAAAAATAAAGGAACCACTGAATGTTACAAAAGTAAGGTTATTTGTGATGTTAGTACTGCTTAATGTGTTGATGGAATTATCAAATGTGAGAGAAAAAAATGAGGGAACTATTGAATGTGTCAAAAGTACCATCAAATGTGATGATGGTACTACCTAATGTGATGATAAAATCGTTAAATGTGAAAAAAAAAAAAAAAAAAAAAAAAAAAAAAAAAAAGAAACCACCCAAAAATATTGTCATATGTGATGTTGGTGCTATTCAATATGACGATTGAATCGTCAAATATGATGTTTTGATAGCCTGGTATAATAAGTTGACTACTTATAAGTACATTACCCAAAAAAAAAAAAAAAAATGAAGATACCCTAGAATTACCTTATCTCTATGTATATATTGGTTATGGGAGGGGACCATATATGTAAGCCAGCTTTTATTTTTTATTTTTTTTGGATTTCTTTGAAGTTTGGACCAATTTACTTTTTGAAAGGGAATTAAATATAATTTTTGAAAGTTAAATTTCATATTTTAATTATGTATACCATAAAATAATAAGGTATGAGTCTATTTAGATAGGCTTTTGCAAAAACATGTGTTTTCGATAAAGTCAGTTGCGAAAACATGAGTTATGTTTAAAAAAGGTGTTTGAAGAAAAGTAGCTACTTCATTCATTGTTAAAATCAACGGAGTCAATACCGTACCGGAGGCTATACCGGTTTGGCTAGCGGTACGATATATTTCGGATACCGGTCAATACCGGTGTACCGTTTCGGGTTTACCGCTATTTTTTATATTTATAAATAATATATATATATATATATATATATATATGTATGTGTGTGTATGTATATATATATATATATATATTATAATAAATATAAAATTTTAGCATAAAACATTTCCTCAATTCAGAACTAATTATTCATGGTTTTAGACTTTGGTATCAACTAGTCACTAACCTGTGTGACGTATGGGATAATCAGTTAAATAACTATTAAAAATAGTTTTTAAAAAAAAAAAGCACGTTCTTTGATTACAAATGTAGGATATTCCACATAACACATAAAGGCCACACCTTGGTTGCTTTATGGCAATCAAAACATTATTACCAACATTCCAATAGCTCATAAGTCATAGCTTCAAACACAGATTTGGGCACAAGATGAGAGTAGGACCTGTAAAATAAGTATTATTAAGTTATTAATATGTAAAGGGAATAATTTATAACAATAATAGTTTTATACTGAATATATATATATATATATATATATATATTGGTTTAGCAGTTATTAGTAGAATGTAATTAGTTTAAATTTCTTTATTAGTTCTATCATTTCAGTAAAAAAAAAAATCCTTATTAGTTGATTAGATTTCTTTATTAGATAAGAAAAGAAAAGTGAGAGTTATATATTAATCTAAACTCTGTGATTGGTTTTATATAGAATAATTTAAAATATGAACAATAGTAAAAGCCTTAATATTGTTCACATTTATTTCTTTTCTAGTACAATTCCAACAACAAATGAAGCATCAAATTAATAACCTTTCCACACATTTTCAACCATTTAGTTTGATCCTTAAAAAAAAAAGGTGGAGTAACATTGAAAGCAAATTTTTACATTGCAAATATTTTGAAGGGATAAGCATAAGTTTAAACGTGATAACTGATAAGCTTACCAAGCATAAAATTTAAAATAAGAACAATAGTAAAAGCCTTAATATTGTTCACATTTATTTCTTTTCTATTACAATTCCAGCAACAAATGAAGCATCAAATTAATAAGGTTAACAGTTTTATTGATCAGTATAGGGCTAAACTTGTTGCAAAGTAGTTTGATCAGGTCAATGACCTTGTTCATGATAAGTATGGCTACTATCTGAAGCCAAAACAAAATAAAATCATCACTGCATCATCACATCATGTTCACAATAAAAATTACTACTACCCTAAGCTAAAATAAAGATACTTATCACCTATAATGACCTTATCATAAAGATGAGGGGTGATGTTATGCATTTTGAAATGAAAGGGGAAAGACTTTCCAAGCACAACAGATAAGTGAATAGAAGGAAAAAAGAATAATTTTTTATAATATATATATATTTTTTTTGCATCAAATAGGGAAATAAACACCAAACATCAAATTTATTTTACAAAACAACAAAGCTTTCTGCATCAAATAGGGAAATTAACACCAAACAACAAATTTATTTTAGAAAACAACAAAAGTAATGTGAAAAATGTTAAGGAAATTGATATATGTTATTTAAAAAAAAAAAACCCACATAAACAAAGAGGGAAAGGCTTACCTAACACCAATATGCAGGATTTGTTACAGAAAGAAGACTCTCATTGGAGTTCTCTTCGAGAAATCTTCTCTTAAGGTATTCTTTACTTGATCTTCAGGATGTAGAACTTACATGAGGTTTATTTGAAGCAGCAACGGTAATAGCAAAATTTCAAAATTGTCTAAATGCTTATACAACTTAATAAGGATAACAATATGTTTAAATGCTTACGTGCCAGATTGGTATAGCTTATTTTTCAGCTTTTGGAAAAAGGGGTTATTTGAAAAGGCTGTTCCTAAAGAAAAAGTATTTCTGAAAAGGTTACCGCACAGGCACATGGCTTAATAATGACAAGAATATATCTAAACATATCAGAAAGTGGTAGACCCTCTGACCTCATTGATCACTTGAATATCCAATATACATTACATGTTGCTCTCATTTAAATTCACATAATCACCATTGCAGCTTTCTTTGGCTGACTACAAAGGCATGAAACATTACTTTGATTTAGAATGATTTAATTCAAATTAAAAGATGATCTATATGCTGGCTTAAGTGTGTGCAGTAGAATGAATAGAACAAATGAAGCAAGATGAGATGTGGCATACCTTATGGAGTTCATCTAATATAAGTATCAACTGGCCAAATGAGATTCTTGAATTATCATTAACAAAATCATCCATCTTTGGGTTCCCAGGCACGTCCTTGATAAAATGTTGAAATGCACATCTTTAATTTGAATACAAATAGCAATCTAAAAACATTAAGATTAGAAGATTGCATTTTCCTTTGCCTATTCTGAGACTTAACAGAACAAATAAATTTCTACCACAAACCTTAACAATAAATGCTGTAAGTTTGCAAATTAGTGTATATGTGATTTGATAGACCTGTTGCAAGGTATTCATTTAGTTTTCATGTTTTTGTTTCAAATGCTAATGAAGATGAGTTGAAGAAAGTGAAGCAAGCGGTACAGTATGGAGTTTCATCATGTATTACTTGGCCGTAGAGACTTATTTTCTTCAGTGAATTGTGAAGATCCAAAAAATGTCCCTATTTTAGATTTTCCTTCATCACTCAGCTATACACAAACTTGCTTACAAAATGGTTTCTAAAAATAAATAAATAAATTGCTGACTGTAATAAGTCAAACTCATTGGACATATTAAAAAAAGTTCTTTAATAGGAATTATACCCTCATATTCAAATTCAGCTCCAGCTGCATTACTTGCATCAAAACCAAGCTTGGCTCAATAGACAGATAACATAATACATTACACATTGACTGAAGGAACTTTCAAAATAGGCCAACTAATACAATAGAGTTTGGTCAGTATAAGTAAAGCAGCAAATAATTTTAAGTCCCTACCAAGTGAGCAAAAACAACCTTACCATGTGGCTGAGGACCATTCTAAGCAGTAGGAAGTAAAAAAGAAATAAACAAACCAAAAATTAATGGTCTTTTTGTAAAAGAATCAAGATGCAAACAAACACCAAAGTTGACATTCATCAGGTTTTAGTGTGTGAACTATACAAACCTTACCATAACTAACAAATAAAATTTGTAGACTAAAAATCAAGATTAGAATTACCATAACTTACAGTGGTGTACCTATTTCCATTTTTGACATTCGTCAGGTCTTTTCCATTTATATCCTGTGGGTTTTTTAATAAGATTTAAGCTTTCCCACTCTCCTCTCATTCACCAGGGGCTGTTCACTAAGCTATCCTTAGCAATGGGTTTCAAATTATGACAATGATACCCAGGAGTCTTCCCATATATATATATATATATATATATATATATATATAATAAAAAGACAGTTTTATATATGATCCTTGAAAGTTCAATATGTGTCTAAAACACCCTTGAACGTTTAAACCCCAAATTATAAAATATCAATTCAAGTTTATAATCAAACAATTAATGTGCGGAACATGAACATAAGCCAATCATAGAATTGACAACAAATCTATGCCAAATATAAACACATCCACAGCAGTAAATATAAGGCAAAGATAAAGGGAAGGAAGATGCAAACACATGGACAACACATGATGTGTTATCAAAGAGGAAACCGAATTTCTCGGCGTAAAACCTCTCCGCCGCCCTCCAAGCGGTCAAATAATCCACTAAAGAATGTAGTTGAGATACATGAACAGCAGAAGACCCTCCAAGCCTAATCTACCCAAGTGCCTAAGCCTTGCAAGCTTCTTGCTCCAACGAGGTTACGCCGAACCTATTTCTTCTTTAACTTCCCGGATTCTGCTACTAGACCATAACATCAACCAATATATATTGGTGATAGGCCACAATCTGAATGACCCTTAATGATTAACCCTAATTAATTAATTTAGCCAAGTAATTAATTAATCAATTAATTATGCAATTTTATGGAAGCACAAACAAATCATCAAAAACTAAATATGCAGCGGAAAATAAATAACACGGTGATTTGTTTACGAATGGGGAAAACCCTAACGGCAAAAACCCCACCGGGGATTTTCAGGTCACCACTTCAGCTTGCTTTTTCTTGGACAGACTTGATGACTTCAACACTTGACCTTGAAACATTGTTTCTTGAAGTATTAAAAACACCTAGAACTACCCAATTACAAGTAGAGTGCATTTTGTCAAAGGATTAGCCAATTTATATAAATAAGTGACATATGTTCTTAATCAAGTTAAAACATATATGTCCTAACAATCTCCCCCTTTGGCAATCTGTGACAAAACCATAACAAATAAATGAGCATATGAGAGAAGTCATAAATCACTCAACTCATATTCACTTGTTGAATACAATAAAATCTATCCTAACACAAACTCTTGAAAAACTTTGCAAGAAGAGAGTTTATGGCAAGTAGACTTTGACAACCTATATTTCTGAAACACTTTAAACAAAACTCATCAAGGCATCTTGTGTGAAACAGAAATAAATAGATTGCATACAAGTATAAAGAACATGTGTATAAAAATAGAAAAGAAACAACACATGAAGAAGAGAGGTGAAAGAAACATACATCAACATATATAAGAGATAAGATAAGTGCAATGTATGTAAAATGGTCAAAGGACCTCATATACAAGATCAATGTATCTAAGAGATAAGAAAAGAAAAAAAAATACATATATAGCCTCACTACATCCCTAAAAAATGACAACATTCCCCCTATAAAAAATGTCCTATACTAACATGAAGAAACAACACATGAAGAAGAGAGGTGAAAGAAACATACATCAACATATATAAGAGATAAGATAAGTACAATGTATGTAAAATGGTCAAAGGACCTCATATACAAGATCAATGTATCTAAGAGATAAGAAAAAAAAATACATATATAGCCTCACTACATCCCTCAAAAATGTACAAGGACATGTGTATAAAAATAGATTGCATACAAGTATAAAGAACATGTGTATAAAGATAGAAAAGAAACAGCACATCCCTAAAAAATGACATATATAGCCTCACTACATCCCTCAAAAATGACAACACTCCCCCTATCAAAAATGTCTTATACTAACTCTCCCCCTAAGATGACTACTCTCATAGCCCAAAACTACTCTCCCTTTTTATCACGAGTGACAAAGAGTAGAGTGTCATGTAGACATCTCATCGACAGATCTAGCATCCCCATCATCATCATCATCATCATCCTCATCATCCTCAGAATCCGAAGCTCCTGGAGTAGGTGGTGAAGGAGTAGCCTCTAGAGCAAATCCACCCATGGTCACCTGCCGTCGTGAAATACGACCAACACGAACATTCACCTAATACAACTCAGCAGAGAGTGTATCAAGACGAGTGTCCATGCGCTGCAGTTGCGCCATAATATCTCCAAGGGATACATTGCTCAAAGAGGAAGAAGGAGCAGACATAGATGGAGCTGATCTGGATGGAGCCGAACGGGAGGGAGGAGTGGCACCCGGCTGTCTCGACCTGAACTACGCCTCACTACGTTTTACGGTAGCGGCATCTATGGCAGATATGTGTGTGAAGTGGTCGGACACAGGAAAGGGAATGGAAAAATGGCGTAGAATCTGCGTGATAGCAGAAGGAAAGATGAGCTTATCACGGACGCCGAATCAAGATAAACATCTATGATAGACCGGATGAAGTGAGAAGGAAAGTCTATGGTAAGATGCTCTAGCAGTGATAGCAAAAATCGAGCACGAGGCTCTATGATAGAGTTATAGTGAGAAAAGAGATCTTACCAAGTGATTTGAGCAAGAAATGATCAAGATCCAAGAGGGTTGGAAGATTTGAGTGAAAGGATAGTGAAAGGGAGATGAACAGACACGAAGAGATCGATTGAAAAAAGAAGAAAATCGCGATAGATCCTTAAATAGGCACCTCAGTAAATCTCGACAGCTGAGGTGTCGAGAGGTATCGAGGAATTAGCCGTCGATAGCTGAAGGTATCGAGAGGTATCGAGATGCAAGAAGAATTTATGTGATACTCGATCGATCGCAAAGGTGTAGAGGAGGTATCGAGGAGACAGAAGATTTCTTGATCGATCCACAAGGTGTCGAGACAGGTGTCGGGAAAGAAAACACAAACACAATAAGTGAATCTCGATCGATCCATCAGGTGTCGAGAATCTATCGAGGGGACAGAAACTTTCTCGATCGATCCATCAGGTGTCGAGACAGGTGTCAAGATCGCGATAAGAAACAACTTGAGAAGCTCGACAGATGACTAGGTATCGAGGAGGTCTCAAGCCAGCAGTAAAAAGCAGTTTTTCGAGAAGGGAAAAACACAGATATGAATGCAATCCAACACACATCTCAACCAAAGATCCACTCAATATATAAATCTCTCAAAACCATCTCTCAACAAAAAAATAAGCACAAGGATCCTCCAAAACACACACACACACTAAACAAGTCTAACCAATTTTATTTTTCAAAAACAAGTTATGACAATTTAGTGAGTATACATTAGCATATGTAAAACCTTTGTGATGGCCAAATCACATTGTACCTGCACATGTATCAAAAGTAGCAAAGAATATTGCGTGTTGTATGTGAAAAACATCGCAAGATTGCATATGTGTATACATGTTATGACGATCTGAGATATGAGAAAATAACTTTTAACTCACACATAATCATAACTGTTTGATGGGGACTATCACCTTCGAGGTACATCCTATAACTCCCACATCTCCTAGAATACACGCTTGCAACCATATTTAAAGCATTTTTTTATCTTTTTGCTTTTTATTTTCTTGGCATGTTTTCTTTTATTTTAGCATATCATACATGGGTATATAAAAGAGAGAAAAGAAATACCCAAGATGTTAAGCATTTGACATCGCACTTTTGCTATGCCGAAGCATACGAATGTCTTTGACACTGCACTTTTGCTATGCTGAAGCATACAGGTGTCATATTATGATTGGCGGGCAACAGTGGTGAGATGGTTATTTATGCCTTTCTCTTAGGATTTTCTAGTCCTACCCGTCAAAAAGAGTGATATGAGTGTTAAGTTTTAAGAGATAACCTAATCTTACTCATCACAAACACGAGTCACAAAGCTCATTTGCTTAGTTGTGCATAGAGATGCTCATCTAAGTTACAAGAGATACAAAGTTTAGAAAACTTTGTTTCATTGGCCATCCAAGGTACACAAGTACCAAAGTACACAAAACACACACTGTTTTTGTATTTTTCTGATTTTTCAATTTTTTTTATTTTTATATTAAAAACAAAATAAACAAAACTGAAAGTAAACACACAAAACATGTTAAACAAAATAAAGCAAAAATTAGACTGACTCAGCAGAAAAACAAAACACACAAGCAATGCAATACACAGAAAAACAATAAGGAAAAAGAAGGTGATGAAATCACTTGAAGTCCTTTTTCTTCCACACCTTGGAAGAGTCTTTCCTTTGATTGAATCCTTGAATCGGCGGTGAGGGGGAAGAATTTAGCCCGTTCAAGTTCGAAAGGAACATGAGGGCTTTCATAAGATCTCCAAGAGGAGCAAGAGAGGATTGAAGCTGATTTTGGCTTCCAGATGCTATCATGCCATTGCTCTGTTGAGTGGCTAACCACTTATAGCAATTTGTTCTAGTATGACCGGCAGCTCCACAATGATGACAGAGATGCTGCTTCTTTTGTTTAGACTTTTGAGAGTTAGCCTTCTTAGCCTTAGGGTTTTTAGCATCTTTCTTATCTTGCTTAGGGGGTGCTCCTAAGATAGATTTACCCTTGTCTAAGTTCTCACTAGCTAATTCAGTTTTAACATCAATATTCTCAATTTCAGTATTATTAGCAGGAGGAATAAAAACAGTATTGCTAGTAGAAGCAGTATTAGAGAAAGAAATACCATACCCCAAACCAGTTCGATCCGAAGCAGATTTCTGATTGCTAAGCATCTCATCAAGCTTTGCACTTAAAGTCCTCTCTAGTTGAGCTCTGACTTGAAACAGCTCTGCTTCAAGCTTCTTAGTCTTCTCAGCCAAAAAGTTGTTTTCAAATCTCAGTGCTCTAATAGTTTGATTCGCCTCATCAAACTTTGTGGACAACTCTTCACGATCAAGTTCCACATCACTGAGCTTCTTGGTGGCCAGCCTGTATAATTTCTCATGCTTTTTAGAGAGCTTGTAAAGCTTCTCATAGGCTGAATGGATATCATCTTGATCATCCATTTTCTCAAATTTTGACTCCACCAGTTCTTCTTCTTCATCCACTTCTTCAACAATCCCTTCAGTAGGATTGACTATGGCAGTGAAGGCATTTAAGATTCCGTCATCCTCATTGTCGGAATCATCTTCAAGCTCAGTGTCACTTAGAGTTGCAGCAAGTGCCTTGCTTTTCCCAATGCTCTTGAGATATGTAGGACACTCATGTTTCATGTGCCCGAACCCATGACATCCAAAGCACTTTGGTCCTGCAGGAACAGTGTATTGACCGCCATCCTTAGCATCCTTCTTCCCTTTGTCTTGACTTTTAAACTGAGAAGCACTGAACTGCCTACGATCCTTGTCGAAGCTCCTTCCATTGGCATTCTTCATAAACTTCTTGAACTGCCGAGTGATGTAGGACTTTATCTTAGAATCTTCATCATCGGAAGACTCATCTATATCACTGCTCTTTGCCTTCAAGGCCATGCTTTTACCTTTACTTGACTTGCTAATCCTAGATAATCCTATCTTATAGGTTTGCAAGTTTCCTACCAGCTCAGTCAAAGGAATCTTGTCAATGTCCTTTGATTCCTCTATCGCCGTAATCTTGGCATGGAATCTCTCAGGTAGAGATCTAAGCACCTTCCTTACAATCTTGGATTCAGGGATGGTTTCCCCAAGATTGAAGGTTGAGTTCACTATGTCCTTGAGCTTGGCATAGAATTCATTAAACGACTCATCCTCCTTCATCTTAATTTCTTCAAAGCTTGTAGTGAGCCTTTGAAGTTTTGAATCTTTGACAGCCTTTGTACCTTCATAGGTTGTTTGGAGGATGGTCTAAGCCTCCTTAGCAATTTCAGTTGAGGATATCTTTTTAAACTCCTCATTTGTGACTGCGCTAAATAGGGCATTTAACGCTCTGCTGTTGAAGTTAGCCGCCTTGATCTTAGTATCATCCCAATCGGCCGGTTCTTCTGTTGGCTTAGTCCAGCCAATCTCTACAGCTTGCCACACCTTTTCATCTAAAGACTGCAAGAAAGCTCTCATGCGTACTTTCCAGTATGTATAGTTAGTGCCATCAAATAAAGGAGGTATAATTAAAGATTGTCCTCTATCCATGACAAACAGGGGTCAATGGATCAACACAGCAAAGATTAAACCCTAATCAGAGTGTGTCCGCTCTGATACCACTTGATAGGCCACAATCTGAATGACCCCTAGTGATTAACCCTAATTAATTAATTTAGCCAAGTAATTAATTAATCAATTAATCATGCAATTTTATAGAAGCACAAACAAATCACCAAAAACTAAATATGCAGCGGAAAATAAATAACACGGTGATTTGTTTATGAATGGGGAAAACCCTAACGGCAAAAACCCCACCGGGTGATTTTCAGGTCACCACTCCCGAAACTCCACTATTATCAAATCAAGCGGTTACAAGTAAAGGAATCCCAAGTACCTTACCAACTTACAGTTGAACCCTTACCCCAATACCCAATTGGACTTGATCTGTAGCGACAGTTCCCACCTTTGATGCATGGCTCCCAAGTACGTGACTAACCAATGCGCGGATCCAAGTACGCGACTTCAAAACACCAACTAAGGAAGAAAGGTTGGCTGCAAAGTTCTTCAGTTCATCCTTTATGATGAATAGCAGGAAGATGCTTGGTTACAAAACCCTACGGTGCAAATACACAGCAACTTCTTGATGGAAGATGAACTAGGTCAAGAACTTTGTCTTTTGATCACAATTTGCTTGAACAGAGATTGCTCAATGATAATGCAACTTGTGTCACACTTGACGGCTCTTAAAACAATCCTTTTATATGTTTAGGGTTAGAAGAAAAGAAGGCCCAAAAATCTATTCACGGATCCCAAGAAAATCATATTAGAAATCTGAAATTTTAAATCTCGACAGATAGCAGGTGTCGAGGTAGCTATCGAGAAGGTGTCGAGCTTTAAAAACTTTGCACTTCAGCTTGCTTTTTCTTGGACAGATTTGATGACTTCAACACTTGACCTTGAAACATTGTTTCTTGAAGTATTAAAAATACCTAGAACGTAGAGTGCATTTTGTCAAAGGATTAGCCAATTTACATAAATAAGTGACATATGTTCTTAATCAAGTTAAAACATATATGTCCTAACAATTGGTTTCTTCCAAACTGCTTCCCTTAGCACCAAATGAACCTTCTCACAGACGTGGGTGTGGTGAGAAAAGGATTTAGTCAATAACCTCTCAAGGATGTGACAATGGAGAGGAAGAGAGTAGAGGAATTTGTAGAGACTCTAAGGTAAAGATTGGGGATGAGGCAATCTTGTTTTTTTTTAGGGTTTCACTCACAAAATTCTCTCTAGAAGCTCTTTGAATTTAGTGGGTATAAGGGTCTATATATAGTGGTGTGTGTTTGGAATACGAAGAATTAGTTTTTGCCAAATAGGGCTGATTGGTAGCTTGACCTTGTGGCTTGTCCAAGTTACGAATTCAAGTCACGACGTAACGGCTTGGCCAGCCTGGGACTTTTGTCCTGTAATGCGACAGCTGGTGCGACCCTTCAGCTTCCCTGTGTGCTACTTACGTGCCTGCATTTGGCAACTTGCCAGTCGCGAGTCAGCCGCGAGTCCTAGCTGCGAAACTCTTCTTCTTGCATATACTTGAGCTTTGCTTCACACTCTCTTCACACACTACCCTTACATAAATCCCACCTAAATACAGGGTTACTAAGTGCTTAAATTACAAGTAAATTGGCACGGAATAAAGCCAACAAGACGGTTGATAAATTTCAACTTTACAATTAATTAAGCACTTTAAGATTCATGATGCACAAATAATTCTTGATAGTTAAAAACCAATCAAATTAGACCCAAATTCACAAACTCTAATCTCAATGCACAAACCGACTTCTCAATATCCCTTAAACTTTCAAATTGATAATCTTAGAGACCATTGTGATTCAATTAATCTCCTTTCTACTATACAAACCTATCTCACCATCAATACCAATCCCAATATCTAACATATAAATCATAAAAAATTCAAACCCATAGCTCAATTTCCACTAAAATCAATGCCTACAGAGAAACTATACACTAAAATCAAGTCTCTAAGTGGTAGCCACATGAACCCAGATAAGAATTCACAAAATTAAATCCAAAAAAAAAAACCTAACAATACCTAACAACAACATTAGCAAAAGAACTGAATAGAAAATCAAAATATTACTTACGCAACAACAGTAATTCAGTCTAGGAATCAACAAAAAGAAGCAAAGCCAATGAACATTAAAAAACAAATATTTAGAAAGAGAAAGAGAGAGGGAAAGATTAGATACATGATATTAAGAGCATCTCACCTGCGTAACTAGGCCTGCGACATTGGAGATTTTGTGAGGGCTATGATGGGTAACGGCTCAGTCATGGGTGGGAGAGATGGCTATGGTAGACTATCAGGGATATAGAGAGAACGGCTTAGAAAGGCAGAGAGAACGGTAAATTTTATACTTTTAGGGTTTTGATAAATGAGAGAGGCAAAGGCAAAGAGGCTTATTGGGGAAACAGAAGCAAAAAATTTAATTAGAAATAGTTTTTTTTTTTTAATATGGCTGAGAGAAGAGGGATGCTCTGTGTTTAAGCCAAAGAGAAACGAATGAGGGGCTGCGTGAAGAGAGAGAGAAGTATAAGGTTTCAAAAAAAAAGGGGTAAGTATTAGGTTTTGAAAATAGTGTTTTTAATTTAATTTTTAATTTTTAAAATATTGTGTTGTGTTGACGTGGAAAATTGTAGGAACTTCAAAAGCTTCGGTTATATATATATGAAAGTTCAAAACGGGTATGAAACACCCTTAAATGTTTAGACCCCCAAATTACAAAAATACCAATTCAAGCTTTATATCAAACAATTAATGTGCGGAATATGATAACAAGCTTATAACAGAATTGATAAAACAATCTAAGCCAAATATAAACATATCCACAGCAGTAAATATAAGGCAAAGATAAAGGAAAGAGAGATGCAAACACACGGACAACATACGATGTGTTATCGAAGAGGAAACCGAAGTCCTCAGCGTAAAACCTCTCCGCCGCTCTCCAAGTGGTGATAAAATCCACTAAAGAATATAGTTGGGATACATGAACAGCAGAAGTCCCTCCAAGCCTAATCTACCCAAGTACCTAAGCCCTCCAAGCTTCTTGCTCCAACGAGGTTACGCTGAACCTATTTCTTCTTTAGCTTCCCGGATTCCGCTACTTGACCATAGCATCAACCAATGTATATTGGTTCCTTCCCAAACTGCTTCCCTAAGCATCAAATGAATCTTCTCACAGACGTGGGTGTGGTGAGATAAGGGTTTGGTAAATAACCTCTCAAGGGTATGACAATGGAGATGAAGAGAGTAGAGGAATTTGTAGAGTCTCTTAGATGAAGATTAGGGATGAGGCAATCTTGTTTTTCTCTAGAGTTTTCTCTCACAAAATTCTCTCTGGAAGCTCTCTCATTATGATGGGTATAAGGGTGTATATATAGTAGGGTGAGAAGGGAATGCAAAACGTCAGTTTTTGCCAAACAGGGCAAATTGGCGACTTGGTCTTGCAGCTTGTCCAAGTCGCGAGTTCAAGTCGCATCGTAACGGCCTGGCCAGCCTGGGACTTTTGTCCTGTAGTGTGACAGCTGGCGCGACCCTTCAGCTTCCCAGTGTGCCTCTCACGTGCCAGCTTTTGGCGGCTTGCCAGTCGCGATCCACTCGCGAGCCCTAGCTGCAAACCTCTGTTTTTCTTGCACACTCTTGAGCTTTTCATCACATCTTCTCACACACTACCCTTACAATTTTTCCATCTAAATACAAGGTTACTAAGTGCTAAATTACAAGTAAATTGGTCACAGAATAAAGCCAATTAGATGGTTGATTAAATTCAACCTTACAATCTCCCCCTTTGGCTATTCTGTGACAAAACCCTACAACAGACTCTAGACTTAAACGTGAGTTGGGAACAGTTGGAAAACTCTCTCACACGTAACTTTAGATTCTGTGAAGCTCTTGAACATATGAATAAGTAACTCCTGAAACACAATAACATAGCAATATCATTGTATGCAGAAAACTTAATATGCATATGGAGCAAAATAAGCATAATCAAGCAAAAATGAACATAAGCATAAAAGCAATAATTCATGGCAAGATCAACAATAGTAGTCACTTAAGCAAAAGTGATTACTATGTTCATTAACACATGGAATGAACATCCGGACATGCAAAAATGATAAACTCAATTGAAGAGTATCATTTGCAAGTCCAACACTTAACCAATGCATACAAACATATATGCATCTAGGAACAATCCTACACGGGTACAAGAGTGTTGTACTTAAGATAATGCAAGGCATTAACAAGTACCAAAGCACAAAGCACAAAGGCTGCATATGCAAAGTTTTGCAAATACATGGCACAAATCATAAAAGCCTACAAATGTGCATAAGTACAAGAAACAACCCTCAAAGCTTACAAAAGCAACAATGGGTACAAATCAACAACATACAATGCTGAAGCTGAATAACATCATACTATATAAGTAAACACCAAAGATTCACATGTTGAGAGTTTTAAAAACAGACTAAAATCAGTGTATCAAACTTAAAAAAAAAAACACATATTTAAACTCCCCCTCAAAACGAGCACTTTCCCTCAGGAGCTGCCCCAAAAATTCTCCCCATTTTTGATCGGAATGGCCAAAGGGTCAGTGATCCTCGCTGGTATGAATGCTGTCAAACTTGGTAGAGAGTACATCAAGCTGGTCCTGCATTGCTGTCATCCTCTCAGTCTGTTGATTCTGAACATCGCGGATTGTATCAAGTCTCTCCAGGATGATCTGAAAGGTATCAGGAGGTACAGGTGATGAGGTAGAAGGTCTGCTCCTCTTGACTCTTACTCTAGGTGTGGAAACTGGTCCTGCACCTTCTGCTTCAGTCTCCATAGGATCACCTTCTTCATGGACACCCTCTTCTTCTTCACCTGGAAGACGATTCTGTATCCGTATGAGAGTAAATCTGTTGATGGTTGATAGAGGTGGCATGAGACTGATATCTTGTGGGATTACAACACCCTTTTCTTTGAAAATTCTCATGAGAAGACTTGGAAACACCAGCTTGGGCCTCGAGTTGGTTTTAGTTTCATCCATTATAGTATCAAAAATGTGGGAACTGATGTCAATAAAGGTGTTTTCCTTAAGATCCATAATAAAGATAGCTCTAGCATTCGTCAATGTAGTCATCTTCCTTATAGGGTACAGATTGTACATCATTATTGTTGTTAAACACCTCATGTCTTTAGGAAAGTCAGAAGTGTTGAGACATCTCTTTTCTAAAACCCCACCAATCTTTTTCTGGACAATTTCTAGAGAGACCATTTTGTCCTTGTAGTTAGTGAATTCATAATCTTCTAACCCCTCCAGCCCTAAAACCTTATCAATGTCATGAGCATCTAGGGTAAACTCCTTTCTCCTCACCCAACAACTCAACTCCTCCTCTTTTATCACAACATTTGCATAGAATTCTCTGATTAGTGGTTCACATACTAAAGGTAAGTCACCTAGAAGTTTCTCCCAGCCTCTTCCTTCAAAGCATTTTGGAATGAATGTATCCCTCAAGTCATGTAAATCCACAAATCTCTCCTGGATAATTGTTCCTTTTATGAAGGAATCTCTGTATCTCTCAAAATGCTTGACTGACCTAAATAGGTTGTTGTCCATTTTCAATCTTTTATCAGCCTTCTTAGTAGGAGTCTTCTTCTTAGAGGATGTGGAAGCCATCTGTAAATACTCAGAAAAGTCCACAACAAGGGCACAACACAATATGTGGAAGTATACTCAAATTAGTAACCATGTAGTTATAAGGAAGAACAGAGTGTTGGGCAAAACAAAAACCAAGAATAGTTGATAACAAGGAAATAAGGCATCACATAATAATCACAGATCAAACAAGTTCAGTTTGTAAAGATGAAACTTTAATACAGACAGATGAAAGCAAATGTCACTAATACTTGACCAAATGAACATGGAATGTGCAAGAGAATCCCTAGAGGCAGAGCCACACACAAGATGTGGTAATACACACACAGAACAGAGTGAACCACACAGACATAAGGTCATACACATGGCAAACTCAAATTTTTCATTTAGGGAAACATCACAGAGATACCAAAAACCGTATACCCAATGGATATAAACATTCAAATATCAAATTTCAGATCATGAATGAGAAGGTGAAAGCATGAAAACCCATAAAGGAGCAAACTCAAGAAACTAGTCATAACCAAGAGGGAACAAACCAAACCACCAAAAACAGCATTTTTAAGCATAAATATGTTTGGAATACCCAAATAGCAATCCAATCAGTAAAACACATAGATTTAAGAACATTTTACTTAAATCATGAAATTGGAGTGAAAAACAAGAAAACCCATACCTTTTTCTTGAAGATTTATGCAGAAATGATGCAGAGATGAAAGATTTTTCAGTGAGAAACGAGCGGTTTGAGAGAGAGAGTGAAGAAGAAAATGAACAGTCACTGAAATTCGAGGGAAAATTGAAAAACTGTCTTTAAAACGCAAAACACGCATTTTTCGCGACTTAACCAAGTCGCCATTAAGTTGCCAGGACAAGCTGCGAAACACTGTGAAGGTAAGATTCTAGAAAAATCTTCTAAGTGTTTTTCGCGACTGGAAGGTTTACCCGCGAAGGAGTCGCGAGCTGAGCCGCGAAAATCTTTGAGTAACCCTCGCGATTGGACTTTCCACCCGCGAACAAGCCGCCAAAATGAGCCGCGAATAAAGCAAAACTCAAATTTTAAAAATTTTCTAAGTCTTTTTCGCAACTAGAATATTGACTCACCAGTAAGCCGCGAAAAATCTCTGAGTGAGCTCGCGACTGGGGCTTGCGACTGGGCCAACCCGCGATTTAGTCACCAAAACAGGGCAACACTGTTTTTGAAAAAAAATTTACATTTTTGTAAAAGCAAAGTACTTTTCAAAAACAAAACAAAACACTCAAAAATCTTTTTGTGTTTGACCAACAAAGATTGAACATGTGAAAACACATTTAATCAAGTACAATCACACAAATGAATATGACATTCATTGAACATAGACTTGTGTGTTGTGTGTGGATATAAAAAATGAGATAGTCCTTAGTCCAATGTGAAGCTTCAATGATCAATTCAATCAAGGCATACACAACTAGCACTAGATAATGTGACCTATCTCAATTATAGAAGCATGCATATATGACCTCCCACAAGAACTTGATAACAATTCTTTGAAGTTTTTCATTTGGCTCCATATTCAACATATCATTTGCCATTTTTTAGCAAAGAAACTCTCATTGTGAGATAGATGCTTGAAATTTTTGATATTTCAATTGATGAGTTAGCCATTGGCTTTTTGAGCATCATACATTTTATTTTGGTTGCTTTTCCTTTTTCCTAGTCAAATATTAATATGTGCGACAGGCTTTTGCAGCTCTATATCTCTTTTCATTTGGAGATTTACATTTAGAGAGCTCTTTTAAAGCAAAAAAATAAATAAATAAATAAATAAAAGGTGGGAAGATATATAGGCATGAGTTTATGCATGTCTCAGGATCAACAAAACCATTCACTAATCATTCATGACAAGGTTGAAGATCTATTTACAATAATCACATAGATTTTAGAATTTCTTCCACAATGATATGAGTGCATGAGAAACAAGCTAAGCTCGTTAAATGCACAGAGCCATTAGTACAAAGGTACAAGGCTAAACATGCTTTAAGACAAAACTCAACAAAGTGATCAAACTTTTTAGATTTTCAACTTTTTATGAGTTTTTGGATTTTTGACATGAAAGCAGTAGAAGAATGATAAAAAAAAAAGAAAAATGTAAAAGCATTTTAAACACAAACAAACCACAAATTAAACAGATACTCAAAAACACAACGCAAATAACCAATCATATCCACAAAGCATAGGAAGAATTGATGCATGGACATGTTATAATGCTTATGCATGAGTACCCTTTGTCACCTACCCGTCACGTGTGTTTGGGGTGATATCCTTGACGGATCGAGTACGAGAGTTAGGACTTTCAAACCTCCTGTTGAAGCTCTCCAAGCAAGTGGTGAAGGCGCCAATCATTTTCATCATGTCCGTCATTCTGGAATCACGGTTTTGGCTCCTTGATTGCTCACCACCCCAAGACCTCAAGTCATTTCTTCTTCCTTGGGACCGAGGTACACTCGCATTGTTGTCTGCTCTTAGCTTTTGATAGTTGGGTCTAGTGTGTCCTTGCAGTCCGCAATAGTGACAAATATAGTTTATTCTAGGACCCTGCTACTGTCTTGGGAGAGATCTTGCTTTGGTTTCGTGTCTGCCCATAGATTGATTTCGGGACTTATTCACCATCCGTTGCTTACTCACATTCTTCTTCTCAGCCTTAACATCTCAGGGATGGTTTCTTCTACAGTAGACTCTATGGCCTTCACAAATTTCACTTCTTTGGTAACTTTGGCTGATGAGCTACTTCCTCCGGTATACCCTAATCTGGACTTCTCTGAGAAATGTTTTTGAGATGAAATAACATCTTCCAGCTTTCTGGAGGAGACCCTTTCTATCTTGGCTTGCGCTTGCACCACCTCTTGCTCAAGGAATCTTACTTTGGTATAAGCTTCCGATAACTCTCCATTTAGTGTCTCAATCTCACATTTAGCCTCTTTATATCTAGCCAGTAGACTTTTGTAGTCCTCTTCATCCCTTTTCATCTTCTTCACAGTCACCTTTGCAACTCTTGCATACTCACCTGATTTCTCAAGGAGTAAAGTGTAATTCTCTTGAATACTCAATGTACCTTCATCCTCTTCAGCTTCCGATTCTTCAACAACTCCAATAGACTCCAAATCAGAATGCTCACCAAGCTCCTTCACAAGTGTATCCAAGTCATTTGAGGATTCCACATGAGCAATGGTCATGAATGCGGAGAAATTTCCTTCTCTATCACAACTCTCGTCAGAATCAGAATTTGATGAGTCTGAATCAATTAAAGTAGTGGCATAGGCCTTTCCCTTCGACTTCAAGTAATTTGGACATTCCTTTTTAAAATGCCCATGCCCATTACATTCAAAACATGTAATTCCTTGTAAGGATTGGGAATCTTTACCGTCTTTTCTTCGGAAGTCTTTCTTCTCTTTTTCGGCACTCTGGAATTTTCCTTTGTCACTAAATTTTCCACTATTCTTGAGCTTTAGGAATTTTCGGAAGTTCTTTACAAGATACGCCACATCTTTATCTACCGTATCCTCTTCCGAAGAGTCATGAGACACTATCCTCTCATCAATTGTCTTAAGAGTAAGGGACTTGCTCTTCTTCGCTGAAGGAAGAGACAACTCATATGTCTATAGAGAACCAACCAACTCTTGAACCTTGATTTCATCAAGATCTTTGCTCTCTTCAATGGCTGTAACTTTGGCACGAAAACTTTCTAGTAGTGACTGAAGGATCTTCCTTACAACTTTAGACTCCTTTGTCTTTTCCCCCAAATTAAATTTGCTGACGACCACCTCATTTAGCTTACTGTAAAAAGAGTCAAAGGACTCATCCTCATCCATCTTTAGCTGCTCAAAGCGAGTAGTCAACATCTGAAGTTTGGTGTCTTTCACCTTCTTGATTCCTTCATAAGTCGTCTCCAGAATCTCCTATGCTTCCTTAGCAACAGTAATATGTGAGATCCTGTGAAATTCTTCTGGAGAGATACCACAGAAAATGGCGTTCAATGCTTTACTGTTTGCATTAGCTGCCGCAAGAGTTGCCTTGTCCCAAGTGGATTTGGCATCCTCTGGCTTTGTCCAACCTATATCAACTGCATCCCACACAGCCTCATCCATAGAACACAAAAACGCCCTCATTCGGACTTTCCAAAATACATTATTATTACCATAAAAAAATGGTGGAACAGTGAGAGATTGATACCTATCCATCTCAACTAGGGGTCAAGGATCATACTCAGGTATTAAAACCACAACAAGTGTACCTGCTCTGATACCAATTGAAAGTTCAAAATGGGTATGAAACATCCTTGAACGTTTAGACCCCCAAATTACAAAAATACCAATTCAAGCTTTATATCAAACAATTAATGTACGGAATATGATAACAAGCTTATAACAGAATTGATAAAACAATCTAAGCCAAATATAAACACATCCACCGCAGTAAATATAAGGCAAAGATAAAGGAAAGAGAGATGCAAACACACGGACAACACACAATGTGTTATCGAAGAGGAAACCAAAGTCCTCGGCGTAAAACCTCTCCGCCGCCCTTCAAGCGGTGATAAAATCCACTAAAGAATATAGTTAGGATACATGAACAGCAGAAGACCCTCCAAGCCTAATCTACCCAAGTATCTAAGCCCTCCAAGTTTCTTGCTCCAACAAGGTTACGCCGAACCTGTTTCTTCTTTAGCTTCCCGAATTCCGCTACTTGACCATTGCATCAACCAATGTATATTGGTTCCTTCCCAAACTGCTTCCCTAAGCACCAAATGAACCTTCTCATAGACATGGGTGTGGTGAGATAAAGGTTTGATAAATAACTTCTCAAGGGTATGACAATAGAGAGGAAGAGAGTAGAGTAATTTGTAGAGTCTCTTAGATGAAGATTAGGGATAAGGCAATCTTGTTTTTCTCTAGGGTTTTCTCTCACAAAATTCTTTCTGGAAACTCTCTCATTATGATGGGTATAAGGGTGTATATATAGTAGGGTGAGAAGGGAATGCAAAACGTCAGTTTTTGCCAAACAGGGCAAATTGGCGACTTGGTCTCGCAGCTTGTCAAAGTCGCGAGTTCAAGTTGCGTCGTAACGGCCTAGCCAGCCTAGGACTTTTGTCCTGTAGCGTGACAGCTGGTGCGACCCTTCAGCTTCCCAGTGTGCCTCTCACGTGCCAGCTTTTGGCGGCTTACCAGTCGCGATCCACCCGCGAGCCCTAGCCGTGAGCCTCTGTTTTTCTTGCACACTCTTGAGCTTTTCATCACATCTTCTCACATACTACCCTTACAATTTTCCCACTTAAATACAGAGTTACTAAGTGTTAAATTACAAGCAAATTGGTCACGGAATAAAGCCAATTAGATGGTTGATTAAATTCAACCTTACAATATATATATATATATATAGATTAAAAGAAAAAAAAAAAACACAATATAAAAAATAGAAAGCTTAAAAGTTACCATTGCATTCTAAGAAAACAAATAATACTAATAAGTTAATGCAAATAAATTACCATTATGTTCTAACAAAAATTCAAAAATTACAAAACTTAAAAAAAAAAAAAAAAAAAAAAAAAGAAGCTTTTTTCTATACCGGCCGGTATTGCTTGAACTTGGTCGGTACAACTGGTATATGTCCGGTATGACTGGTATTTTTTCCGGTATGAAACAGGAGGTTATATGTACCGGTTTGCTTGCCGGTACGATATATACTGGCGGTACTAGCCGGTGTGGTACGGAATCGACTCCCTTGGTTAAAACACGAGTTTTGAGCATTTTTAAAAACGCAACTTCTTTATTTAAAAAAATGGCGAATCAAATATATATATATATATATATATATTTTTTTTTTTCGCATTTTGGTCTTAAAATGTGCGTTTGCCCAACTCAAATACCTAACCAAATAGGACATTCTATATAAGATTGGGAAAAGTTAGTAAATGTTCTAAAAACATCCATTAACCGGACTCTATATTATTATTATTAGAAAAATCATAGGATCGGGAGGCCATGCTTACCTTCCTAGATTTCGAAATAAAAAAATTCATAATATGTAGTGTTATATTTTATGAGAGTAGAGAAAGGGAGTTATAGACAGAAGAAAGAGAATATAAGGTTTACGCATTTTAGCCTAATAGCCTATGTCCACAGAGAAAAAGCCTTGACGACTACATTTTTACTATAATTTCAATTCACACTGTTATAATTAACCCTAAGTAAGGTTTATATAGGGGGAGAGAGAGATATAAAGTTAAGCATACATGGGCTTCCACATATAAACATAATACCTCTAACATCCATTCAAACTCAAGGTAGAGCCTTGACGACCTTAAGGTGGGAATGTAACTTGTGAAAATGAAGAAACATTAAAAATGCTTTGAAGATGACTATAAATAAACCGGATAACGAACATGTGAAATGCTAATGTTGACAACTATAAAAGACTTCCAAAAGATAATAAGTCCCTAAGAAAGCTACATCAGTGACCAAAGAGGGGCTGTTATGGCTTGAAGACTACTACACTGAAGGCTTGAGGACATTTGGCAAACAAGGCATTGTGCATTTGAATGAGTTGACAACGTTATAGATATTGAACCCAAAGAGAGAATGGTCAATTCATGTGATTTGGGTACCTCATATGGGCAAACGAACCCCAAAAATCAAAATCTACATGAAAATTAGAGTGTCATACACCTTATTGAAAAGTCAATTTTGGTTCAATAGTCAAAATCAAATTGGTCAAAAGCTAAATACAGTAATGGTGGCGATGCTTGAAGGCTAGATACATACGATTATTAAAGCTTGAATAAAATCGAAACACGCCAATAATTTCGATAAAGAGCACAATACATATTATACCTATAGAGGTTATTAGCAAGATGTGTGAAGATAATTGAGACGCATGACCAAAGAAAAAAAGCCAATAAAATAAGGTACAAAAGAAAGATGCATGTGCACAATGAATATAGCGAAAATCACCCAAATTGTCAAGGTTGTCCATGTGTTTCTCCACAACACGAAATAAATTAGTATGATCCTGTGTAGTGGCTAGAAGCGATGACAAGAGAAAACCTCGACTACAATCCACAAGGCAAAAGCTTACACGACACATGTAAAAGCCAAAAAGAAATAATCCAATTGTGCAAAAGAAGGGCACAATATAAAAACCACGCACCCGTGTCCCACATAGGAAGAAACCATTAACCTATGAAGCAACCATTAACTGCTTGTTATTGCTATGTAGAATTTTTTTCTTTTTAGAGAGTTTCAACCTATAACATCTGCTTCTGATGATACAACCATCAGAGACTTTACCAGTTAAATTAACCGGAACTTACAATTACTATGTAGAATTTGATATAGAATTATTGTTAAAATATTATGCCCGTCTTTTTTTTTTTTTTTTTTTTTTAACCATTACAAAAAATGAAAACCATAAAAGCCTTAAATCCTGGTCCAATAATGGAAAGACAAACAAATAACTCTCCCTAAATCTTTGACTTAAAAAAAATTAACTTAGAAAATTTATCAAGGTAAATTACTAATTCTCCTTAGTTATTATATTTTTTGGCCTTTTCTTTTATATACATATTAGGAGGCAAGAGGGATTCAAATCTTGGATGTGATCTTCATTAGTAATACTAAGAAATTTCATTTGAACTTTGAACATTTTCATTGACATTTTCTTCTAATGAACATGTGGCATCTTAAATTTGTATTTTGGTCGTAACTTTTGGAATTATAAAAATTAAGTTTTAGTAGTTTAGAGATAATGGAAGAGTTAATCGGACACGGCAAAATTACCAACGCACTGGTGTCGGACACGTATTCGACACAGACACAAACGTGTCAAGTGTGCACTCAGGAAGAAAAAAAAATCATTTTTCTAATCTAGTTCTTCTATTTTGATGTTGAATGTTGTTTATTTGAACTCTTTTTATGGGTGTCTAGTTTATTTGAACTTTTTGCTCGTACTTTAAAAATATTTTATTGTCTTTAAAATAATTTTATATATATTGTCAAACATTTTATTGTTGCTACATACATTTTAAATCCAAAATAAACATAACTTATTCCAAATATAAAATATATATACCTAAAAATAAATATTAATTAATTAATTGTTGTATCCTTGACATATCGTATCCTAGTTTTTTAGGAAATGTCGTATCACCGTGCTGCATATTGTGTCATACTACATATCGTGCCTATATCTATGCTACATAGGTTAATAAAGAGTCCATATGCAGACATTGGATTCTTTGGAACATTCTTTGTCAAAATAGTTAAGGTTGTTTAGGTACAATTTTTTTGGTGTTGTACATCAAGTTTCCCAATTAAATTTAAATACACGATAGCATTGACTTTTTTTTTTTTTTTCTATGATAATTTTTTTCTATAATAATTAATTTTAATACAAGTATGCGTTTAAATTTAAGTGAAAAATCCAATGTACTACACTCAAAAGACTGTACCTATGTCATAGGGTTTAAATTTAAGATAAAATACCGCTTTTTGTACTCTCTTAGTAAAATGAAAATGACTTACAAAGCCCAAGATGGATTTAAATACAAACAATAATGAAGAAGTTATGTGATTCATATGCTATACCTCTCTTTGCTATCGCTGGGATGCATAGTTGTGGTATTAAGTGGCTTAAGAGCATCTCCAGCAGCTTTTCCAAATTTTTGTATTGTTTGGAGAAAGAACAGTGATATTTAGATTTTACCTAGCCACTTTTTCAGATACACTTCCAACAGATTCTCTATCCCATTCTTTATCTCATTTAAATATTATTTCTTCATTCATTCTTTATTCTTTTTTTATCATCATTTATTCTTTTTTTAACAACTATATTTTTAAATGAGAAGTGTTACATTCACAACATTTTATGCAATACGTTTACAACAAAATTTATGTGGAAAGTTGTTACTAGTTCTAATTTGAACTCACCACTGAAATTATTATTTTTTCTTGCCAATATTAACTAATAACAATCTATTATTTTAAATTTATTGTGAAAATATTGTTGCAGAATTTCTCAATTAGGATTTTTTATTTTTTATATTATTCTTTATTCTTTCATTTCATTATCCTCCACACACGTGTCCTCTATCCCCCTTCTTTCATTTCTTTTTCTCCTCAAGAACCTTCCAGCAACATCATTTACTCTTCACATCAGAGAGAGAGAGAGAGAGAGAGAGAGAGAGAGGAGGAGAGATTAGCTTGGGCCTCCACCACTACTCCAGCATCTCAGTTGCCGCTCTAGTATCTCTATTGCCACTCGTCGTCCTCCCCACCGATCAACTTGTTTTTTTTTTCTTCATATTTGTTTGTTCTGATTCAACTTTATTTTAAGAATTGGATTCTGTTTTGTGTTTGGATTAATTCTTTTGCTTATGAACAGGTCTCTCTCTTTTTTCTTTTTTCTTTTTTCTTTTTCCTTTTATTTTTCTGAATTCATTTGGTTTATGAGAAAAAAAGAAGCAACAGCAGCGGAAAGAATGAGAGAAAAAAAAAGCAACAGAGAGAATGAGAGAAAAAAGAAATCCGAAGGAGGAGAGAGAAAGAATTAATATAATAAGTAGTTGATAATATTTTAAGACAAGAAATTCAATAGCTAATGTACAGTAGCCCATCAGACTTGATGGGCTACTATTCATAAGCCAAAAAAAAAAAAAAATTAGGTATAGAGAATCTGCTAGAGTTGTTTTTTTGGGTCTCATTCTCTATTATAGCTAATATTTTGCTTATACATACACTGCTGGAGATACTCTAAGAAGAATATGCTTTTGCTCAAAAAAAGAAGAAGAATATGTCTAATAATTTATATATAATCTTGACAATCTTAGCAAATGGTATCAGGAATTTTCCTTTGGCAATAAGAGAGACATCCAATAGAGGTCATATTGATTGTAAGAAAAGAGAGAATTTTTTTTTTTTTTGGACAAAAACACACTCCATCATCTCTTTCCCATCTCTTTCAATCTTTGATTGAGATTTTGCATTCCTGCATCTCACCCATGCACATAGACCTTATGAGTGAGTGAAGATTCATGGAAACTTGAGAAGCCACATTCAAATCCAATTCATTTTGGTGGTGCTTCAATAATGGTTCTTCGGTAAGCTAGATGAAGAAAAAACTTGGGGAAGTTGGTTGCTAGCAGGAGTTTGGAGGGTTCAAGTACAGAGGGAGATATAGGCTTGGAGGGTTTATAGTCATCCATGTACTGCAACTATTCATTGGTGTTAATGGAGCATGAAGTGTGGCTTGAATTTTGCCACAAGCCCATAAGGGCCAACAAGCCCAATTCGGTCATAGTAATTGACTTAATACAAGTTGTATTTGGAGTCCTAGGAGCTGACTTGATAAAGTAACATATATATATATATGTGTGTGTGTGTGTGTGTGTGTGCGCACGCGCGCGCTTGCTTTATGATATGCAACAATAAGAGTAATTCCAAAAAGTCCTAGTGCCGTATAAGAACTAAAAATAAGAAGAGAAGTACAATCGCATAAGAGAAAAAGTTGCAGGTTCTTCAATCTTGTGTTTTCTTGTGAGAAAGTGCTAGGTTGTACTTCAGATTTGGGTTTCTTAATAGTGTTCTTATGCACTATTGTATCTTCCTATATTTATAGTGAAATTTCTCCGTCGTCGCCGTGTAGGTAGGTAGTTTGCCGAACCATGTAAATTATTGTATTCTTTGTGTGTGTTTGTTATTTAATTTTCTCTTATTTACTATTATCGATTTGAGTCCTAGGGTGCTATTTGCACAACAAGTGGTATTAGAGCAAGGTTAGGATTCAATCCTTTAAATACAGTAAAGTTGTCAAACACAAAGTATGAAGTAGAGAAGTTTTGTGGTAAGGGAAAATTTTCCCTTTGGCAAAGGCAAATGAAGGATCTCCTAATTCAACAAGGAGTTCATAAGGCTTTTCTTGGGAAGGAGAAGAAACCAGAAATGATGAAGGATGTCGAATGGGTAGAGATGGATGAGAAAGTAGCTAGCGCTATTCGTCTCAACCTAGGTGATGAGATCATTCACAACATCCTAGAAACAGAGACTACAAAGGAAGTTTGGAGAAACTAGAAGGTCTTTATATGATAAAGAATTTGACAACAAGTTGTACATGAAGAAGCAATTTTACAGCTTGCATATGAAGGAGGGTTCAGATCTGTTGGAGCATCTCAACACATTTAACACGTTAAACACCCAATTGTCAAGTTTTGGGGTGAATTATGAGGACAAAGATAAAGCATTGCTCTTATTAATGTCATTTACTACACATTTTGATCATCTAGTGACTAGGTTGATGTATGGGAAAGAGACCGTAGTACATGATGAGGTGACTAGTGCTCTCTTGTCACACGTAAAGATGAAGCAAGATGGTGATGGTTCTTAGGCTGATGGACTTATTGTAAAGTCAGATTCAAGAAATAAGGGTAGAAGCAAGTCAAAAGGATGGAAATCCAACAGGAACAGATCACAGTCTAAATCACGTGCAAAGAAAGATGTATGTAAAGTGCTTTTATTGTCACAAGAAAGGGCATTACAAGAATCAGTGTAAAGAGTTGAAAGAGCATTTAAAGGAGAAGAAGAATGGAAAGACGCCCCTAGAATCAGCTAGTGTTGCTAAAGAAACATCAGATGATAGTGAAGTTGGTGTAGATTTACTTTTTGTTTCATTAGGTAATAATGTTCTATTGAAATCTTGGGTTTTAGATTTAGCATGTTGTTGATGTCTTGCAGTGGTTCGACCACCCATCGCAGTGACACTCGCGTGTGCGCCTGAAAAATCGCCATTCAAGCTTAGGAGTTTTGAAGGGTGCTATGGAGGAGGGTTGTACCTCTAGTGTGTGACTGGAAAATGAGTAAATTTTAATGGATTTACCAAAGGTAAGTGAAGTCGCCACCAATCATTGGGTTTTTTCTAAGGTGTGATTAGTCACTTGACTCTATTTGATTTTATTACTGATCCTAGGCTAAGAAAAAGGTCATTTTTCCTAACCTAATACGGATGGATAAAAAATCTTGATTCTTGAGTTTGGAAGTCTGGTTACATGTAGAAAAAGTGTTAGGCACCCCACAACGCCTGTCCAAGGATAGTCATTTGTTTTGGTAAAATCTTAATTTAAGGACATTGGCAATTAAAAATCAAGCTATTGGCATTAGCTTTCGAGGTTTTAATCGAATTGGGATTTGAGGTTTGTTGGTTAAATCTGGTTTTGTATCTCATAAAAAACACATAGCGGAAGCAATAAACAAAGATCTATTTCTTTCATGATAGATAACTTGCATTATGTAAATTTCAGAATTTAAGAACAAGATAGCGTACCTTGGTGCGGTGAAATTCAAAACAAAAGATTATAAGTACTTGAGAACACTTTTAATCTTCACTCCAATTCCACTTTACACTCAAGAAGTGTGGTCTCTCAATCAATTTCCAAGGGAGAATAATTGAATGGTTTCACTCGCACATACACACCACCTCACAATGGTGTCTCACTTTTTCTCTAATAAAAATTCTGTATGTCTCTCCCTTTATATATAACTGATTATCTAATTGGGCCGGCCTATTGAGCCTTTCCAATTGGGCTTTAATGTGTGGCTTAGAGTGGGACCAAAAGGACCAATAAGACACTAGCTCCAATGGGCCTTAGGCTTTTCTGTCAACTCTTGACAAGTCCAAAGTTACCATTAATTATATTTAATACCACTACATAAATATAATTGCACTCTAGGCCTTATTAATAAATTATATCCCAAAACTTTATTATACATGCAACTCCTTCATAAAATATTCGAAGTAATTCAAAGTTATAAATATAGACTGTCACTTTGAAGATTACTACGTCTTAATCCTTGAGTACCCGGTTTAATCTTTTTAAGTTATTCATTATATATTTATGAAATCCAATTTCATAAATATATATTTTAGTAATTTCTTACTAAAGTGGTTAAGCCTAACTCTCTGAATAACTAAACCCATTAAACTTATCTCAAGGGAATATTTTAAATCTTTGTTAAGAGACTATGAATTCCATCTTGAGAATATATGTTCCATCAACGCGAAATGTGGCTGCCTAACATACTGAGGTTTTGACCATTACTTTAGATCTCACTCCTGATATATCAAAGTAACCTACACTTCATGATTAGGTCCATTATTCTCTCAGGATTAAGAGTTCATGCAAATATAAGTTGTGAGATTTATTATTCAATTGACAGTCGTTAGGAGAATAATAAATATCACGGTGGTCCAGTTCAATATGTCTTAACTCTTAAAACATATTAACACATCAACTAGAAGTTTCCACTTCCATGATCAAGACAAATCATCTTAGTTGATATGTTATAGTCTTCGCAGATGAAATGCCCAATTTCATCACCAACTATGAACTAAAATTCTGAGTTTACAAAGAACTTGTGACTTATATCTTCTGTGACTAAATCACATAAATCACATACTATGCATCTCATGGACTAAATGATAATGTCCGAATATTCATGTTACCATTATTTTAGATAATAATAAAACAACTTTATTAATTACAATATTAAGTTATACATCATGTCATACATAATATCATACATAGTATCATACAATAGGATTTAAGGGCACTAATCCCAACAAGGTTTGGTTTCAGAAAGGGTGTGGTCTCAATCAATTTTTCCCTAGTGTGTTCGAGATCAGTGCCAAATTTCCATGGCGAAAATCCGGCAGCATTTCACCTTATTTTCATGCTCAAAATTCGGCAATGCTTCGCCTCAGGTGGATTATAGCACACAAAACACCATCCTTACCAAGCTTTTGCTGTGAGAATATGGCTACAAGGATGACCCATTTTTATGGTGAAATCCACAAAGTTTTGCGTTTGGTGCGCTATGGCGCATTGAAAGGGTTTCATGCCTGTGTGTATGACGTGTGCCAACATGGTTGTGCTAGGAAAAGCCAGAGTCCTTCAAAGCATCAAACCTATCGATGCACATTGCATACACGGAGAAATCAATGTCACTTGGTAACATGGATCGGGACGGTCACACCACGATGATTGTGCACCCAATATAGCATGAATATGCACCTATAACAATTGCCTTGGGCATACCCGTACTATAAGGTCAAGACCACTTATAACTAGAGAGGGTTTCTCATGTAGCCACGAGGGTCCATCATACAAAGTGCACGATTACCTACATACAAGCATATATATATATATATATATATATATATAGATATACATACATTATGCACAATGCTATCACACAGAGCAGGAATGTAAATAGACATTGCTAACATCCCAAAGGTATGGCCTAGCAAGGTACATGAAATGTAAAATAGACATTGCCAAACCTAAGGAATGCGGCCCAAGTAAGATGCAGGAAAGATAAAGGGTTCATGGAGAGGGGAAACCCTAATACATTGCTCTAGAGAAGAGGCTAAGAGAGAGGGAGAAAGATGTAACCACTCGGGGAGGCTAGGCCTCCTGATCTATTAAACATTGCCCTTTGTGGGCTTGCATCTTCTTGCTTGCATCCTTGCCCTTTTCTGCTTGCGCCTAGGAGGTCGCACCCTTGCTCTAAGTGTCCATGCTCCCAGTGTGTACATACAAAGACAAAGGAAACATGAGGAAACATGAGAAAACCCAATGCCTAAGAGGCATTTTACCAAACACCTAACATGCACACTATGAATAACAATGTGAACCAATGCATGAACATCATGAAAACCACCCTTAATACAAGATCTTTTTGCCCTAAAGGGCCAACAGCCAAAGCAAATCATCAAAAGAAACCAATCCCATACAAAAATTTGACAAAAATAAGTTTTCCCAACCACTATGATGAAAGTCCCAACCAAAAGCACAAAATTCTCCAAAACATAATCTAAGGATCCAAAAAAATGAAAAAAGTTTAAAATTACCTTAGAGATGTTAATGGAATAAAAAAAAAACATTCAAATTGATTGGGTATTGATGTAAAAATATTGAAAGAGGGGTTTAAGAGAGGATGGGAGAGGTTTAAAACAAGTTTCCCATGAAAAACCCTTTAAAAAGCTGTTTCTAGGCGTTTCGTGACTGAGCGAGTTGTGAAAATTTTCGCGAGTCGCGAGATGAGTCGCGAAAGGTTCTGGATGAACTTGCGACTTGCGTTGCGTGACTGGTGAGTCGTGAAATTAGTCACAAAAATTTTCGTGAGTTGCGCGAGTAGCGAGGGAGTCGCGAGGTGAGTTGCAAAAAACTCAGACACCTATTTTTCAACACAGAACATGTTTAAACAATGAAAAACAAAGTAAGCACTAAACATGAATACAAAGAGTGATAAAAATCACTTCCAAAAACATATAAAATAATCAAAAATCTTTTTGGATTAATCCATATATAGTTGAGCACACACATATCACATTTAAATAAGTACAATCGAACAAATGAATAAGGTATTCATTGAACATTAGGCATGTGTGTTGTGTGTGTGTATCAAGTGTGGAATAGTTCATAGTCTAGAGTGAAACTTCAATAATCAATTCAATTAAGTCATACACAACTAGTACTAAGTCAAGTGGTCTATCTCAATTATAGAAATGAACATATATGACCTCCCACAAGAAAATGATTACATATCTTTGAAACTTTTCATTTGCTTCTTTACAAATCATAACATTTGATCATTTTGAATCAATACATCTCATTTTGAGATTGATGCCTAAAATTTTTGATATTTCAATTTGATGAACAAGCCTTTGGCTTTTTGGGCACCATACAAATTCATAAAAGTCGCTTTTCCTTTTTCCTAGTCAGTATGTGTGATGGTTTTTGTAGCTCATGATCTCTTTTCATTTTGAGATTTAAATTAGTTAAGCTCTTTAAGCAAAAAAATATAAAAGTGTGGGAAGATATATAGGCACAAGTCTATGCATGTATCTAAATCAATATGACTATTGACTAATCATTCATGACAAGATTGAATATCGATTTACAACAATTACACAAAGATGTCAAGATTTTTTCCACAAAGATATAAGTGCACAAAGAACAAGTTAAGCTCGTAAATGCATAAAGCTATTTGTACGAAGGTACAAGGCAAAACTCACATGAGATATGTGCTCAAACATATACGATTAAACTTTTTGAATTTTTCACTTTTTATGTGTTTTTGGATTTTTACTCACACAAAACTAAAACATAAAAGTAAGATAAAAAAAAAAAAGCAATGCATACAAATAAATGCAAAATGCACAAATGCATGAAGATATGACATTCAATGCATAAAGGGTCTTACAAGGATCGAAAGAATTAGATCAAGGACCAAAATAGCAAAAGCTTAACCATAGAAACCGTTCCTAATCCAAATGGAATGATTATTTGGAATGAATGTCTTAAGAAAAGTGAGACGAGGGTTGGAAGAAAGAGAACCAGAGATGCACATAGTTAAGGAGTTAGGGGCATTAAACACTTTCTTTAACAACGTGCTATTTTCACTCAAATTCAGTTTACCCTTTTTAGTACTACTTCCAAGAAGCTCAAGTTTCTTTTTTCTTTTGATTCTTTTAAGAGCATGAAACTTAGAGCAATGAGGTCTTTGATGAACAAAAGCACCACAATGGTAACAACTAATGTATTTAGGTCCACTAGACTTTTTAGGAAGGGATCTAGCAACATGATTTTGTTCTCTCCTCAACTTATGACATTGAGGTCATATATGACCAATCACATCACATTGGTGGCAAGTTGGAACAAATTTAGATCCATCCAAAGCCTTAGGTTGAGACCTAAATGGAGGCTTTGACTTAATAGCCTTTCTCTCCATCTTTTGATTTCCTTTTTGTGGGGGAATGTACACCGATTTGTTCTTTGAGGTAGAACACACAATAGGCACAAAATCGGGTACCACAACATGATTGCAACAAATATTTTCATCCTTTTTAACAATAGGTTCAGTAATCAAACACTTGGCATGCATTTTAAGATATTCATTTTCACATTTTAGCTCATCAACAAGTTTGTTAGACAAAACAAGTTTAGCATCCAAGTCCATATTCAAACATTCAAACTCTTTTAGCTTTTTAAGAGAATTTTCAGCAAATTTCTTATATTTTTCAACCAATTTGTTGGATTCATTGAGCTTAGCAATCAAATCATCCTTTTCACAAAATACCTTGCTCAAATTCCTTTGGAACTTCTTTGCCTTTTTCTTCAAGAGTTTGTCATTTGGAATATCAACAACACCCAATGATTCATGTAACATATCATCACAATCATGAGGCTTATCACTCGTAGAGACATTTTCACAAACACATGGCATGTTATATTCATCATTAACCAAATCATACAAAGAAGCATACAAAGCAATATCCATGGAAAATAACATAAGGGGTCAAGGATTACACTTAGGTATTTAAATCACAACAAGTGTACCTGCTCTGATACCAATTGAATGTTCAAATAGCATGTAAAACACTATGAACGTTTAGACCCCCAATTACAAATTACCAATTCAAGCTTATTATCAAACAATAAATGTGTGGAACATGAATATAAGCTAATAACAGAATTGATAAACCATCTAAACCAATTAAAATCACATCCACAGTAGAAATTAAATTGCAAAGATTAAGGGAAGAAAGTTGCAAACACAAGAACAATACAGCGATGTGTTATTAAAGAGGAAACCGAAACTCTTAGCGTAAAACCTCTCCGCTGCCCTCCAGACGGTCAATAATCCATTAAAGAATGAAGTTGGGATACATGAACACCAGAAGACCCTTTAAGCCCAATCTACCTAGTGTACCTAAGCCCTCCAAGCTTCTTGTTCTAATGAGGTTGTGCCAAACCTTTGTCTTCTTTAGCTAACCGGATTCTGCTATAGTCTATAGCATCAACCAATAACCGTTGGTCCTTTCATAACTGCTTTCCAAAGCACCAAAAAGCCTTTTCATAAATGTGAGTATGGTGAGAAAATGATTTGGGAAGAATCTCTCAAGGATGTAACAATAGAGAGGGTGAGAGTAGAGGAATTTGAAGAGTCTTTATGAAAAGATTGTGGATGAGTCAATCTTGCTTTTATCTAGGGTTTCTCTTTAAAAATTCTCTCTGAAAGCTCTCTACATTTCATGGGTATAAAGGGTATTTATACTAGGGTGAGAAAGAAATGCGAAGAGTTAGTTTTTCCAAAACAGAGCTAGCTAACGACTTGGCCTCGCGACTTGATTGAGTTGCGAGTTTAAGTAGCGAGCTAACTGAATGGCTAATCTGGACTTTTTGTCCTGTAGTACAATAGCTGGCATGACGGTTCAGCCTTTCTGCATGCTCTGCTCGTGTGCATCATCTGGCGGCTTGCTAGTCGCGAGCCACCCGCGAGATCTAGTTGCGAGTCCATGCTTCACTGCATATTCTTGAGCATTTCTTCACACTCTCTCACACACTACCCTTACAAGATTCCCATCTAAATACAAGGTTTCTAAATGCTGAATTAAAAGAAAATTTGGCATGTATAAAGCCAACAAGATGGTTGATTAAATTCAATCTTACACTAAAAGTTTAGAACGATTGGAAAATCGTGAATACATAAGAACATACAAGTTATAGAAAGAAGATTATAGAATTTGCTTGGTTTGATCGATTGAAGAACAGGCTTGACCAATTGAAAGTAATATCTGCAGAATTTTAATTAAGCCCAAACAGTAGTTCAAGCCCATTAAGGATTAGGGTTTCAGATCTACTTCTCCCACTATATAAAGGAAACTCTAAGCACGTTTTTATGAGGCTTTTTAGAGAGAGAAGAGTGTCCCTCTTTTGTATTTAGGGTTTTGTATCTAAAAAGCTCTCTCATATTTTCTACCAGTATTATTATTTGAAGAATCTCAAGATCCAATATTGTAGAAGTTGCTGCCTTCTCTAGTCATCAAAGGTGCTAATGATCTAAACCTTCATGGGTGGTCTTGGAGTCACAAACAGGAGAGTTTGTGTTGCTAAACCTTTGAGTGAGATCTCAAAGTCACAAACATGGGTGTTTGTGTTTTGTGAAGGCCAAAGAAAGAAGTAGTCCGTGGACTCGGAGCTATCATGGGGTCGTAGTAGTAAGTTTTCTACTCAAGGTAGCAATAGGATGTTAATGGTCTAAGTCACTATTGTACAAACTTTAGTTCTTTCATAGTGATTTTGCTATTTTACCTTAAGGATAGCTAGGTTAAATCCTCCCCAGGTTTTTTAGCGGTTTGGTTTTCCTAGGTCATCATATCTTTGTATTCTTTATTTTTCGCACTTTACATTGATATGATTTATCTATGTTAACCTAGATCTACATAATTTGACTAAGTGATTACTTGGCTAATTAACTAGATTAATCTAGCTGTGTTTTAAGGGGTCTAAAAACAAATAGATAGTTTACAAGATTACAATTTGCAAGAAAAGTAAGTACAATTTGCAAGGTATGGATGTGAATGAAGATGTAGTTTGTGAGATAAAGACATGAATGCAATTTTCAAGAACATGAGGTACAACTTAGTAAAAATAAAAGTAAAAAAAATAAAAATTTCCAAATATCTCTAGTAGGTGCCTAGAAGGTAAGAAGAAAAAATGCACCTAGAAATACCCTTAATTGGGTAAAAGACACAAAGACTCTTAAAGCATCCCCAGCAGGTTTGAAATTATCCAAAACATCCCTTAGCAAATCAGGAATCACCAAGGAAACTCCTCTTGAGTTAAGACCATCAACCAAATCCCCAGTAAGTTATAGTGTCATGGAGGATTCCCTTATGGGTCCAAGGCACAAGGACAACTTCCCTGAAGGTTGTGAAGAACAGTAGTTCACCATGGAGTTGATAGAACTCCCTCATGAGTGAAATCAACACAAGTTCCCTAGTGAGTCATGAAGGAGAAGAAGAAAATTTTTTCTAGTGAACTATATAACATTAAAGACTTCCTTGTAGGTCAAAATCATCACCAAAACTTCTCAGTAAGTTATTTTTCTCAAGCAAGTACACACCATCAAGAACTTCCTTATGAGTCAAAGTTACCAAGCTCACTTGTGCACATATCCTCTGGGAATTGAACATGCATGCACATGACTTATACCAGTTACAATTACCAAGAAACTTGTGCACATATCCTTTGGGAATTGAACATGCAAGCATAGGACCAATACTAGTTAGAATTACCAAGAAACTTGTATACATATCCTCTGGGAATTGAAAATGTAGGCACAAACCCCATACCAGTCATGCAGAACTCATGCACATATCCTCCAAAAATTGAATATGCGGGCACATATCTCATACCAGTCATACAAGAACTCATGCACATATCCTCCGGAAATTGAATATGTAGGCATAATGGAAGACGTAGAGATAGGGACAGAGACCAAGGTTACCACGAGGCAAGAGCCTTACCCGAAAGGTAGAGATGGAGATAGAAAACAAGAATTACCAAAGGCCTAGACTACCTGGAGAAGTTTAAGGCAAGAGCCCCAAATGGACACCACACGCACACACACTCACACACACACACACACACACACACACACACACATATATCCTTTTAAGCTAGTAAGAGCACCTTGTTTGTTTGGTTGATTGTTTTTTTTTTTCTTTTTAAGGACTCTAGGATAGTGAGTCACTCACCTTTTGCTTGCAATTAGCAAAATAGGTTCTGGGATAGTGAATCTGTCGTTGCTTGTTTTCTAAGTGACAAAGGTGGGAATTTGTACATATGAATCCTACGAAACTCTGTGGAGTTGCACTGCGCCCCACGTATGTGTGTTGTTTGCTGTGTGCGTAGATTGGGCTCGAGCTGTACGTCGAAACAAAATGTTTTGTATCTTATTCTTTTGATTCTATTAGAGAAGCTCACGAATCATAAGAGGGGCATTTGTAGACACCGCATTTTGTACCCCTTATGACTTGGGCCCCTATTCCCTAATGATGTTGGAATTCTAAAGCCCAAGCTTGGTTTAGGGCTTGATCAAATTGAAATTGACTTGAGGAAATTGCTTTTGGAAAAAGATAACATTTTTATGAACTAAATAAATATATTTTTGAAAAATTAAGGCCAAGAAACCCTAAGGCATGCGTACGCGTACACACGTATGCACACACATGTCCCAAAGTTGCGTGCGTATGCTTCATACATGCGTACACATACTCGGGCTTGTGCACACATGCTAGAGTTCCATAACTATGAAAGACAAGTTTTTCAACATTAAGTGTAAGGTTTGGAATGAATCTCATATCGTCTGAGAGCTGTTCCAAGCCCCCATACATGATACATTTTCAAAACACACAGAAAATCTTAAGGGAAAAAAACAAGATTCATTAGAAGTATATGTTCTAAGTCTTTTTTTTTCTTTAATCTTTTTGTTTTCCTTGTTTTCTTGTTTTGTTGTGTTATAATACGCTTGTTTAGTTTAGGTTTCCCTTGTGCTATCATTTTATGTATGTTAGGTTGTTAGTTTAGGCTTTCAGCTTTGTTCTATGTTCTTGTGCTTTTTGGGTTAGGGTTTAGGGCATGTATGCATATGCATGCTTACTACATGCACATGCATACATGAAGTATGCGTACGCATACAACTGCACTGTGTACGTAGGCCTCATGTATGCATATGCATACTCATGCTCAGAAACCCTAATTTGAACCTTTTGCTTCTATTTCTTTATTTAAATATGTCGCTATTCTAGTTTGTTCTCACATGTATATGTCTATGTTTCTTTGTTTACTTGTTGTTTGTTCTCCATATCTTAGATTAAGGTTTCATTTCAATTCTTTCTTTGTTTTGCCATGAACATGCATATGATATAACCATGCATTAATGCATAGGTGTTGTGGTGAAGAGAGGTAAGTCATACATTTATATGAATATGCATTTGGAATGTGTGTTTCGATGATGAGTATGAATATGTTTGTTGGGATGATGTTTAGATGCAATCACATGTTTGCTTAAACCTTACCATGTCTATGTTTCTGCCTTGGATGTAATGCAATGCATGATAGATGTATGCTAGGCCTGAGATGTGATATGTAATGCAATGCCATGATAGATTTATGTTAGGGTTTAGGATGAAACGCCATATTTGTTTGTAAGATGCATGTTAGTATGTGTGTGAGTCTAGAATGACAATATTGGATATGCCTTTAATGAGATTAAGACGTAAGACACAATGAGTGGAAGCTGACCCACGAGTTGGGCAGTCTTAGGTGCCTAAGACCTTCATATGCCATACCTAATCTTCGAAACCATACTTTGATAGTAAGATTAGTCCTTCCACATAAGGACGCTATGCATGTGGTTCCTAGACCTACTCTAGGTGGTGACTCCATTTTATTTTCTCCGCCCCTGTCCACTCAGCCGAGGCGTACTCCCTTCCCGTTATGTCCACACTGTCTAGCCAAAGGTAACATATGAAATGAACCAATTGCTTTCTGAGAGTTCCAAGAAGTGGAGATTAGAAAGGCACTCATATAGATGTACTTGCTTTAAGGCCCCAGGACCAGATGGTGTGCTCTTATTACTTTATCAGCATTTTTGGCCTTTTATTGGAATAGTTGTGACTAAAAACTATTTTGGATTTTTTTAACTTTGGAATCATTCCTTCAAAGTATAATGAAACCCATATTGTTTTAGTTCCTAAGATCAAAGAACCAAAAAGAGTAACTAATTATTACCCAATGTTGTTTAAAAATTAGCCTAAAAAACTCTAGCAAATAGATTGAAGAAAATCTTACTATCTGTGATTAGTGATACTCAAAGTGCTTTTGTGTGTAGTAGATTGATTACTGATAATGTGCTAGTTGTCTTTGAAACAATGCATCATCAATATATATATATATATATAACCGAAGCTTTTGAAGCTTCCATAACTTTTCACCAAAATATTAAAAAAAAAAAACATAAACAAAAAAAAAAAACTTTTCTAAAACTCTAAAACCCAATAAAAACACCCGATAAAAACCAACCGTTCTTCTCTCTTCTCTATTTCTCTACCTTCTCCTTTCCCAAAACCTTACACTGAAAATCAATCCTGCCTAGAAGCCATCCCCACACTGTCAGGTTCGAGATAGAAAGAAGGGATCACCAACCATATGGTTTGGTCCTTCAACGATACATAAAACTATGGTTTCACAGTCGGAGAGTTTTTCTGGAAGCGAAGGTGATGATGGGACCGCAACAGAGCTTGAAGAGAAAATCAAATCAGACACCACCACTGCTGGTAAATAATTTTCTATACCATTAACATATATATATATATATATATTAATTATATATATATATATATATATATTAATTTTCCCAATAAATGTAAATGTTTAATTTTCCGATCTGGGTATTTCGTAACGTTATTGGAAAATTATCATAGTTTTTGTGTTCGAATAAAGCTATTTGTATTTGGGATATTCAGTTCTGTGTTAAAATTGATTAGGAATTCATAACCTATATTATATTTTGATTAGGAATCCATAACCCTAACCAAATTTGATTAGGAATCCATAACACAGTCAGAGAGTTTTTCCGGAAGCAAAGGTGACGATGGGACCGCAACAGAGCTTGAAGAGAAAATCAAATCAGACACCACCACTGTTGGTAAATAATTTTCTATACCATTAACATATTTTATTTTTATAATTTTCCCAATAAATGTAAATGTTTAATTTTCCGATCTGGGTATTTCATAACGTTATTGAAAAATTATCATAGTTTTTGTGTTCGGATAAAGCTATTTGTATTTGGGATATTCAGTTATATGTTAAAATTGATTAGGAATTCATAACCTATATTATGTTTTGATTAGGAATCCATAACCCTAAATTATATTATAAATAGTATTTTTTTAGGGATTATGTGTTACCATGCAACTCACGGCTGAAAATTTGTATTTTTCATTCCTCTCTTCTGAAATTTTTTTGCTCGCTTTATAATTCTGAATTTTTATTGCTCTCTTTATAATTCTTCAGTTTTTTTGGATTTAATTTTGTGAATTTTTATCTGGGTTCATGTGGCTACCGCTTAAAAACTTGATTTTAGTGTATAGTTTGGGGATTTAAATTTGAAATTCATAAGGAATTTTAAATTCTAATTCTTTGAGATTGGGTATTTGAAATTCTTTTATGATTCATTTGTTAGATATTGGGATTGGTATGGGTTTGAATTTTTTATGATTCATATGTTAGATATTGGGATTGGTATTGATGGTGGGATAGGTTTATATTGTAGAAAACAACATTTAGATAGATTTCATAATAGTTGATAGTATTGTACAAATGTATTTTTTTTTTTTTTTTTTTGCTGCACTATTGTAACAATGATTTACCATATCAATTATTAGTTTGTGGACTGGTGTCACTTTGGAGCTTTAGGGGCCTCTGTTGGGCAGCTATTGTTGTGGACTAGAGGAGTAGTAGAGAAGATTGATGGGGCTGTGGAAAATTATTCAGTTTATGTAAGTTTGGATGTGTGGATGATCAATATAAGTCAGTGTTTCAAAGCTTATCGTGTAAATTATGCATGACTGTCCCTTCTCAGGCTCATGCCACTATATTTTCATTAAGGAAAAAAAATGTCCATTTTAGTTTTGCATAAGGTGGTTATGAAATTCATTTTCTTTTCCCTTAAATTTGATAATAGTTTGCCCTTTCATCATATCCTTGATCTCTAGGAGAATATATCTCTGTCCAGTTGACAAAAGACTATATAATATGCTGGGTTTAGAGAGTTTTTATCAACTCCTTCTATGAATATATATGAGAAATATGTCTTTCCATTTTGAGGAATATTAAACGACTCAATGGAGGAATAAATTTCATGTTCTAGGGAAATAAAAACTTTTTGATTTGGATTTTCATTTAGAAGAAAAGATTTAGCTTTAAAGGAGGCTCAAAATTCATTTATGTTAATAGAATAAAATAAATTTGTTGATTACTTAAGGTGCCAACAAAATTTTTTGATTGCATGAATTAAGAATTGTCATAGGGGCAGTTTAAGTATAGAATTTATTTTTCATTTATTAAGAATATCAGGTGAATAGTTCATGTGTATATTGCTATCACATACATTTGATAGGTTTACCTACAAGACAAGGTTCTATTCTAACAATAACCCAATATTTACCCCTCTTTCTTTATAATTATTACTATTGCATTCATTTGATTGAAAGACCATAGTTTAGTTTAAGATTGTCTAATTTTCATTCTTTTGATATTTGGGGGTTAAGCGTTCTTGACATGTCTCACAAAATGCAGCTATTGTTAATGAACAATTACATGCCTAGACTGCACAAAATGTCTCTGCAATTTCAAGTCAGATAAGTTACAACTTGAATTTGTGGTTTTTGGATCCAATTTGGCACATTGGTTTTCAAATTGTGTTCATTTAGTCAAAGCTGAACAATAAGTTTCTAAATATTTTATAGATTTCTGGGTGTCAGTGGCAGTTAATTACTGTTTTTTTATGGGATACATTTGGTTTTAATTCTAGAAGGCTTTTCCTGTTACTTCTTTGGCTACTGCAATTCCAAAAGGTTGATTATTTAGTTTGAAAGAAATTTGTCTTTTTTGGTTTTTAATTGTTCTAATAATGGTTGAATATTTTTGCTTATTGTTTTTAGGTACACCTGTTCGTTTAGGCTATTATTGGATTATCATCAAACTCAAATTCATGATTATTATTTTTCACAAAGATAGTGCTCAGTGATGGCATTGCACATTGAACCAAAACCTAACAATTCGATTGTCTCTTGCTGCTACTATCGTTGCCCCTGGTGAGTAAGAATCTGAGTTAGGTTATTTTGGTATTTTAGAAGGTGCAAGAGTGGTGGAGAAAGTAGGGTAGAGGTGGAGATGGAGTATAAGCATGAGCAATTACCTAAAGCCCTTGAAAAGTATGAGCAATTATCTAATTTTTTACATCTTTGTTTAATTCTTTGATTGGATTGAAAAATTTTAGATAAGTTATAGACTTTATGAATTAGAATCATACAAATACATAATTCAATGTGGGCTGTTCATTAACATTTCTTTGACTAAACAAGGGTTTCCATTAGGTATATAAAATTTGTTAACTTTGACAAACTTTAGCAGTTTTGGAAATCCTATAACATTTTCGGCAAGTATAAATAAATTGTTAAGTTCATTTGCCATCTTCCATTTTAATCTATTTAGATTTTTGTCATTTTGGGTGTGTTATTGATGATTGAAATACAGGCCGATTTGTTTGGTATATTAGCTGCTCACCCAGTAAAACCCTTGGAATCCCTACCTCAGGAGGTACAAAAACAATGCAAGAGAGCTTGGCAAGCTTCAACTTTTTGAGTTGCTTCCTTTCTAATCAAGTCTAAAATATTACCAATTGACTCTTCACAATTCATGATAGGTTTGTTAATTCTGCTTCCAACAATCTCCCTCTATGTTCTTGATTATTGGTTCTTCATTTGTGATTTTTAATTATTTTTTATTTCATTCCCTTTTCAATAAATATCAAGTTCTATTTTTCAAAACATGGAAATAATAGCCTAAACTACTGGATGAGACTTTTGTGAATTTTGTCACTAAGGCACAAAATATATGAGAGAAAAATCTACATTGGGTTTGTAGCATATTAGTATCGACACAAATCCTTATTATGTCACATATTAAAGCAAAACCATTTAGCACATGAATATGGGAGTAAGATATATTGTATATGTATTATGGGATATTTTTATAAAATCTACATTTGTTCTATATTGCACTAGATTAATGAGAATTTTACTGTTAGTACTGAGCAATGATTTCATTTATTTGGTTGTAGGTAATATTTTACCTTTATGGCCTTTTTAAAACAAGGCTACTCTTGAATTAATTTGTATCTATGCTAATGGTGTATATACTAAGAATTTTAATACTAATGGCAGGCAAGCTTTTGATAAAATCAGGACAACTTTTTTTGGGGGCTGCAAAAGTAGAAAATGAAAATTCTGGAAATGTGTAGTTATGATGGGGAAGCTTTTGCTGTAAAGCCAGAGAGAAGAACAAAGCAATCCAAGAGAAACTCTTTGGGATAGAGTGTAGAGCCAACAGCGTTATGATGGGGGAGCTTTAGCTGTAAAGCCAAAGAGAAGAATGAAGCAATCCAAGAGAAACTCTTTGGGATATAGTGTAGAGTCAACAACAATATGCTTGCACCTATTTTGTTAGTGTTTCTTTTAGATGTGATATGTAATATTTTGATTTGAAATTTTACAATTTTTGTTGTGCAGGCAATAACCAATGTTTAAACATGATATTATTTTTCAGAATTTTGTCGGTAGACTAAGAAATATGAGACGAGATCACTACAGACACATGCACACACCTTGGCTAACCAAGTCAAATCCTTCACATTCTAATGAATTATGTGTGTTCCTTTGAATATTTGTATCGTAATTAACCATTTTTGTGACTTATTCCTTAAAATTCATAACAAAAAGATCCATTTATCTTAACTAAATTTCTCTCAACCCTCCATAAAGATTAATAGTGACATTCATTTTCTCACTGAATTGACTGTTCCTTAAGTGAAAAATTTTAGTACTTCTAAGAACTTTCCCGTGCATTGCACGGGTTAGCGACTAGTATTAGTTAAAAAAAAAAAGTTGGAAAGGTAGGTGAGATGGCACTGAAACTTGATATGAGTAAAACTTATAATAGAGTTGAATGGGTTTGTTTGGATAAGATTATGGAAAATTTGGGTTTCAATTTGAGGTGGAGAGACCGTATGATGCAATGCATTTCTTCTGTTATATATTTTGTTCGTATTATTGGGAAACCCTGAGGTTGTATCTCCCCTTCTAGGGGCCTACATCAAGGAGATCATTTTTCTCCTTATCTTTTCTTAATATCTGTAGAAGGTATATTTGCTCTAATAAAGCAATCTGTGCATGATGGTTCTATGGATGGAGTTTCTATATGTAGGGGTGGAACGAGTCTTTCTCAAATTTTTTTTTTTCACTGATGATAGTCTCATTTTCTACAAGGCTACTTTGGAGGAATGTGAATCTTTGCAAAGAGTTCTTCATGTGTATGAGGAAGCTTCTGGCCAACAATTAAATCTGGCAAAAACTTCATTGTTCTTTAGAAGTAATACTGTTAGGTAGTTTCAAGAGAAGATAAAATCAAGATTTGGAGCTTAGATTATTAGATAGGATGAAAAATATCTTTTACCATCCCTAGTGGGCCGAAATAAGAGAAACACTTTCAATGCTATTAAGGAAAAATTGGCAAAAAAGTTATCAGGTTAGAAGGAGGAATTATTGTCTAAAGCTAGCAAAGAAGTGTTAATTAAGGCTGTAGCACAAGCAATTCCAACTTATATACTATGAGTTGTGTCAAAATTCCTAATTCCCTTTGTGATGAGTTAACGAGTATGATTCATAATTTTTGGTGGGGACAAAAAAGAATGAAAAGAAAATGGTGTGGTTGAGTTGGGAAAAATTGTGTAAGCCTAAATTTTGTGGGGGAATGGGGTTTAAACTTCTTAGGTCTTTCAACCTTCCTCTTCTTGCTAAACAACATTGGAGACTTTAGGTGGAACTCATAATTCCCTAGTGTATAGGGTTTTTAAGGCCAAGTATTTTCCCCGCTATGATTTTCTGCATGCCACTTTAGGTAATAAACCTTCCTATATTTGGCGAAAATCATGGCAGCTCAAAATGTTGTACAGAAGGGTATTAGATGGAGGGTGGGGAATGGTCAGAGTATTTGGGTTTGGGAGGATAAATGGTTGCCTCATTCTTCTACCTATAAGGTTATCTCCCCTAGAGTTTTACTTCCCTCAGTTTCTAGAGTTTGTGATCTAATTGATGTTGAGAACAATTGCTGGAATGGCGACTTACTGAAACAAGTTTTTCTCCTTTTTGAGTCTGAGTGTATTAGTGGTATCTGTTTGAGCATTAGACTACCTGAGGATAGACAGGTTTGGGCAGAAACTACAAATGGTTTGCTTTTGTAAGGAGTGCGTATAAGGTTGTAATGGATTTGGAGGCAAATGGTAATGATGTTTCTTGCTCTGATAATAGTAGATTGCTCTCTTATCGAAAAAAAAAAAAAAAAAAAAAAAACTTTGGAAAATCAATGTTCCACATAAAGTTAGTGTTGGATATATTTCAACAATTTACTTTTGTGATAAAGCAAAAGGAACAATACATAGATCTAAAATTAAGCAATAACACAAATAGATATGATAGGTAAAAGTAATAAACAAATACTGAATATATATAAGAACAAATTTGCAAATAATTAGAAACTCACAGCCAAATGCATGAAGGATGAATAATTTAGATCAAGTCTTGTGTTTGACATAATCTCTTTAAATCAAATTTCTCCCCTCACAAAATCTGTGGTGCTTTGAGACTCATGGACGTCTATCTCCCAAGATAAAATGATCTACAATACAAAGAAGAAGCACACAAGATCCATGCTCTGTGAACCACTCATGTCTTTTTCTCTCTTTTTGACTCAAATGAATGCACAAAAATATTCTCTCTAGGAGAGTTCTAAAAAGTTCTTTTTTATGAATGAGAGATTATGAAAATATACGTTACTGGACAGGCAAATTATTTTAGAAAAAATTTCTGTATACAGACTTAATGACTCAAAAAATAAAAAAATAAAATATTATTATTAATTGGATAAGTGGCTCAGTTCACACATGCCTAATGCCCAACTCAATATCCAACCAAAAACTCAAATTCTCTATCATTTCCTATGTGAGACTCAAGGATTCTCACCACTTTAATATCATGTTCAAGTGGCCACGTTAGGAGTTAATTTCTTATTCACTCTATAATATTTATCTAAGAATTAGACATAAGGGAAGAGGAAGGATGGCTTGGGTTTGGTTCAGTGGTGTCAATATTATTTGGAGGAATATTGGGTGGCTTCAGTTGTTCATCCAAAACTCCCTCAAATTCTAGAATCAAATTGGTCTCCACCTAAGAGCATCCACAGTAGGTGTGGCAAATGTGTCAAATGCCAAATATTTGGCACATTTGCCATACCAAACACAAAAAACACCCAATATCAGATGGGCTAAATTTCATAATTTTTGCAACATGAGAACAGTACCGTTGCAAATTTGCAATGGTACGGAATCGGTGTGGTATAAGTTTTAATAATTTTTTATTCTCTTTTCTCTCTCCTCTCTCTTCACTTTATTCTTTTCTCTTCTCTCTCATTCTTTCTCTGACATCATGCCTCTCCATTCTTTTCTTCTTTCACTCTTTTTTCTTCCCAATCTTGTTGTTTTTCTCTCTTCCTCTTAGACATCACCCTCAGTTTTTTCTTCTCACTCTTTTCTTCTTTCACTTCGATCTTTGTTGCTGTGTTTTTTTTTTTTTTCCCAGTGATTTTATACCTGGTTCAACAGTGGGTGGGTTGAGATGGTGATTGGCGGACCACTGGTGGTGGGTTGTGATGGTTAGATTCAGTGGTGGGTGGGTCGGCTGGTGATGGGCGAATCAGTGGTGGTGGGTTCTGTTGTGCAAAATCGATGAATGGGTTCTGAAGGATGGGTCGGCAATGAGTGGGTTGTGGCCGCAGCAATTTTTCTGGTGTTGTGTGTGGGTGGGTTGTGGGTTTTGTTGTTTTTCTGGTGGTTGTGGCTGCAACAATTTTTCTGGTTGTGGTTTTTTTATTTTTATTTTTTTTTATAAGGTGGTGTTGGTGGATGTGGGTTTGTGCCGGTGGTGGCTGTCGGCGTTGTTGCAGCCGAGGTGGTTATGTCATTGTTGTTGATGATGATGATGACAGGGAAGTAGTTTAATATATTATTTTAATATGGTGTAAATATTATTTTAATGTATAGAATTGAATGATAAAACATCTGATAAATAGGATGTTGTAAAATGATATGGTAAAATAATAAAGTAGGTTTTTGGTGTGGCAAAATGACATTTTTTATGCAACATCTGCTGTGGATGCTCTAAGGATCCATTATACAAGATTAATGTTGATGGTACTGTTTTTCCTTCTCAGAAAGAGGCAACTGTGAGGGTTATAATTCGGGAACATAGGGGACTTTTTATTGCAGGTTTAAGCAAGAAAATTCCCGCACCTTTAGATGCCATTGAAGTGGAAGCAAAGGCCTTCGAAGCTAGCTTGACTTTTGTTGCTGCAGTTCGCATCCGTGATTTTGTGATTGAGGGTGACTCATTGAATATTGTTCAAGCTCTTTGTGGAGAATCACCTCCTCCATCTTCTGTGGCTCCTCTGATTTATGGGATGTTTGCTGCTGTCAATGCTTTTTGGTCAATTCATTTCTCCCATGTTCGCAGGACTAGTAATAGGCTTGCGCATTTGTTAGATATGCATGTCTCAGGTATTTGTGACTTTTCTGCATAGATTAAGAATCTTTGTTTCGTAGAACAAACTCTCTTTCATGATGTAATTTTTTACTTATTTATTTTTATTATTATTATTTTTTTATAGGATGATGTAATTTTTGTTTGTTGTTAATTGAAGTTATTTGTCTTCCTATGAAAAATAAAAAATAAAACACGCAGACACACAATGTTTTGGCCCAAAAACGGAAAGCCTCCTAATCCCTATATGGACGGTTGCCCAACCGTTCATCATGCATGAAGAGCCACGTTCTATGGCACTCTTAACCTTTTTTTGGGAAAATATAATAACAGTGACTTCAAAATCTCTCGAGGGATGGGTAATCCTTCAATTATGAATGAGTCTGAGAAGGGGTCATCGGTTTCTATACCATCAGCGCCCCCTCAACCGCCAAATCCTTCTTCAGAGATCGACCACTCCTATCATTGGACAGCCACTGGATTTCCAGTCCATATGACAAACCAACCAAACCCTCCTCCAAGACCTGCTGCCAACCCTGACTTGAAATCTCATCCTGAATCTGCAGTACCTTGGTCCACTGGACTCTTCAATTGTTGCGATGATGTTAACAGTTGTAAGTACATATTTTTCACTCGCTCATAACATGGTCCTCCATTGTGCCACACTTCCATGATCAACAACTGTTTACTTCATACCATTGCATTATTTATTATTATCATTCAAATCCCATTAAGTAATTTTTTTTATTTTGACTTTCTCATCAAGCAATGGCGGACATTGAAAACGATGATTTCTGTTTTGGGTTGTCTATTTTGCACCACTGCTAAAGACGACAATAACTGTTTAGATCAGATGTTGATGATGATTTTTACTAAGAACTTACAAGCATATATAAGTGAAATTTTTGCATTATCTTATCTTTTGTACAAAATTATCAATGTTAATGTCATATGCACTGTACGAATGGCATTCACGGGTTTGGTTGGGATCTTCGATTAAAAGAAATTTAAACTTAGGGTGCCAAAGTTTGTTTATAAAGAACAAAATGCACAAGCACTGCCGTAGTTTTGGTACCATATATCCCAATTAACTTTCTGGATACTGCATTCAGAATTCAATATGGTTCATATTGAACAAAGTACGCACGAATGATGTGGCAAATATTTAAAGAGCAAGTATTGGCCACGAGATTTAAATGTGCATTAATTATTGATTTATAGCAAGTCCCAAGTTTTGTTTCAGGTTGCTTAACTTGCTGGTGTCCATGTATTACATTTGGGCGAATTGCAGAAATTGTTGATAGAGGATCGACTTGTAAGTTCGAAAAAGATAATGATGGATTGCTTTCACTCATACATTATTAGTAAATGGAGTTTATTATTAAAAATAAATAAATTAATGATTCGTGCATGGGTTTGCAGCATGTGGAGTGAGCGGAGCACTTTACGCATTAATATTGTTCGTGACTGGTTGTTCGTGTTTGTACTCATGCTTTTACCGATCCAAATTGAGAGGACAGTATTTTTTGGAGGAGAGCCCATGCACAGATTGCTGTATCCATTGTTGTTGCGAGGAGTGTGCTTTGTGTCAAGAGTATAGAGAGCTCAAGAAACATGGCTTTGACATGTCCATAGGTACACACACTCTATCCCTCTCTCCTGTGATTATTTATTAGGTTTGTGTAAAATTGTGTGTGACTTAGCTTTTGCATTTTATGGACTAGTAGGGTGGCATGGGAACATAGAAAGGCAGAAACGAGAAGCTAAAAAGCCTCCAGCAGTGCAAGGGGCCATGACGCGGTGAATTGTATAGCCACAAAATATTGTTGCAATGTACTAGTACTTCTTATCTTAATTAAGCCTGTATGAACTATTTATATCTCTGACAAATTAGGTGTACAATACTGTCGGTGACAGTATTGAGATTCGTTGATTTGTCGTGAGCACCAATTAAAATTGCCTTATTGGGATCCTTAATTATTATAATATTGTATTAATTTTAAGGGTGTAGATTTTTTTATTAATTTTTTTTTGGAGCTATATAGATCAGTTTTTTTTTTTTTTTTTTTTTGGGCCATTTTTTTTGGACGCCTTTCGGCCTTGTAATTTTTTTTTGGAGGGAGGGGCTGCGGCCCAAATGCCCTCATAAGGCCTATCCCTAAGGTCTTGTACTTATATGCTGTGTCCTTAATTTAGAAATCGAGCACACATTGGGACCTACTTTTTCTTTCGGGTGTTCCCTTAAATTTCCATACACGAACTCAACTTTTGGTATGTTTGGCTACCATATTTATCCTTGCAAGTTAGCTGGTTGTATTCTCTTTCGGTTTTTTTATTTTTTATTTTTTTTATTATTTTTTTTATAATGTTTCCTACGGATGTATTTAGAGTTCAAATTGCCGCACTCCTAACTATCAATGTGTCAAAAACTAGGAGCAAAGCTAGAAATATGATCTTTTTTGCGTAGGAGAGGGGAAAATTACAACTTACCCACTTGTGGCTTTGCCGAAATTTATGTTTTTAACCTGTGGTTTGAAATTTGATACTTTTATGCGTATGAATATGCGTGAAATGTCTGCGTATACTTCCTTTTTTTTTTTTTTTTTTTTTTTTTTTTTTTTATAATTTTGTGGATAAGCGTATTTCAGCCCAGACATGTGGGGATCCACTACCTCTTTACCCACAAAATAAGTGGTGGACAGTGCTTTCCAGTGGGTTCCGTGCACTGTTCATAAGACCCACGAACCTCTTTTTTCAGCAACTTTTTCATTAAAAATGGCTCCCATAACACTATTCACACATTTAAAAATTATTTTGCTACAGTGTTTTCAGTTTGCTATACACCCACTCATTACTCATATTACTCACAAATGACTCTTTACTCATTACTCATTATATATTCATGAGCATGTCTTGGCATTATAATGATCTTGCTATGCTAGCTGGGATCTCTCTCTTTTCCTTCATCTCATACTAAGTTTTTCTTACTATTTGTTATTATGGAACCCATGATATTTACTTATTAAGTTTTTCTCATTATTTGTTATTATGGAACCCATGATATTTACTTATTCATTTACTATTAATGGTTATGATGTAATTGTTACTATATAATTTTTCCCTCATATTGTTGTGCTAGAAGATTCTTCTCCAGAGCTAACGGATGATAAGTCTGAAAGTGTAGATATTTCTCTTAATCTGTGAAATAGCTAACAACTGGAGATTTATCCTGTTTTATCTTACTTTACTGCTGAGACATTTCACTACTGGGTTATCTTCTACAGAAAGACTTTACTGCTGGGCTATTTTCTGCAGAAACACTTTACTGTTGGGCTATTTCTTACAGTATGCTTTTTAATCATGCTGACGTGTCTATTGTAGGGATTGATTATAGGCTACTCTTGTCAATTCCAATCTAGATCCAAGCCATAAAATATAGTGGATTCCTTGGATCTTCACTGATAGCCTTTGGGCCATATCAAGCCCATCGTCGAGTTTCGATTTAAACCCCCTAGTCTAACATAACTCTCATTTGTCGGAAAGGAAACTTTTTGCCACCGACAGACATTATGTTGTGATTAATAAAGTTGTTTTATTATTATCTAAAATAATGGTTATATGAATATTTGGACATTATCATATAGTCCATGAGATGCATAGCATGTGATTTAGTCACAGAAGATATAAATCACAACTTCTTTGTAAACTTAGAATTTTAGTTCATAGTCAGTAATGAAATTGAGCATTTCATTTGCGAAGACTATAACATATTAACTAAGATGATTTGTCTTGATCATGGAAATGGAGACTTTTAATTAATATGTTAATATGTTTTAAGTGTTAAGCCATATTGAATTGGACCACTGTGAAATTTATTATTTTACTAACGATTGTCAAATGAATAATAAATCTCACGACTTCTATTTACATCGACTCTTAATCCTGGGAGAATAATGAACCTAATCATGAAGTGTAGGTTGCTTTGATATATCAAGAGAGAGATCTAAAGTCACAATCAAAACCTCAGTATGTTGGCTAGCAACATTTAATGTTGAAGGAACATATATTCTCAAGATGGAATTCATAATTTCTTAATAGAGATATAAAGTATTCCCTTGAGATAAGTTTAGTAGGTTTGGTTATTCAAAGTGTTAGGCCTAACCACTTTAGTAAAGAGTTACTAAAGTATATATTTATGAAATTGGATTTCATAAATATATGATGAATAACTTAAAGGATTAAACATGTGGGGACCCGAGGACTGACGAAGGATACAACAAGCTGGGGCTATCATTATAAAAGCATTCTAAGCCCGAGGTGGGGACCCGTCGCAAGGATAGGAGGAGAGGGGACAAAATACTTCCTGGAAGGCCAAATGGAGAGGATGGTGTTTAGTGAGAGTCAAGGTAGGTGATGGAAGTTTCCCGCAAAAGCTCACCTACTGCCTCCACATTAAATGACTAGCAACTGCTTTATTAGTTGCATTAATGAGGAAGTGACCTGAACAGTAGAATTTACAGCTAAGCATCTCCTTTTACCACCTTCAACAGAAGTACAAAGGAACAAGTGTGCTAATGAGAGTCTAAAGGATTGTAGATGGAGGGCTAGGATGCATTTAGCTGGGGAGTATATAAAGAAAAAGGACCTCCAGATGAAGGGATCTCAGAAAAAATCAAGGAAAAGATATTAGAACAAGAATAGTGATAGAGAGAGAGAGAGAGAGGGAGAAGAGTGCACCATCCTTGTGCAAGAACATCGTCATCGGATGAGATTGTAAAGAATCATTTATATACTTAATTTTTGGCTTTTATTCATTCCTTCTCTATTTGAATCCTCGGGCTAAGCCCAACTTGCTTTACCCCACTCTCTTTACAAATATCTATTGGTTTTGGCCTAGTTGGATGGTACAAATTTCATTATTCTAAGTAAATTTGGGCCGTCCAAATTTTTTGTGTCCTTACAATTGGCATAGTCTATGGGAAGCAAGGTTTTGTTGTGGGTTTGTTTTTGGTTAGCCATGGCCAACTTGGAACAAAATAGGGAAGAATTTGTTGGTTCACAGAGGGAAAATCAGTTTGTTAATCTGGAGCGAAGGAGAGATAGACATCATAAGCCAAGTGTTATGGTAGAGTCCTACCATACGGAGCATACAGAGTGGAGTCATTCAAGGACAGGGAGTCATGTTTCGCACGATCAGGAGACGCAGAAATTACAGCTTGAGATAGATCACTTGCGTAGGAAGCTGCGGTGAAGGGTGTATGACAGTAGGATTCCATCACCCCCATCAAGTGATGGATCAGGGGAAAGTAGGGATCACTTGTATTGCATAGGTCTAGAACCCCATCTAGTGAGTCCTTCTTAGCATCTTCACGCCAGGATAAACTAGAAAAAGGTAAGCTCAAGTGTGGGCAAGGGTCATCTCACCATAGCATGGGGAATGACACGATGAGCAAAGCACTTTGTCAAATCTCAAAGTCCCCCTTTGTTAGGAGAATCAATAAGGCCAGGCTCCCCCACTGGTTGTCATAGCCAACTTTCACCATCTATAATGGAAGGTCTAATCCTGTGGAGCATTTGAGCCATTTCAATCAGAAGATGGCAGTTCATTTTAGCAATGAAGCTCTTATGTGCAAGGTATTCCCTTCCAACCTCGGGCCTGTGGCTATGCGGTGGTTTGATGCTTTGGAAGAGGGGTCATTAAGGTCCTTTGAGAAGTTGAGTAGGGCATTTGGTGCTAGATTTGTGACGTGTAGTAGGGTTCCTAAGCCTTTAGACTCTCTGTTGTCTATGGCGATAAGGGAAAGGAAGACCCTTAAGACTTATTTGGACAGATATTGGGAAACGTACAATGAAATAGATAGGGATTTCGAGGACGTGGCAGTGAGAACTTTTAAGGTAAAGCTTTCGACGGAGCATGAGTTGAGAAAATCACTAACGATGAAGCCTACCCTTAGTATGTGCTAGTCTACCCTTAGTATGTGCTAGCTTATGGATCGCATTGATAAGTACAAATGAGTAGAGGAAGATCAAACCTAGGGAAAGGGCAAGGCGAAGGCTTTCCCTGAAAATAGGGATCCTCGGGGACAAGGATATGATGATAACCAGCCGAGGAGAGATTTCCCTAACCTGACATCGTTTGCGGGTGCTCAGGTGGTTAGTTTGCTGTTTAAAGAGCCTATCTATCAAATACTGGAAAAGATTAAAAAAAAATGAACCGTATTTCAAATGGCCCAATAAAATGGGCGGAGACCCATCAAAGAGAAGCCAAAGCCTTTACTACCATTATTATTAGGAAAAAGGACACAAAACTGAAGATTGCAGGACTTTATGCGATCATCTAGGTTAACTGGTGAAGGTAGGGAAGTTGAGGCCGTTCTTGCACCAACCTGTTGGTTAGTTTGGACAGCCCAAAATTGGGTATCAAAGGGATGGAGCTTCTCGGGTAGCCCTGGGCACTATTAATGTCATTTTTGCTAAGCCCAAGGGTGATGTTGGAACCTACTTGAGGGTTATGTTTGTGGTTTTGGGTCCTAACTTGGAAGACAGGAGCTAGGCTTGCAAAAAGGCCAAAGTGGTGGCCATGCCCACTTTAGGTTTTTCAGAAGTAGATAAGGAGGGGACACTCCAGCCACATGATGATGCCTTGGTGGTAATCATTCAGATCGGGGGGTATAATGTAAGAAAAGTCCTGGTAGACTAGGGAAGTGGAGCAGAGATTATGTATCTGGACTTGTATAAAGGGTTAAATCTCAGGCCCGAGGACTTGGAGAAGTATGATTCACCACTGGTGGGCTTTGATGGGAGATTGGTAATCCCCCGTGGGATGATAAGGTTACCTGTACAGGCTGGAGACGAGGAGGTGTAAGTTGATTTCATTGTGGTTGAAGCTTATTCCCCTTGCACAACTATCCTGGCCAGACCATGGCTTCATGCTATGGGAGTAGTTTCGTCAACCTTACACTTGAAAGTTAAGTACCCCACACAAGGAAAAGTAGGGGAATTAGTAGGAAGTCAAGCAATGGCTAGGCAGTGTCTAATAGTAACCATTACATGGAAACCTACAGATCAAGCTGTGGTTGAAGAGGAGCGAATCCTATAGCAATCAAAGGGTCCAAAACTTAACAGGGATGGCAACAGCTTTGAATAGATTTATCTCTCGGTCAGCGGATAGGTGTTGTCCATTTTTCCAACTCCTCTACAAGTGGAAGGACTTTCAATGGGCCGAGCAGTGTGTATTGGCTTTTAAGGAGCTAAAACAATATTTGTCATGCCCTCCTGTCCTCTCCAAGCCTGAGAAGGAAGAAATATTATATGCATACTTTGCAGTCATGGATTATGCAGTTAGTCTGGTTTTGGTTAGAAATGAGAGTGGATTACAAAGACCCGTTTACTATGTTAGTAAATTCTTGCATGAAGCTGAGACACATTATTTACCCCTAGAAAAGGAAGTGCTGGCAATTGTACACACCACGAGGAAGCTTCCACATTATTTTCATGCACATACTGTGGTAGTGCTTACCCAGCTCCCCTTATAAGCTCTCCTACAAAAATTAGACTACATGGGCAGGATTGCTAAATGGGGGACCATGCTGGGTGCCTATGATGTCAGGTACATGCCTCGTGCTGCCATAAAGGGACAAGTCTTGGCAAATTTTGTGGCAAATTTTACAGAAAGCATGGCTGATGATAGGAAATGAATAGTAGAGGCTATGATGGTCTCGGTTTCTACTGTTGCCACTCGAAAAGTGTACACAGATGGAGCAGCTAATCGAAAAGGATTAGGAGTAAGAATTGTGTTGATTACCCTCGAGAAGTTGGTGATGGAAAAATCACTTCGTTTGGGTTTTCTGGCCATAAACAATGAAACAGAGTATGAAACTTTATTGGTCGGGATGGCAATGGTTAAAAATTTAGGAGGAGAAGTTGTGAAGGTGTATTCAAATTCTCGATTGGTTGTTGGGCAAGTCAGTGGTGAGTTTGAAGCTAGGGACGAGCGCATGCAAGGGTATCTTGTTAAGGTTAGACAGGCTCAGTCCCGTTTCATGAGCTTCACTTTAAGGCAAATCTTGAGGAGATAGAATTCTTATGCAGATTCTTTGGCTATGCTAGCAACCTCTTTGGGATCAAATTTGCCACGGCTCGTCATTGTTGAAGACATGGTCCACCCCAGCTTTATCGAGAAGCCCTTGGTCGGAGTGTATAGTATCCAGGTTGGACCAAGTTGGATGGAACCCCTGGTAATTTTCTTAAAGCAAGGATTGTTACCTGAGGATATGGGCGAGGTAAACATGATACGTAGGAAGGCCCCACATTACTGGTTGTCCGAAGGGCATAAGTTGTATAAACGCTCTCATTTGGGGTCGTATCTATTGTGTGTACATCTCGAGGCAGTGGAGCCTTTGTTAGAGGAATTGCATGAGAGGATTTGTAGGAGCCATACAGGTGAGAGGTCTTTGGCCCACAGGGCCCTTATCTAAGGATATTAGTGGCCGAGCATGCAGAAAACCTTTCAGGATTATGTTAAGAAGTGTAATCAATGTCAGAGATATCCCCTAAATATACATTAACTAGGGGGGTTTGAACCTACTTTCCAGTCCTTGGCCTTTCGCTCAGTATGGACATAGTGGGGCCATTTCGTCGAGCCATAGGAAATTGAAATGGCTCATCGTCGGGATAGACTATTTTACTTAATGGGTAGAGGCTGAACCTTTATACAATATCATGGATGTGGATGCTAAGAGGTTTATATGGAGAAATGTCATCACCAGGTTTGGAGTCCTATATGTGCTGATCTCAGATGATGTGCTTCAATTTGATAGTAAGGCCTTTTGAAGATACTGTGGGGAGTTAGGGATTAGGAATGGATATTCTACTCTTGCTTATCCATAGGGGAATGGGCAAGATAAGGGTACTAAACAATCTGTGGCGTTATTACTATTAATGATATGAAGTTCTTTTTATTCATCTGGCTCATTTATGTCTCACTATTACTGCAGGTTGTACTATAAGCACTCCGAGCTACAAAATTTCATGATAATTCTTAACCTAAGACTAAGCTACGCTGAGGCCTTTTTCTCTCTTTCCTTCTCTTTCTTCTTCCTTTTCAACTGCCCCACTTCAACAGCCTCCTTTGAGTCCATTTCCACAATAGATAATGGAGGAGGCTGATCTTGTTCTTTCTCCACCACAAGTATAGCAGTTGAAGCAGTGGTGGGCTGGGTTGAGGTATAAGCAGAGCTAGGGTCAGCTGTAGGTTAAGTGGGACTAGGGGCAAGGTACAAAGCTGGAGGATAGTATACTTTATCAGGAGCCCTAAGCTTTGATTCAGTACTAACTCTAGCTGCGATGTGGGCTTGACCCCACACCTCGAGGCAATAGGCCCGAGCAATGTCCCGGAGCTGGGTTGTAAGACTCTGGGCAGTCTTGGTCATGCCCGCATCATAGGCCACTTGCTCGGCCTTAGCCTTCTTAGCATCCTTGGCTTCCAGCTGTTTTTGCTGTTGTTTAAGCTTTACCATGGTCAAGGCCAATTGATTTTAGGCCTTTTTTTGGGCAGTCTTGGCCTCTTCAACCTGTTTCTCATAACTGGCCAAGGCAGATTCAACATTCTTTCGAGATTTCCCTATCTCAACCAGGTGGAAGAGGGTGTCTTTAAGCCCCTTCTCAAAATCAGCATAGGCCTTCTCAGCCGTTTCCAACATGCCCTTAGCTTTGCAGGTTTGACTTAAGGCATGGTCCACCTATTCCTCTGCCATGAAGGCTACTTGCGCCGACTACAAAAAAGGTTAAGTATAAGCTTCTATGCAAATTTTGCATAAGTGTATAAGAGTGAAGGATAGGAATATACCTTAGCAAGGTCTCTTTTAAGTAAGAGAAAGACCTTGCATTTCCTCAAAGATTGCAGCTTGTGCATATCCTCGAGAAGGAGAAGAGCTTTTTTAAGGCATTCTGAAAGGATGCCCAACCTACCCTTCTGGGATCCCTCAGGGTGGTGTCATACATGACCGGGTCCCTAGAACTTAAAACAAACGAGGGTTTCCATATAGAAGCCTTTGAATGTTGTCCCCTTTCAATGCCTTTAGAAGCTCCAAAAGGAGCATTCTTTTTTTGCTAAGCCCTAGTCGTTCGGGCCTCCTTAGTTGGGGGCTGTTGCGAAGGGCATGTAACCTCTCCCTTTTCAACATTCTCAAATCCCTTGCCCTCTTGGCCTTTTTTTCTCTTTTTATCAGCGATGTCACTAGAGGACGCAACCATAGGGGTAGGAGTTAGTGGTCGGGGCACCACGTGAACTACTAGGAAGGCACCCCTAGCGTGGGCTGTGAGTAATGCCAACAAGTCTGGGATCTTTTCCTCGAGCACCATTCCTTCAGGGATGTTGGCTTCTTCTTGGCTAGTGCTGATTTGGGTAGGAAGTAAATGGAGCAGGGAAGAGCCGATGAGGTCTTTGGGGTCCTCTTACCTATAGAAGACTTCGAGTCCTTGTTTGAGGAGGAGCTGTTGTTAGGAAGCCCAAAATTGCTACATCAAATAGAGCTAGCCTTGGATCCTTAGCTCTAATTACGTGTTTAGGGCTTTGGAAATGTTTGGACATAGGGTTGAAACCAAGGATCACGTGAACTGCCTTAAGCTAAACATCTTTGTGAAGAAATTTTTTTAACCTGAGGCTGTGGTTTAGCTCGGGAAAGTTCATTAAGCTTTTGTTCAGGGCAATGTGATGTTTATCTACCAATAAACATGCAACCTAAGTTTTAGATTAGAAAAATCCTTATAAAAGTTTTCTTTATCTAAATGTGAAAATCCTATGCATATCTAATGTTTGTGGGAACCCTACCTGGTTCCCCATCTTGGGTGGGACTGTGCAACACATCATGCCAGTCTCTCGTGACGATGAGAAAGTCCTTGTCCATACCCTTGTTTTACTCAGACATACAAGAAATTAACCTAACTGCTGGGACCCTACATTTGATATAGTAGTTGGTTTCCTTTCCTTTTTGGCAGACCCAGTTCACATCATGACATGTGAGGTTGGTTTCCGTCTTACGGTTTATCATATCTACACAACTGAGGAATAGAAAAGACGTTGGGGGAGCATTATGTAAGGGTCAAACTATAATTCATAAGAAAGTCTCTAGTAACCCTACCCATGGGGAATCGGTTTGTAGATGACATTACATAAACTAATGGATTGAAAATCAGAAACTTACTTTGGGTTCTTAATCTTAGGAATGAGATAAACATGGAATTAATCTCAGCAGGGACAACACTTAAATTTAGGGCATTAAGCAAAACTGCAGTAACATCTTCACCAATTATGTGCCAAAAAGACTTATAAAATATTGGAAACATACTGTCAGGTGTCGAAATCATGAGAGGAGCCCTATTTTAAGAACTTGGTGGACCTTAAAAGCTTGAAAAGCACCCCTTATATCCACTTCACCACCATCCAAGGCCCAAGAGGTGGTGAATATGTTCTCAAAATATCTCTTAACCACACCACCCATCGTTGCCTCATCCTCTACCCAAGCGCCAGTTTCATTGTCAATACCCAAGATGAGATTATGCCAATTCCTTTGATTAGCCCTACAATGGAAATGCCTTGTGTTATTATCACCTTCCTTCAGCCATGCATTACATGATCTTTGCTTCCACATACACTCCTCTTTTTCCTTCAATTTTTGGATATCATCCCTAAATGCCTGAATCCGAATTGGATTGAGCCTATAACCACCTCCCTCTTCCACTGATTTCAATTCCAACAGCTTCCTCTTTAGAGAGTTCTAGACATGGCCAAATGTGTCTCTGTTCCACGACTTCAAACTTTCTTTGCACAATTTTTTTTTAAAATTTTTAAATTTTTTAATTTTATTTAAGCCCTATGCTAACCCAGCCACTTGACTATCTCCCTAAGGCTTTCGGACCATCTTGTCACAAGTGTCATCCTTAAGCCACATTGCCTCGAAGTAGAAAGGTCTACCTTTTCTGTAAAAACGATTTATTTCAGAATTTGAACATAATAAGATAGGTTTATGATCTAAGTGAAAGGAATCCAAATAATGTATACTAGAAGAAGGAAACTGCAAAATCCAATCCACTAAAGCTACACCTTTATCAAGTTGAATTCGAACATTTTGATCCCTTGGTCTTCTGTTGCACCAAGTGAATGGAAACCCATTGAAACCAAGATCCTTCAGACAACAAAAGTCCAGGGCATCAAAAAAACTTTGCATTTGTCTCTCCAATCTATCAAGCCAACCTTGTTTCTCAGTAGCCATCAAGATTTCATTAAAATCTCCTAAGCACACCCAAGGAAGATTGAATTAGCCACTCTGGGATCTGAGAATAGACCAGGAATTTTCCTAGCTGGTGGTATCAGGGTCCTCATAGAAACTCGTAAACCACCAGGCATCTCAACTCTATTGTCAATAATAGCATCAATGTGTCCTCATATCTGCTGGCCAAAACAAAGCTAAACCACCACCCCCCATTTTGCCTACTAGTTGATGAATCTGCTCATCCTCGTGTTCTAATACCTCTACACCCCCTCCTCTTCTTCAGTGAGAGAGAAGCGAGACCAAAGTTCATCTAAGCTAGCCATGGGAGAAGAATAAACCAACAACGAAAGACGGATACAACCATAACCCTCTGTCCTATCAGACTTGAGAAGCCTGAAGGGAACAAAAACCCTAAACTGCGTTAGGGACCAAATTCTACAAGGCCCAAATAGAGAAAAAACCCTAACCCTAGCTGCAAGAGAAACCAACATGATCTCGGTTATTCGTTTGCCCAAACAATAGCTAACTTCCGTAGTTTTCTTAGTTCAAAGAATTCCACCTGCCATAATGGGAATTGTGTATGGGGAGACCAACTTAGGGAAGGGGTCAATGAAGGCCCAATTGTATATAAAGCATAATATGATTTTTGATGATAAATGTAATGGTAAAAGGGATAAAATGTTGTTCCATCAAGAGATACTTCTAGAGAGAAAGAGCAAAAAAGAAAATATAAGTTTCTCCAATTTTTTGTAAGACCACTTTTTTTTTTTCTTTTTCCTTAAGTCTATATATAACATATTTTATTTTAAGTTGCTATATATAAAAGTATGACATTACAATCAAGATTAAGGGCGCCTTTTAACATTTGGGGGTCTATGGCAATTACGTATATAGTAGAGTTTGCCATGTACGAAGGGTTGAAAATACTTTCAAAGATAGGATAGTTATCCCAATTCTAAATTGGATTAAATTGGTATACATTTTAAAGCTCTAGATGTCTACTATGGGGGGTTTGGGCCAGAAATCAGTACAAACCCGTTTAACTAAGGCTTAAGATTGGCCTAAATAGTCAAAACTAGCCCATAGGGGGGAAGTGGACCTCAAACATGGTTGGAGTGGGCTCAACCTGATAACATGTATATTTGGACATAAAAATCATCATACGAGGGAATCCTATAGTGTTCGAGGGAAACCTATAGTGCTCGACCTACCACCGATTAATGAGATGGTGGGAAATTGATGAAGAATTGACTAAACTAATTCGGTTGCTGAGAGTTGTTAGTGCCTTTGGGGAACTCGCTATTTGTCATTTGAAACAATTTTAAAGAGAATCTTGAGAAGGCATGATGATTCCTTGGGATTTTGGCAAAAGTGGAAAGGTATGTGAATTGGTGAAAGGATAATGATTAGTACCCCACTAAAGAGAGACTATATAAGGGGTGGGAAGGTAGAAAAGAAGGGTTGGTTGGAAAACACTAGAAAAAGATTAAAAACACAGAGGGAAAAGAGTGAAAACATAGAGGGAAGGGAGTGTGAGCAAAGAGGAAGGAAGAAGAACTGCCGGAGGGTGAGGTTTAAAGGCCATAAATAAATAAATCGGGGCCCCAAATCCTTTGCCCAGTACCACAGCCCTAGTAGGTTTAGGGATTACAATTAGTGCCCACCGTTGGGCTCCTACTCAACCAAAGGCTTCGAGCTAGCTTGATATCATCCAATTATAGAGGGTTTGCATGCTAAAGAAGGCTATGTTAGAGGAAATAATTTGAGTGCTTCCTTAAGGGGTCGTAGAGGGTTGGAAAGGGAGAGTAGAAAAGAACAGCAGCGTATGCAAGATGGTTATCATACCAGACATTATTCAAACGAGGATCTTCATAAGGGGAATAAACTATGCATTATATCCTTGAATGATCTCATCGCAGCGATCGGGAAAGAGAGTTGGAGAATTTATGAAAGTAAGTTAAGGACCTAGAGATTGAGCTAAGAGGTCGACGCCGTAGAAGGGCCCAGGATGACTTGTTTGATGACCTCGATTAGATTGAGGGAGAGTCATCTTAGGGTGGCAGTTCATGACAGTCGAGGGATAGATCTCGCGAAACCATGGGGCGTCGTTATGAATCCCTCTATTGTGATAGGCACAAGCATCATAATGCCACATTGGAAGCCATGAGCCGGGTGTTGAGGAGAGCTGCTCGTTCACCCTTTTCGATGGGATTGAATGCATGAAAAGTGCGGGGTGGTACACCCTCCCTCCGTTTATTGTTTATGATGGAAAAACTGATCTGGTGGAGCATGTAAGTCACTATATTCAAATGATGCGCTTTATTCCCAGAATGATGGTTTGATGTACAAGGTGTTCCTATCCAGCCTCGGTCCAACGACAATTAGGTGGTTAAATGGTTTAAGAAAAGGCTTTATTCGCAATTTCAGAAAGTTGAGGCAGGCGTTCGGTGCACAATTCATAACATGTAGCAAGGTTCCTTAACCAATTGATGCCTTGTTATCCATGAGAATGAGAAGTTGGTAGACCTTACGATCTTATGCAAATAGATACTAGGAGTTATATAACTAGATATGAGGGGGAAATGATCGGGTAGCTACTAGTACCTTCCAGTTCTAGCTTGGGCTCCCCCAGGAGTCAGAGTTAAGGGATTCTCTAACAATGCATCCCCTCGAGGACATGCATCAGTTTATGAGAAGGATTCAAGAATATTAGAGATTGGAAGACGATTTGCTACAGGGTAAAAGCAAAGCCTTGGCCTCTTCCCAATGCAACAAAGATTATCATCTTGAGAGGTTTTAGCAAAGAACTAGGAGGGAGCCAAGGGTCCTTAGTATGGACTCGACGCAGCAGACTAAGGGAGTTAATGTGACGTTTAAGGAGCCTATCTTTAAGATCCTCGAGCATATTAAGAATGAGCCTTACTTTTGGTGGCCAGGAAAGATGGGTGGGGACTCGGCTAGAAGGAATCAAAGCTTGTATTGCATTTAACATAGAGAGAAAGGTCATACTACCGAGTAGTTCTGTATCTTGAAGGACCACTTGGAGCAACTCATAAAAGCAAGGCATTTAAAGGAATTTATGGTCGGCCAAGAAGGGGTAAATGCATGTAGGGCTTGGGAAATTGAAGTAACAATGCACTTCCCTCGCCCCTAGGAATTATTGAGGTCATTTATGCAACTTACATGGGAGTTAGTGTGAGTTGTCGGAGGGGCATATTGAATGTGGTGACCACACCTAAAGTAGACGCTATAGACTGACCAGAGAAAAGGCTTAGGAGAACCTTGGTCTCGATCCCGTTTGGTGAAGCAGACTAGGAAGGAACGTCCTAGCCATATGATGATGCCTTGGTGGTGACTTCGCGGATTGGTGGATTCTTGGTAAAAAGAGTTATGGTAGATCAAAGGAATGGGGATGAGATCATGTACCCCAATTTGTATAAGGGGATAGGGTTGAAACTAGAGGATTTAAGTAAATATGATACTTTGCTAGTGGGATTTGATGGGAAAGTGGTAATGCTTGAGGGGTAGATAAAACTCTCGGTAGTAACCAAGGGAAAGAAGGTTAGGGTAAATTTCATAGTGGTTAATGCCTTTTCACCGTACATTGTGATTTTAGGATGGCCTTAGATTCATGCTACAAGGGCAGTACCTTCTACGTTGCACCAGAAGATCAAATTCCCAATTCAAGATGGGGTGGTTGTGGTGCAAGCCGACCAAAAGGTGGTAAGATAGTGTTTAGTGGCTGTGATAAACCATGAGATTATGTAGAAGGACCAAGTTGAAATGAAGCAGTTATAGCAATTACAGGCCATTGAAAGCCTATCAGGGGTAGGCAGCACGAAGGAATTAGTTCAAGTGCAAATTTTGCCTTATACTGATAGGTACTTACAGATAGGGGAAAGTCTGCAAGTAGAAGATTAGGTAGAAAATCTCCCATCATTAATAAAGAATTTGCATGTGTTTAGATGGAATCCGTACAAAGTTCCCAAGGTGGACCTGACTTTTATTACACATCGATTGAATGTACTAGTCACGAGACCCAGGAGGTTGACAAAACCACATATGGAAGTAGTGAAGGAGGAAGTGAAGAAATTGAAGTAGGCGGGGGCTATCAAGGAGGTATTTTTCCCTAAGTGGTTGTCTAATATGGTGGTGGTAAAGAAGAAAAATAGGAACTAGAGAGTTTGTGTTGATTTTGCTGATCTCAACTGAGCATGCCCAAAGGACCCGTTTCCTTTACCAAAGATAGATCAGTTGGTGGATGCTATGGCCGAACATTAGAGAATAAGCTTTCTGGATGCCTTTCAAGGCTATCATCAGTTCACTTTGGCACCTGAGGATCAAGAGAAAATCTCCTTCATTACACCCAAGGGTAATTACCATTACACAGTTGTAAGGTTGAATTTAATCAACCATCTTGTTGGTTGTATTCCGTGCCAAATTTGCTTGTAATTCAGCATATAGAAACCTTTTATTTAGATGGGAATCATGTAAGGGTAGTGTGTGAGAGAGCGTGAAGAATTGTGTAGTAAAGCAGGGACTCGCGACAGGATCTCGCGGGTGGCATGCGACTAGCAAGCTGCCAGAAGAAGCACATGAGTGAAGCATGCAAAGAAGCTGAACTGTCATGTCAGCTGTAGTACTATAGGAAAAAAGGTCCAGACTGGCCATTTAGTTAGCTTGCAGCTTGAACTCGCGACTCAGTCAAGTCGTGAGGCCAAGTCGCCAGCCAGCTCTGTTTTGAAAAAACTGACTTTTGCATTCCTTTCTCACTCCAGTATAAATATTCCTTATACCCACGAAATGTAGAGAGCTTCTAGAGAGAATTTTGAAATCCTAGGGAAAAACAAGATTTACTCATCCACAATCTTTACATAGAGACTCTTCGAATTCCTCTACTCTCACCCTTTCCATTGTTACGTCCTTGAGAAGTTCTTGGCCAAATCCTTTTATCATCATACCCACATCCATGAGAAGGCTTTTTGGTGTTTTGGGAAGCAGTTAGGAAGGGACCAATGGTTATTGGTTGATGCTATGGGCTATAGTGGAATGCGGTAAACTAGAAAAGACAAAAGTCGTAACCTTATTGGAGCAAGAAGCTTGGAGGGCTTAGGTACATTGGGTAGATTAGGCTTGAATGGTTTGTTGCTGTTCATATATCCCAACTACATTTTCTAGTGGATTATTGATCGCTTGGAGGGCGGCAGAGAGGTTTTACGTCGAGGGCTTCAGTTTCATCTTCAATAACACATCGTTGTGTTGTCCTTGTGTTTGTATCTCTCTTCCCTTGATCTTTGCCATTTAATTTCTGCTGTGGATGTGATTCTAATTAGTCTAGATTTTTTATCAATTCTGTTATTAGCTTATGTTCATTTTCCGTACATATATTGTTTGACATTAAGCTTAAATTGATAATTTTGTAATTGGGGGTCTAAACGTTCATAGTATTTTATATGCTATTTGAACTTTCAATTGGTATCAGAGCGGGTATATTTATTGTGGTTTAAATACTAAGTGTGATCCTTGACCCCTTGTGTGTTTCTTTTTTTTTGGCTTGCCATGGATAGTGCTTTGTATGTCTCTATACATGTTTTGGATGTTGATGAATGTAACATGCCATGTGTTTGTGAAAATACCTCTATGAGTGATAATCCTCATTATTGTGATGCTATGTTACATTAATCCTTGGGTGTTGTTGATATTCCTAACATTAAACTCTTGAAGAAAAAGGCTAAGAAGTTTCAAAAAGATTTGAGCAAGTTATTTTGTGAAAATGATGATTTTATTGCAAAGCTCAATAATCCAATATATTGGTTGAGGAATATAAGAAACTTGCTAAAAATTCTCTTGAAAAGTTGAAAGAGTTTGAATGTTTGAATATGGACTTGGATGCTAAACTTGTTTTGTCTAACAAGCTTGTTGGTAAGCTAAAATGTGAGAATGAATCTCTTAAGATGCATGCTAAGTGTTTGATTGTTGAACCTATTGTTAAAAAAGATGAAAATATTTGTTGCAATCATGTTGTGATACCCGATTTTGTGCCTATTGTGTGTTTTGCCTCAAAGGACAAATTGCAGTACATTCCTCCACACAAAAGAAATCAAAAGGTGGAGAAAAAGGCTATTAAGTCAAAGCCTCTATTTAGGTCTCAATCTAAGGTTTTGGATGGATCTAAATTTATTCCAACTTGTCACCATTGTGGTGTGGTTGGTCATATAAGACCTCAATGTCATAAATTGAAGAGAGAACAAAATCATGTTGCTAGAACCCTTCCCAAAAAGCTTAGTGGACCTAAACACATTTTTTTGCCACCATTGTGGTGCTTTTTGTCATCTAAGACCTCATTGCTCTAAGTTTCATGCTCTTAAAAGTATCAAAAGAAAAGAGAAACGTGAGTTTCTTGGAATTTGTGCTAAAAAGGGTAAACCAGATTTGAGTGAAAATAGCATGTTGCTAAATAAAGTGTTTAATACTCTTAATTCCTTGACTATGTGCATCTTCGGTTCTCATTCTTCCAACCCTCGTCTCACTTCTCTTGAGACACTCATTCCAAAAAATCATTCCGTTTAGATGAGGAAGGGTTCTTATGGCTGAGCTTTTGCTGTTTTGGTCTTGATCTAATTTTTTCGATCTTTGTAGGACCTTTCATGCATTGAATGTTATATCTTCATGCATTTGTGCATTTTGCATTTATTTTTATGCATTGCTTTTGTTTTGATCTTACTTTTAGGTTTTAATGGTGTGTAAGTAAAAAATCCAAAACCACATAAAAAGTGAAAAATTCAAAAAATTTTGGTCATACTGAGCACATATCACATGTGTGTTTGGCCTAGTACCTTCGTACAAATGACTTTGTGCATTTCTAAGCTTAGATTGTTATGTATGCACTTCTGTCTTTGTGGGAAAAATCTTGACATCTTTGTGTGATTATTGTAAATCGATCTTCAAGCTTGTCATGAATGATTATTAAATAGTCATGTTGGTTTTGATACATGCGTAGACTTGTGCCTATATATCTTCCCACTCTTTTATATTTTTGCTTAAAGAGCTCAACAAATATAAATCTCAAAATACAAAAGAGATAATGAGTTGCAAAATCCATTGCACATATTAGTATTTGACTAGGAAAAAGGGAAAGTGATTCTTATGAAAATTTATGATGCCCCAAAAAGGCCAAAGGCTTGTTCATCAAATTGAAGTATAAAAAATTTCAGGCATCGATCTCAAAAAGAGATGTAAAGATAAAAAATGATCAAATGTTATGAATTGTAAGAAGCAAAATGAAAAGTTTCAAAGTTATGTAATCATTTTCTTGTGGGTATGTTCATTTCTATAATTGAAATAGAACACTTGACTTAGTACTAGTTATGTATGACTTGATTGAATTGATCTTTGAAACTTCACTCTAGACTAAGGACTATTCCACATTTGATACACATACACAACACATATGCCTAATGTTCAATGAATGCCTTATTCATTTGTTCGATTGTATTTATTTAAATATGATGTATGTGTGCTCAACTATATATAAAATCCAAAAAGTTTTTTGATCATTTTATATGTATTTGGAAGTGATTTTTATCACTTTTTGTGTTCGTGTTTAGTGCTTACTTTGTTTTTCATTGTTTAAGCATGTTTTGTGTTGAAAACAGGTGTCAGAATTTTTGGCTACTCATTCTGGCTACTTTCGCGAGTAGCGAGTTTTGGCTACTTGTTTTGGCGACTTGCCCAATCACGAGATCTAGTCACGAGCTTACACAAAATGGTTTCACGACTCGGCAGTCACCAAACGCCTAAAAACAATATTTTAAAGAGTTTTTTCGTGGGAAACTTGTTTTAAACCTCTCCCATCATCTCTAAAACCCCTTTTTCAATATTTTTACATCAAAACCCAAACAATTTGAATGGTTTCTCAATCCCTTAACATCTCTAAGGTAATTTTAAACTCATTTCATTGATTTGATTCCTTAGATTATGTTTTGGAGAGTTTTGTGCTCTTGGTTGGGATTTTCATCATAGGGGTTTGGAAACTTATTTTTTTTGTCAAATTTTTGTATGGGATTGGTTTCTTTTGATGATTTGTTTTGGATGTTGGCCCTGTGTGGCAAAAAGAACATGTATTATGGGTGGTTTTCATGATATTCATGCATTGTTTTACATTGTTGTTCATAGTGTGCACGTTAGGTGTGTGATAAAATGCCTCTTAGATGTTTTCTCACTTGTTTGGACTCCGATGAGTACCAAACTATGGGGTTTCTCATGTTTCCTCGCTAGGATCATGTATGGTTCATTGGTTGTGTATTTTACACACCTTGCCCCACATGTGCATTTTCAATGCTTTGGTCATACATTGCACATAACCACCTCTTGCACACCTTTGCTACCCTTGTCATGCATTGGTCTATATCTTGTTTCTTCGTCCTAGCATGTCATGTTTACTTTATGTTTTGTATCATTCTGTTTTATCTGAGGTTTGAGCTTCATTTTCCCATTCATCTCGCACCCTTCATGCATTATTATCATTGGTCGTACCTTCATCTCTTGCTCTCTTTTCTCCTTGACCTTATGCCTATTCCTGACAAAAAGGGGGAGAGTATACTCTAGAGAGTATACCAGAGTATTTTGTCATTTCTATATGACTCTTGTGCACATCCTTAGAGGGAGAAATTCCATTTCTCATGCACATTTGTAGGGGGAGAGATATTCAATAGGGGAGATGCATATACCAAAGGGGAGAAGTCTTTGAGTTAATAAGAAAACTTTGTTTTGTTTGTTTTTCTTTATGTTTGTTTTCTTGTATTGCATTGTGTTTGTGTGTTGAACATGTATATATCCTTACGCTATTGTGCTTTACTGAATGCATGTTTGGATGATCATTTGCTTTGCTATGTGTTCATTGTAGTCATTTCTATATGACTGTTTTGGTGTATGATCAAATTGCTCATATGTTTCATATCATGTTTACTCGATTGCAATTTACTTGTCACATTATACTTGTCCTTTTATTACTTGCTTTACCTTGAGGGTCTAATGTGTTTTGTGCAAGTTTTTTAGGTTATAGGTATATATGTTCCAAGTTTATTACAGCTCCTATGACTCATGATAGGGGGAGTATTGATGTTGAAGAATAGGAGATAGAAAAGGCCTATGTTGATTAATTTTTTTTTTTTTTTAGGTACTTGTATTTGTACCTTTGCTTATGTAGCTTTTTTTGTACCCATGCTTTGTAGCTTTAGTACTTGTTAAATGTTTTGCATTTTCTTTAAGTACATCACTCTTGTGCCATTGTCGGATTTTTATCCTTGATGCATTTACCTAGTGTTTATGCATTAGTTGAGTGTTGGACATGCAAATGATACTTTGCAATTGAGTTTATTAGCTTGCATGTCTGGATGTTCATTCCATGTGTGAATGAGCATTGTGGTCACTTTTTATAGTAATTGTTTATTTTTGGTCAAGCCATGGTCTATTGCTTTATTCCTTTTTGCTTGATCGCATTGTGCTTGCTCCATATGCATTACAAGTTTTCAGCATACAATGATCATATTGTGTTGTTGTTTTTCAGGAGATACTTATTCTTATGGTTCAAGAGCTTTAGAGATTCTAGAGTTGGGTTTGAGTGAATTTTGTTCAACTGTTCTCAACTCACGTATTAAGTCTAGAGTTTGTTGTAGGGTTTTGTCATGGAATAGTCAAAGGCGGACTCATAACTAGATCTCACGGGTGGCTCACGACTAGCAAGCCGGCAGAAGAAGCACATGAGTGAAGCATGTAGAAAAGCTAAACCATCATGCCAGCTATAGCACTACAGGATAAAAAGTCCAGACTGGCCATTCAGTTAGCTCGCAACTTGAACTTGTGACTCAGTCAAGTTGCGAGGCCAAGTCGCTAGCTAGCTCTATTTTGGAAAAACTGACTCTTCACATTCCTTTCTCACCCCAGTATAAATACCCCTTATACCCACGAATATAGAGAGCTTCCAGAGAGAATTTTCAGAGAGAAATCCTGGAGAAAAACAAGAATAACTCATCCACAATATTTACATAAAGATTCTTCAAATTCCTCTTCTCTCACCCTCTCCATTGTTACATCCTTGAGAGGTTCTTGGTCAAATCCTTTTCTCACCATACCCACATCTGTGAGAAGGCTTTTTGGTGCTTTGGAAATTAATTAGGAAGGGACCAATGGTTATTGGTTGATGCTATGGGCTATAGCGGAATATGGTAAACTAGAAAAGACAAAGGTTCAGCATAACCTTGTTAAAGCAAGAAGCTTGGAGGGCTTGGGTACACTGGGTAGATTAGGCTTGGAGGGTCTATTGCTATTCATGTATCCCAACTACATTTTCTAGTGGATTATTGACCACTTGGAGGGCGACGGAGAGGTTTTATGCCAAGGGCTTTGGTTTCCTCTTCGATAACACATCGTTGTGTTGTCCTTGTGTTTGCATCTCTCTTCCCTTAATCTTTGCCATTTAATTTCTATTGTGGATGTGATTTTAATTGGTTTAGATTTTTTTATCAATTCTATTATTAGCTTATGTTCATTTCCGCACATATATTGTTTGACATTAAGCTTGAATTGATAATTTTGTAATTGGGGGTTTAAACATTCATAGTGTTTTACACGCTATTTGAACTTTCAACAGTGATGCCTTTCGAATTAAAGAATGTAGGGGCTATGTACCAATGAATGGTTACCAGGATGTTCAAGGAGCAAATTGATGAAACAGTAGAAGTTTATATTGATGACATGGTGATGAAGAGTAGAAGAAATGAAAAGCATGTTCCCAAATCTAGTAGAAGTTTTCAAAATATTGAGGTGACATAAGTTATGTCTCAATGCAGAAAAATGTGCCTTCGATGTAGGGTCGGGTAAGTTTTTGGGGTACAGAGGTCAACCCCAATCGGATTACCACCATTCAACAACTTAAACTGCCCACTAACCCTAAAGAAGTGCAAAAGCTCATTGGGATGATTGCTGCCCTGAATAGGTTCGTTTTGAAGTCTATGGATAGGTGTAGACCATTCTTTTAGTTGTTGAAGAGGTGGAAGGGTTTTTAGTGGATGGAAGAATGTTACACGACATTCAAGGACCTGAAGTTTTATTTGGCTAGCTCACCTATTTTATCTTGACCATACTATGTGGGTGTTGACTGACTACCCCCTGCAGTCACTTTTAAAAAGGTTAGATTTCACGAGAAGGATACCTAAATGGGGAACCAGACTTGGAATGTTTGACATATGGTACAGGATGCAGAATTCTATTAAGGGTCTGGTGTTGGCAAACTTTGTAGTTGAATTCACCCTCGAACCAGTAGTCCCTGTTGGGATATGCCAGGTTAGGGTTAAAAAATGGCACATGTATGTAGAGGGTGCATCTAATACGAGAGGATCTAGGACCGGGTTGTAATGATATCTCCCGAAGGAGTACGATTGGAAAAGTCACTAAGATTAGTTTTTGCACTTCTAACAACGAGGCCGAGTATAAGGCTCTCATTTCCGGTCCTAGGGTGGTCCATCAGCTTGGTACCGAGGATGTTGAGGTATTCTTAGACTCAAAATTGGTGGTAAATCAAATTGAAGGGAGCTTTGAGGTAAAGGATTCTCACATGCAGTAGTTTTTAAAGTTGTTTGGGGCTTTGGAAGCAGCTTTTCAGAAAGTGAGTGTGCTTAGGATACCGAGAAGTCAAAATAGTCATGCCGATTCATTGGCCACTTTGGCTTTCATCGTCGGATAAATATATTCCCCAAATGATCTCTATGGAGTTATTGGAGCAGTCGAGTATAGAGCATCACGTGATTGTAATATCAACTACAGTGCCAGGACCAAGTTGGATGGATCTATATATTTTGTTTTTATCTAATGGATCTGTTAGGTTCTAAAGATTTAGGAATTTATGTATTTAGAACTCTAATGTGTAATGTTGGCAAACCATGATCAAAGCAATATTTTTAAGTCTTGTTTAGACTTGCTCAAAGTTGGGTCTTTCATGTAAAGTTGGAATCGAGAGGCTGTAGATGCATTAATGCATTTCGGCCTGGCTCGATTGATCGAAAGAAAGACTTGATTGATCGAATCTCAGGTAGAATGTTTTTCTGCAAAATATTCTAGCTCAGCCCTAACTCATTAAACGTTTTGGGTTTTCTGTTTTTACCCTAGGTATAAAAGGCAAAATCCTAGCCACGTTTTTAGAGTTGCTCCTGTTGTATTGTTGCTCATACTTTTCTGTTTTGTGTAAATCTCTTGTGAGATCTAGAGGAGTTTTCCTTTACACAAAGCTCAGGGTTTTCTAGGTAGAGATTACTTCAAAACCTTGATGATCAACTTGGTTGCTGCCATTGTTGCTTAAAGAATAACAAGCGTGGGTGCTTGTAGCTGATTGGAGAATCTAAGAAAGAAGGAGTCCGTGGATTTGGAGCTTGCACGTGGTTGTGTCAATAAGTTCTATTGGTGGGTAGCATTAGGAAGTCAAACGGGGAGCTTGTAAGTCCTTTTGTATGAACTTCAATTCTTTCATAGTGGATTTAGGTTTACCTTAAGGATAGTTAGGTCAAATCCTCCCCAGGTTTTTTACTGGTTTGGTTTTCCTGGGTGATCATATCTTATGTTATTTTTTATTTCGTTGCTTTATACTTTTGATATGATTGTATGTTTGTGATAACCTAGAATTGCATAATTTGACTAAGTAACAACTTGGCTAATTAACTAGGTTAATCTGGTTAGTTTAAGGGGTCTAAAACTGTTCAAGATCTTTGTTGACTGATTCAAAAGAGTTAGAGAAAGTAAGGAGAACGTTGGCCCATTTCTGGCTTTCCGAGGATAAAAGGTTATATCGACGCTTATTTGGGGTCTTTATTTGTTATGTCTCCACCCAAAAAAAGTTACTAAACTTCTAGCCAAGCTGCATGAAGGGATATATGATGGACATTCGGGAGGAAGGTCTCTAGCTCACTGAGCTATGACCTAAGGATTTTGGTGGCCGAGTATATAGCGGGACGCAGTTGACTACATTAAAAAGTGTGACTAGTGTCAAAGACATGCCTTAATCATTCATCAACTTGGCGAAAATCTAAACCTAGTCACTAGCCTTTAGCCCTTTACATAGTGGGGTCTGGATATAATCAGACCATTCCCTCAGGCTATGAGGAATAGGAGGTTTGTGTTGGTTTTTACCGATTATTTCACAAAATGGGTGGAAACTAAAGCTTTAGCAAATATTCGGGATGTGGATGTGAAGAAATTTGTGTGGAAAAATTTCATCACAAGATTCGGGGTACTTCAGGCGCTAATTTTAGATAATGGATTGCAATTTGACAATAAAGCCTTTCAGGAGTACTATAGTAATCTAGGAATAACTAACAGGAAATCATCATCGACTTATCCCCAAAGTAATGGACAGGTGGAAGCAACGACTAAGACGATAGTGAATGGTCTAAAAAAGAGGCTGAAACGGGCGAAAGGAAATTGGGTCACAGAGTTGCCGAATGTTTTGTGGATTGAACATCACTGAGAAGATCGACAAGTGAGAGTCCCTTCTCTATGACATACGAGGCAGATGCAATGATACCGATTAAGATTAGCTTATCGAGCATGAGAGTTTCAGATTTCTCATGAAGTGATAATGATGCTTGAATGGTCGAGACTTTAGACTCCTTGGAAGAAAGATGAGACATGGTATCTGTCCAGCTTGTTGATTATCAACAGATGTTGGCCTGGGGGTACAATAGGAATGTAAAACCTAGGAAATTTGTAGCAGGAGACGTTGTTTTACGGAAAGTAGTGGGGAATATGAAAGATCAAAGTGCGGGAAAGCTCGCCCCGAATTGGGAAGGGCCCTATCGAGTGATGGTCATAGCTGGGACATGGACTTATTACTTAGAGGACATGGAAGAAAGACCTTTTCCCCAACCATGGAATGTTTATAATTTGAAAAAATATTACCCTTAAGTGTGAAAGGGAAATTGTAAGATGTGTTTTAGTTTGTAAATGAACTTAAATTAAGAATGTGGAATGAATTTAGTTGTTACATAATGTGTTGTTGAATAGCTAATGAGTTTTTCTAAGGACAAAAACTTGGCCTCGGCTTGACTCTAGTCACCGACTAGGTGGAAACCTTAATGAATTTTTTGAAGGACAGAAACTTGGCCTCGGTTTGACTCTAGTCACAGACCAGGTGGAAACAGTAATGAATTTTTCTAAGGATAGAAAACTAGGTTAGGTTTATGTTCTAACATGCCTTCCTAGGTTAGGTTTAAGTTTTTGTATGCTTAAAATGCATTTTAGGGTGTCAGAATTGTTGTTTTAAAGTTTTGCTCTGTTTTTATTATTTTAGGGTTTTTTGGGCAAGGATCTGCGTATGCATGATCTAGCTTGATTATGTGTAAGCAGACCTATTCTAGCATGTGTGATGTTGTTGCCAAGAAACCCTAAATTTTTTGTTTGTTTTGTTTTTGCTTTCATATGTTTGTTCAGTTTGGCCTTTTTTTTTCATATGGTTTAGGCCCTATAAGTTCTTGTCCACCTTTTCACATGCTTGTTTGTAATCACATGTTTAGATTACGGTTTGTCTTAGGGTTCTTTGTTTTAATACCGTCCATTCAAATATTCATGCATGAATGCCAAGGGTGCGGTGTTGCTGCAAGGTAAGTGAAAGGTAAGTCATGCGTTGGAAATGTTCATGCATTTGTAATATGATCTTGTGTTGATGTTAGGGATGAATATGAATGCATGGATCTTTCCTTACACTTATGTTTCTGCCTTGATTTGATTGTATATGTTGCTGTCTTGAATATGCTTTGATGCCATGATATATGTGTGCTAGGGTTTGTGATAAGATGCCATGATTAGATTTATGGTTAGGGTTTGGGATGAATTATGCCATGTTGAATTTTTAGATGTATGCTAGTGTGTGTGTGAGTTAGAATACAAGCATTAAATGTGCTTTTAATAAAGTTAAGATATAAGACATAATGTCGGGAGGCTAACCTTAGGGTTGGGCGATCTTGGGTGCTTAACACCTTCCAAAGAGCGTACTTATACTCCAAACCCATACTCTAGTAGTAAGATCAAAATGTTCTTCCTTGAAGGGATGCTATATATATGGTTCCTTCACCATTGCAAAAACTAGGTGGTGACTCTCCCTTTATGTCCACAGTGGTGACTTCACTAGAGATTGTGAGTTTAATAACTATGTGTTTTGTTTCTTAACCTTAATAAAAGTTTTTTAAATACTTGTTTGCACACACATTCACTTGTTCGCACACACATTCACTTGTTCTTTAGTCCCTTAACCTCAATTGGTGATGAGTGGGAAGGTGGAAGGCTCCATTTGGGCCCAAATCTTTTGAAGTACATCCCACCAACTCAAAATTGGTGCTATCGCTATATTCGGCCTTGGGTACGTTAAAGGTTTGCTACCAATCCATTATGGGGTCTACTTAGGCCCCCGGTTGGAATCATAGCCCACCTAGTAGTGAATGACCTACTTATCTATCCCTTTAGCCTTAGGGAGCCTACTCACACTTGAGAGATCCTAGACCTTATCACAAAGGATACCCTTATCTCTTGTTTGTTCAACCATATACCATGTGTTCACCTAATTCTAAAGGACATATAAAAGGTATAAACACGTAAAGGATGGCCTTAAAGTTATGGTATACCCTAAGATGTTTTGGGATAAAAGAAAAGAAGTCCTTACATATAAGAGGCTTGTCCCTAAATCCAAAGGTATATTTTAACTTGAAAGGTTCATAAGACCATAACTTAATTGCTATCATAAGCCCAAGTGGAAAAAGACCTTTTGAAAAAGAGGACTTTGGGCCTAAGGTAACAAATATGCTATGGACTTAGCATCCAACATCCTTCAAAGCCAAAATGAACTTCCCTAATTTTGGGTCTCTTTGTTGCATGCCTAGGCCCAAAATGATGAGAATTTCATAGACTTTGAGAGGAGGGCTACAATGTATTCTAGCTAGAGGGCTATTCCAAGAAAAAAAAAATGATGAAATAATGAATAAAGAATGGGAATCCCAAAAGTGACAAATACATTGCAAGCCCAAGTTGAGACAAAGGATTGAAAATTCCTAAAGTGCATTCTAATGAAAGCCCATGTGAATAAAATGAGAGTTTTATTATAAATGGACCAAAGCCTAATGAAACAAGGGGCAAGGATCCATGAGAGGAAAGGGAATGACATTGTAATTGGGCCTTCATTAAAATGAACTTAAGAATTTTCTAAGGACATCCAAAGTTTAAAAGGAACCTTTAATTAGGACATGAACTTAATGAAAATGAGGCTTTTTTCAGGCATCATTGCACCACCAAAGTCAAGAAAACACATACCCACTCCCATTTGGATTTGAGAGAATGGAAGGCGCTTGATTAAGATAGAGGACACACACCGAGAAGAAGAAAATCCCCAAGAAACCATGGCTACCTCCATGGAAGACCCAATGACACAAAAGATGCTTAAGGATATGGAGAGGCCCTTAAGAAAATGGGAGGGCACCTCACTAGGTTGGAAAAATCTAAGCTCAAAAAGCATTCACATATGGAAATCCAAGATGATGAGGAGGAAGATGAAGAATAGGACGAAAAGGACAAAGTTTAATATGAAAGGAGCAAGCAATTTGAGAAGCTCACCGTAAAAACCATGGCTATGAGGGACAAGATGGAGAAGATGCAACTTGCCTTCTATAAGGTGAAACGAATGGATGATTACCTTTATAACATGGGGGGGGGGGGGGAGGGTAAGCTCAAAGACTCCTATTGCATTGCCTCCCAATTTCAAGATCTCTGATGTGGAGAAGTTTGATAGGACTAGGGATTCAAAGCAACACATAAGAAGATACCTAAGCATTGTCGAAATAAAAGGGCTAGATGAAAAGAAAAATTTGCATGCGTTTCCCCTCTCATTCACGGGAGGTGCATCAAGGTGATACTATAGCCTTGATCCTAAAGAAAACTACGGTGTGGAATGAGCTAGTGGAGTTGTTTGTGGACCAATTCATCTTCAACACCATGATCGATCTAACCCTAAGGGATTTAAAGACTACCAAGCAAGGTGTGGGGCAGACATTTTCAAAAAACATGACTAGATGGAAGAACAAAGCATCTAGAATGGTCAACAGGCCAAACGAGAAAGACCAAATCAACATGATCATCAAGAATTTGCTTCCGGTTTATAATAGTAGGCTTTTGTCATCGCCTATTAGCTCATTTGGAGAACTATGTGATTGTGGGACAAGAATCGAAGATGCTCTTAACAATGGACAATTGGAGATATGGGAAAGCAAGCCTCTAACCTAGAAGATATATGGAGGAGTAACCACCACTAAAGCACCCAATCCCATAAATGTAAGTGCCATCATTCCCCAACAAACACTAGCCTACCTGAAGAAAGCTCGCCAAGAATTCTCCGACTTAGGAATAACCTTCACCCGAGCATAAGAAAATCTATCCTCTAAAGGATTCATCAAACCCTTAGACCCCACACCCATGCCTAATCCCATACCTTCCACATGGAACCTTAATGAATATTACCACTACCACCAAAAATTCAACCATAAAACTGACAATTGCTTCTGCGTTAAACACGAGATACAAGACCTTATAGACAATGGAACCTTCCCAAATCCTAACATCATTACCAAACCCAACCTTAGAAAGAACCCTTTACCCAGTTACCATAAGGCTCTTTCTCCATATCAAAATTGGGTGCAAGTAGATGAGATTGAGTGGGATTGCTCAAAGTTGATAGAAACTACGAATGTTAATATCAATGTCGTGGAAATCCAAGGAATATGGGCTGAAGAAGATGAAGTTTTAAAGGAAGCAATAGCAATATGGGTAATACTTCCCAAGGAGTGAAGAAATTGAAGAAAATGGTTTTGGAGGAAAATTTAGAAAATATCACTAGGAGTAGGAAAAACTACAAACCATCCTTTTTGGAAAAGGATCATCCTAGTAGGGATCTAGGGTAAGGGTCCAAGCCCACGGAACCTAGAGGTAAAGAGAGTAAAGAAGAAGAAGAAGATAGGGTCTTAATGCAATTGAAGAAGACCCAAGCTCATGTGTCCATATGGGGCCTGCTGATGGCCTTTCAAAAGCACCATAAGGCTTTCTTGGATGCCTTGAATGGGAAATAAGTACCTATAGAAATTACACTACAAGAGGTTTTGTCTTTCATGGGAGTTGAGGGTTCCTCAACCCCTCTCCTTGCTTTTTCTAATGAAGATCGCCCTCCTGAAGGAGCTAGTCATACTAGACCTTTCCAAATCACCATTGAATGAATGGGTGCCAAGGTTCCAATGGTTCTTATTGACAATGGATCCGCCTTGAATGTTTGTCCTTTTAGGACTGCCCTCCCTTGTTATGTATGAGGCCTTTTCCTGCGTGAGGATGTGTGTGCACGTAGTAAGAACAAAACCTTGAGGGACTTAAAGAGCCTTCGGGCTGCCTAAAGAGGACAATATCATGCACACAGGGGTGGGGCGTGACACATGGAGACCATCATTCCTTCTCTCTTAACTGCAAAGGCATATGACAATACTTCAAGGAAGGTCATGGGTACTTTCAAGTCTCCTTATAAGATTGGGCCAATGGAAGCCATTGTGGAATTTCATATCATGGAGAGCACCCCAAATTACAACCTTCTCTTGGGAAGAGGTTAGCTTCACCCCAATGGAGTAATACCCTCCCCACTACACCAAAAGATGAAGATCCCATGGAAAGGAGGGATTGCAATAGTGCTTGGAGATGGTGAGATCCTAGCACCAGTTTGTGGACTCAAGGAATGAGAGAGTGAACTTCAAATGAGTGGCTTTGAGTTTGTGAATATGGCTGACTATGGGCTGAAGGATGAAAGGTATGCTATCGATTTGTTCCCATATTGTGGCCACGAGGTGATTGAAATGATGAAAAACATGGGATACATGCCTAGTATGGGCCTTGGAAAAGAAGGTAAAGGGGTAGTTGAGTTCCTTAATATCAAGACTCAAGTGACTGAGGAGGGTTTAGGATTCTTTGAAAGCTACAACGAAATCAAGAAAAACCATGGCACTCTTAATGGGAACTTCGTGAAAGAAGGGGGAGACTTCCTTTATTGTGATTTCCTTGAACCTTGGGTAAGTAAAGACAGAAGGGTGTATTTGGGTTGGGAAATGTTCTTTAATGAAAAGCTCACTTCTAAGGAGAAGCCTACCATGGTGATTAAAGAGATACAAGGGGAGGTCAATTGGGTGAATGACATGGATACTGAAACAATGAAGACCATGGTGAAGATGAGTGGGGACGTGTTTGCCATCACCCATGAAGAGCTAAGTGATCCTTCAAAATTTACCACGCCTAGTGTGGGGCCCATTAATAATTGGACTTGGGTTGAATTTTTTGAAAACATAGGGAAAAAGTTTTGTAATGCAAGTTCCAATGCCCTTTTCAATATTTTCAATAACATTAATTCTGATTTGGCTTAGTTTGATGTGTCCTATAACATTGAAATTCTGCATTTAATTGATTCAAACGAATTTGAAAATGAAATTAATAAATAATTGGAAAAGAAAATTGAACCTATGGAACCAACTCTTAAAACTATTAATTTGAACAATGATGAGAAATCATGCTTAATTAAAATTGGCTCAACTCTAAATGAAAAAGAAAGAAAAGATCTTCAAGAACTCCTCATGGAATTTCAAGAGGTTTTTGCATAGTCCTATGAAGATATGCCTGGAATTGACCCTGAGATAACTCAACATCACATTAATACTCATGATCACATGATGCCTATCAAGCAAAAGTTGAGAAGAACGAGGACTGAATGGCACTTAAAAATCAAAGAGGAAGTCACTAAGCAATTAAAGGTAGGGTTCATCAAACCCATGCACCAAGCCGAATGGATAGCCAATGTCATGCCTATGCCTAAGAAGGTTGGGAAGGTGAGGATGTGTGTGGATTTTAAGGACTTAACTAACGCATGCCCTAAGGATGACTTCCCTCTCCCTTACATTGATGTCTTATTGGATAACACGGCGAGAAGTGTCTTGATGGCTTTCCAGGATACAACCAAATCAAAATGGCTCCAAAGGACATGACCAAAACCACCTTCACTATCGAATGGGGAATCTATTGTTATAAGATAATGCTGTTTGGGCTCAAGAATGCTGGGGCAACCTACCAAAAGATAGCTACGGCCTTACTACATGATATGATCCACAATGAGCTAGAGGTGTATGTTAATGATATGATAGTAAAATCCAAGGATAGAGGTAGCCATACCATAAACTTGAGGAAGTTCTTCAAGAGGATTAAAGAATTTAGATTGAGATTGAACCCACAAAAGTGCACCTTTGGAGTAACTGCCAGAAAATTACTAAGCTTCCTAGTGAGCGATAGAGGGATAGAAGTTGACCCATCCAAGATTAAAGCCATATTGGAGATGCCTCCACCCAAAAGTGAGAAAGAGATTAAGGGTTTCTTAGGTCAACTACAATACATTAGTTGATTCATTGCCAAGCTCACTTCCACTTGTGAGCCCATCTTCAAACTCCTAAGGAAGAATGAAACACATACATGGAGTGATGAGTGCCAAAAAGCCTTTAAACTTATGAAGGAATATCTCTTCCACCCACCAATCCTAGTGCCTTTACAACATGGAAAACCCTTGCTCTTATACCTCTCTATCATAAGGGATGCGGTTGGAAGTATGATTCCACAAGAAGACAATGAAAAGAATGAGAAGGCCATATATTACTTGAGCAAGAGATTCCATGATTATAAGACTAGGTACACTCCCATAGAAAAGTCATGCTTTGCACTTGTTTGGGCCATATAAAAATTGAGACATATCATCTTACCTTACCAAATATGGGTGGTAGCAAGAATGGATCCATGAAAGTATCCCTTTGAGAAACTTGCTTTGAGTTGAAGATTGTCAAGATGGTTGATCTTGTTAGCAGAATTCGATTTAAAGTATGTGGCTAGGAAAACTACCAATGGAAGCGTCATGTCAGATTTTTGTACTGAGAATCTTATAAAGGGAGAAGATGGTAAAGAAGACTTTCTAGATGAAGATATTTTAAATGTTGAGTAAGGGGCATGGAAGATGTACTTCGACAGAGTTATAAACCAACATAAGAATGTGATAGGAATACTCTTGAACACTCCCGAGGGATCTCACATACCTTTGGCAATCAAATTGAACTTTGAAGCAACTATAATATGGCTGAATATAAGGCTTGTGTTGCCAAAATGGTAGCTTTTCAAGGATTGGGGCTAAAGGAGGCCAAAGTCTTTGGAGATCTAACTTTAGTTATAGCCCAAGCGCAAAAATTGTGGAAGGTGAAGGAGGAACATTTAAAGTAGTATCAATAATACTTGGAGGACTTGACCAAGACCTTTGACAAGATTAAGTATGTAAGGTTGAATTTAATCAACCATCTAATTGGCTTTATTCCGTGACCAATTTGCTTGTAATTTAGCACTTAGTAACCCTGTATTTAGGTGGGAAAATTGTAAGGGTAGTGTGTGAGAAAATGTGAAGAAAAGCTCAAGAGTGTGCAAGAAAAATAGAGGTTCGCGACTAGGGCTCGTGGGTGGATCGTGACTGGCAAGTCGCCAAAAGCTGGCACGTGAGAGGCACACCGGGAAGCTGAAGGGTTGCGTCAGCTGTCACGCTACAGGACAAAAGTCCCAGGCTGGCCAGGCCATTATGTCGCGACTTGAACTCGCGACTTGGGTAAGCCGCGAGACGAAGTTGCCAATTTGCCCTGTTTGGCAAAAACTGACGTTTTGCATTCCCTTCTCACCCTACTATATATACACCCTTATACCCATTATATTGAGAGAGCTTCCAGAGAGAATTTTGTGAGAGAAAACCCTAGAGAAAAACAAGATTGCCTCATCCCCAATCTTCATCTAAAAGACTCTACAAATTCCTCTACTCTTTTTCTCTCCATTGTCATACCCTTGAGAGGTTATTTACCAAACCCTTATCTCACCACACCCACGTCTGTGAGAAGGTCCATTTGGTGCTTAGGGAAGCAGTTTGGGAAAGAACCAATATACATTGGTTGATGCTATGGTCAAGTAGCGGAATCCGGGAAGCTAAAGAAGAAATAGGTTCGGCGTAACCTCGTTGGAGCAAGAAGCTTGGAGGGCTTAGGTACTTGGGTAGATTAGGCTTGGAGGGTCTTCTACTGTTCATGTATCCCAACTATATTCTTTAGTGGATTTTATCACCGCTTGGAGGGCGGCAGAGAGGTTTTACGCCGAGGACTTCGGTTTCCTCTTCGTTAACACATTGTGTGTTGTCCGTATGTTTGCATCTCTCCTTCCTTTATCTTTGCCTTATATTTACTGCTGTGGATGTGTTTATATTTGGCTTAGATTGTTTTATCAATTCTGTTATAAGCTTGTTATCATATTCCGCACATTAATTGTTTGATATAAAGCTTGAATTGGTATTTTTGTAATTTGGGGTCTAAATGTTCAAGAATATTTCATACCCATTTTGAACTTTCAGAGTACACAATCATCCCTAGAGCTCAAAATAAATTTGTGGATGCCTTAGCTACTTTAGCCTCCATGGTAGAAATACCCGAGGGAGTATGGACACGACCCTTAGAGATTAAGCAAAGTTATGAGGAAGTGCACAAGCGAAAAACCAAAGCTTCAGTAATGACCATAGATGAAGAGGAAGTTCCATGGTAAAATGACATCATGGAGTTCTTGGAACTAGGGGCATATCTAGATGGTGCCGATAAGGGAGAATGTCATTCCATTAGGATGATGGCAACTCAATATATCCTATGTGAGGGAAAACTTTATGGAAGATCCTATAATGGCATACACCATCGTTGTTTGAAGAGGGAAGAAGCCGAGAGAGTAATGGAAGAAGTTCTTCAAGGGATTTGTGGCCTTCATATGAATGGAAGAATGTTAGCCAAGAAGATCCTAAGAATGGGGTAATACTGGAATACAATGGAGACTGATTGTGTGGACTATGTGAAGAGTTGCCATGATTGTCAGACACACGCCAACTTGAACCATATACCGCTTAGTGAGTTGTATAGCATGACTTCTCCATGGCCATTCTTAGTTTGGGGCATAGATGTGATTGGAAGGATAACCCCTAAAGCTTAAAATGGGCATGAATACATTTTGGTGGCAATTGACTATTTCACTAAGTGGGTGGAGGCAACCTCCTATTCCAAATTGAAGGCAAAGTATGTGGCTTGATTCTTAATAAACAACATCATATGTCGATTTGGGGTACCCCAAGAGATCATTTCTGATAACGGCTCCCACTTTGAGGGGAAGGTTTGAAGGACCATGGAGTTGTACAACATTGAGTATCACAAGTCTTCACCGTATTGACCACAAGCTAATGGGGCTATAGAAGCAGCCAATAAGAATGTGAAGAACATCCTAGCCAAGATGGTAATGACATATAAAGATTAGGCTGACAAGCTTCCATTTTCCTTATGGGTAATAGAACTTCTATCTGTGCATTGACTAGGGTAACACCTTACTCTTTGGTTTATGGTAGTGAGATGGTGCTTCCCATTGAGGTGGAGATACAATCTTTAAGACTGTTGGTGGAAACCAAGGTCCTAGAAGAGGATTGGGCTAAGGTGAGATATGAACAATTGTCTTTGATAGATGAGAAGAGGGCTAGGGCACAATATCATGCACAAGGGTGCCAAAAAAGAATTACTTGAGCATTCAACATGAAATTGAAACCAAGAAACCTTAAGGAGGGAGACTTGGTCCTAAAGGTGCTTAGAGATGAGACTTTTGATCCAAGAGAGAAGATGAAGCCAAGGTAGTTTGGCCCTTTTATCATCAAGAAAATCATATCTACAAGTGCTACAAGAATCATAGATTTGGATGGGGAAGAGATGTTATGCCCAATTAACATGGATATACTCCAGAAGTACCACATTTAAAAAAAAAAAAAAAAAAAAAAAAAGCCTGCTAGGTTGAAAACTCAAAAGGGAAGCCTAAGCAAAAATTAAGGCAAAAGAACCCTTCTAGATTGAAAACCCGCTAGGTGGGTCTAGACAAAAATTAGGGGAAAAGACCATAGGCATGGCGAAAATTCCTGAACATCATGGGCAAAAATTACATGGCAAAGGAAAAAGAAAAGAAAAAGGAAAAGAATAATGATGACAATAAACAAAGATAATAAAAGGAAATTCTCTCATTTCTCAAATTAAAGGATACTAAGATTGTTTTCATAGGGGATTTAGAACATTCTAATCCTTCATTAAATTCAAAAACAAAACAAGAGAATCATAGAAGTGAAGAAAAGTAAAACATGAGGCATATTAAGGTGGTGACTCAGTCCTCCTTATTTTCTTGCTAGTCTTTATGTAAGCCTTCTCATCCTTTAGAATCCACTTCATATCATCCTCCAATTGTAGTGGGGTACAAATGTATTTGGGGGGAGCGATGTCTTTCGTCACCCTACAATGTGGCCAAGCTTCACTGATCCTGCCCAAGATCCTATTGGTGAACATTGCGGTGTGGTAGCCCCCCTCATCATTAGGAGCTCCTTGACATTCTCTAGATTGTCTTAAGATACGATAAGTGGAGTAGTAAGAGCAACATTGAAGCCTAACTAAAGTCACATAGTGGTCCTTGTAGCAACCATGGACAAATCTTGAGATATGTCACCATTCCACGACCCACTGAATGTCAGTCTCCTTGAGGTGATCCATAAGCTCCATATACACCTCAAAGCCCATGTCATTCCAATGAAGTCAGCCGTCCCTAAGGTGCCTAAGGAGGTAGGTGTTGAGAGGAACGGTGGGAGGTTGAAGCAACTAAAGTCTCTCTTATAGCCATATCTGAAAAAAGAAGGAGAAGGAAAGAGAGGATGGGGTAAAAAGAAAAGAAAAGAAAGAAAAAGAGAAAAGCAAAAAAGAAAAGAGAAAGCATGAGGAAAAAAATAAAATAATGATGAAATATGATATAAGGTGCCTCGATGGGTTGAAAACCGAAAGGCAATCCATGCAAAATTAGAGGGATCCCGCTAGGTTGAGAACCTAGGAAAAATTTAGGGATTATACATGAAGAGGAAGAGGACTTCCCACAAAGAAGTTTGCTTCCTTCCTATGAAAGGCATCCAAGCCATTGATGGCCTTTGCCAAGATCAAGCCCATTGAATTACCTCTCTTTAGCTCATAAGCTATCATGCACATCCGAAGGTCCACACAATATGAGTTTTGAACTTGGAAATACCTTGCATGAGCATAAAAGCAAAAGGCATGAAGAAAGTACAAGCATGGCCTCTCACCCTTGGGAAGGGTTGAATTGGAAAAATACTCAAAGACCAACTTAAGGTTAAGCTTCCCAAAGACACACCACCAATTTGCCATGGTGGAAGGGATGCCCAACACGACTAGTAGACACCACATTTTGTACTTGTGATCCCCAAACCAGCTAGGCCTATGATACTAGGTGAAGGATTTGGGCCCTCAATTTATTTATTTGTGGGTTTCCTAACAATCCTACAGGTAAGACTCTAAACACCAACTAGATAATCCGATTTGTATCTTTTTAGTGAACTTTTAGACCTATATGCCTTACCCTCTGGTAGTTCTTCTTTTTCCTTCTTTACTCACACTCCCTCTCTCACTCTTCCCACTCTCTTCCCCTTTTTTCTAGTTTATTTTTCAACCCCCCTATCATGTTTGACTTCTCTCTCCTTATATAGTCTCTCCTTAGAGGAGTACTAATCATTATTTTTTCACCAATTCACATGCATCTCCACTTTCACCAGAATCCCAAGAAACCATCATGCTTTCTGAGGATTCTCTTGAAACTTGTTTCATACATCAAATAGCATTCAATAACGAGTTCTCCAAAGGCACTGACAACTCTCGATAACCGACTTGAATCTAATCATTTCATCATAACTTTCCTACCACCTCATCAGTTGGTAGTGGACCAAACACTATGGGCTTCTCCCAAACGATAATTCCTTAGTCTCAACATATGTGTCGTTCAGCTAGGCTCACTTCAACGAGGTTTAGGTGTATTTCTATCTTATGGGTTGGATTTGGCTACTCTAGCAGATCTTGGACGTAGGTTGGGTGGGCCGGTACTAATTATCTGGGCCCGAGCCCCCCCATAGTACCCCTTACGACTCAACCCCCCATTCTCCAATAATGCTCGAACTCTAAGGCCTATGACCATTTTAGAGCCTAATTAAATATCAAATTGACTTGAGGAGTGCTAAAATGGAGAATATAACCTTTTAGATAAGAAAAAATATATTTTTGGAAATAAAATGACCAAAGTGGTCCTTGGCTTATGTACATTCCTGCGTACACAATTAGGGTTTTACAAGCATAAGAAAGACAAGTTTTCTGCAATAATGGTTGAGGTTTGGAATAAATCCCACATCATCTAGGAGCCATTCCAAACCCCATTTTTTCAAGTATAAAAAGTCTTCTATGGTACATTTTCAAAGACACAAAAATCCCGAAAAAACCTAAGATTCACTAGAAAATAGTGAATCGAAAGGGAGTTTTTCACAAAACAATCTCAAGTCAATTTTATTTGACTAGGACATTTTATGACCCCAATCCTTATAGTTTAATGTTGCTAATCACTTTCTTATTGGTTTGTGAATAGATTTGACTGAGAGGAATAATCAAAATCAAGCTTGGAAAGCTTTTGTGTGAGGTATCTAGTCTAAACTTTTCTTTTTCCCTCTATTTTATTTTTCTACCTTTAAAGCCTATTGTTTACTTTGTTTGTCTGTTAAGATATGTTCTAACATGCCTTCCTAGGTTAGTTTTAAGTTTTTGTATGCTTAAAATTCATGTTCGGGTGTTAGAATTGTTGTTTTGAAATTCTGCTCTATTTCTGCATTTTTAGGGTTTTTTGGGGGAAGGATCTACATATGCATTATCTAGCCTGCGTGATTATGCGTAAGTAGACCAGTTCTAGCATTAATGATATCGTTGCCCTAAAACCCTAAATTTTTTGTTTGTTTTGTTTCTACCTTTATCCATGCTTCTGTTTGGCCTTTTTTTCATATGTTTTAGGCCCTATAAGTTAGAATTCTTAGTTTTAATACCATCCATTCACATGTTCATGCATGAATGCCATGGGTGCTATGCTGCTACAAGGTAAGTCATGTGTTGGAAATGTTTATGCATTTGTGATATGATCTTATATTGTGTTAGGGATGAATATGAATGCTTGGATCTTTCCTTATGCTTATGTTTCTGCCTTGATTTGATTGTATATGTTGTTGCCTTGAATATGCTTTGATGTCATGATAGATGTGTGCTAGGGCTTGTGATGAGATGCCATGATTAGATGTATGGTTAGGGTTTGGGATTAACGATGCCCTGTTGAATACTTAGATGTAGGCTAGTGTGTGTGTGAGTTAGAATAAGGTTAAGATATAAGACACAATGATGGGAGGCCAACCTTAGAGTTGGGTGACCTTGGGTGCCTAACACCTTCCCAAGAGTGTACTTAAACTCCGTACCCACACTTTGGTAGTAAGATCAAAAGATCCTTCCTCAAAGGGATGCTATATATATGGTTCTTAGACCATTACAAAAACTAGGTGGCGACTCCCTCCTTGTGTCCATAGTGGCACGGGGGGGGGGGGGGGGGATTGGCTTGTTGAGAAATTGGCTGAGGGACAATCTATCCCTCGACCGGTTGTGCTACCAGGTACCAGAGTTCAAGAGTCATGTTGCATTGTTGAACCAACCCCATGGTCTAATTTGAAGGGATTAGAGTGTTTGCAAATGGGGGCTTCTACCGGAATGTGCACCGCACAACCATGAAAAATTGTGTTGCCCAAACCATCTCGAACCAGTTTGAGTGAGCTCTCTTGGACTATTCTAGGCACTTGATGTCTAGCTTCACCATTGGTAAGCCCTTGCAACAGGAATCCAGGCAATCGAACGTCGAGAGGATAAAAGGGGGATTCCAATTGTTAAAGCTCCCGATGAGTCTTAATAGCTAGTGTACAAAGCAACGCACCCGAGAATCAAGTGAAAGGCTCTAAATTGCCCATCGTAATGCATAAAAATTTCTGAGCGTAAGACAAAGTTCAGCACCCAAGCTCGTACAACACTCACGATAGACTGGAACCTTTTGGAGTCTACAACAAAGAACAATGAACAAAGTTAATAAAAATATACAAAGCAATAGTAACAGGCTGAACATACCAAACAAAAAAAAAAAAAGGGAGAGAAACAAAATAAAGTTTAAAGTGAAAATGCACATAGCAGGGTCATACTGAAGAATCATAAAATAGGGTACTGACCTATCTAGCAGGGAGAGGTTGGATAGATGAGTTGTCCATTGAGCTAGTTCTTGCTCACTCTCACGAACTCCCCCACGAAGTTCCTGTTGGAGTCGAGGAGACAAGATATCAACCTAACCATGGTGTTTCAGGTTTGAAGGTAATACCCGTTCCGTAGGCTTTCCCGAATAGCGTAGAGGAAGTTAATGTCATGGCGTGTAAGGTTAAGGTCATACAGTCGGTTAAGACGCCCCACATAGTTTGCAACCCTATAAAAATTAGGCAGACACTAGCCGGGGCTAAGCCCGTAAAACTTAGAGTTCTAAGTTAAAACGGATCTCTTGAAAATCTAACCCTACCCTCTTGTATTGACATTAAAGGAAAAAAGACCATATGAGGCATTCTTTGGTCCTCTATATCTCCCTCATGATAGTATGATATGTTCACATCATAAGGGATATTAAGCCTAGTTTTGAAGGATTCTACATTTGCATTTGTGTTTAAAAGGTACAAAACTTAAGATAACTTTGGAAGAACGAGAATGAAAGAAACAGGAGTAAGAAGACTTACTGAGTAACTTCTTGATGAGATGGATGGTCTCAAAAAAAATTTAAAGGTTCGAGAAGAAAGAGTAAGAAGGATTTTGAATTTGAAAGGAACTAAAAAACTTGTAAATGAAAAGAATGATAGTATTTATAGGGGGAAGGGTCATTTAATGTAACTGCAAAGCAAATAATCAATACGTACCGTTGTTTCTACTCACGCATGCCTCACTAATCAAAGCGTCAGTTCATCAAGACCATTCAAAGTGTCAGATGTTGCCATGCGTTCACAAAGAGCAAGCTGTCATGTTTGCTATATTAATGGGGTGACATTTTGTCTTCCTGAGGTATAACCTTTATTTTTGAAAAGCTTAGCCAAGCGCCAAGGAAGGAACCCCCGATCCTATCCCCACTTCATGAAAATAGGATTTTGGGAGGGCTATTTTGGGGGGTATGGGCCTAGAAAATTAGTACTGAATCATTTAACTAAGGCCCAAGATCGGCCTGTGTAGCCAAAACCAACCCATAGAAGGGAAGTGGACCTCAAACTTGGTTGGAGTGAGCTCAGCCCGATAACACGTGTATTGGTACATAGAAATCATCTTTTAAGGGAATCCTATAGCACTCAACCTATCACTGATTGAAGAGATGGTGGAAAATTGATGAAGAATTGACTAAACTAAAGTCGGTTGCTGAAAGTTGTTAATGCCTTTAGGGAACTGGTTACTGAATGCTATTTGGTATTTGGAACAAGTTTTAAGAGAATTGTTAGAAGGCATGATGATTTCTTGGGATTCTGGCGAAAGTGGAAATGCATGTGAATTGGTGAAATGATAATGATTATTACCCCACTAAAGAGAGACTATATAAGGTTTGGGAAGGCAGACAAGAAGGGTTGGTTGGAAAATACTGGAAAAAGATTGAAAACACAAAGGGAAAAGAGTGAAAACATAAAAGGAAGGGCATGTGAGAAAGAGGGAGGAAGAAGAACCGCCAAAGGGTGCGGTTTGTAGGTCTAAAAGTTCACAGAAAAGATGTAGCCTGGACTATCTAGTTGGTGCTTGAAGCCCCACCTATAGGATTGCTAGAAAGTCCACAAATAAATAAATTGGAGGCCCAAATCCTTCACCCATTACCACAACCCTAGTAGGTTTGGGGACCACATCTACTTTCCCATAAATTAAGTTTCACACTTAAATTTCTTATGATGTAAAATATATGAACAAATGATCATTCATTTATCATCTTTTAGTAGATCATAACTTCATTGTCTTTAAGAAACTTTTGAGCTAGACTCAAGATTAACACAATTATATTAACTTTAAGCAGCTAAAAAATTATATAGATACAAATTGAATTTGATTTGTTTTTTAAGCTATGATTTGCAATACACATATAAACCCTAACATTTTTAAACCACGAATCTTTTACCATCCTTAACTGTTCATTTTCTTTATTGTTCCGAAAAATCTTTATTTTCTTCTTACTAGGTTATAGCTTATAACAACAATGGACCTTTCATAAATTTAATTTTGGAAAAGCTAAAGAAAATGAAGACAAAATACTAATGAAGTTTCAAGAAACCTCCTACCTAGACATGGCAAATGAGCAGATCGGGTCGTCACTTGAGTTGCAGGTCAAAAAGTGGGTCATTTTAAGTTGTTTAGAAATGGGTTGGGTCAATTGGATTGTGGATCAAGTTGAGTTGACTCGTATTTTTCACATGATTTTTTTTTTTTTTTTACGCAACAAATTACTTGATGTAAAATGCATTATTTTAAATTCACCACTCATATCAAGAATAAGCTTAGCTAAACAAATTAATACTTATTTAATAATTTTAAAATTATACAAATCCCAAAATTACTAACTAAAACAAAATAGCATAAAGGATAAGTAAAAACAAATACACAAGTTTCATTTCTACACTATCAACATCTCAAATCATAAAACAAAATTACAAATGCCTTATTAGATAACTAATTTTACAAAGAATAAAAACATATAAGAAATTTAAAATCTTAAAAACTAATTTTATAATCTATTATCAATTGTGGTTAACACACTATTTCAATTTGAGAATATACATTAAAGTTTGATTGTTTATTTATTTGTACATAATCTCTTTTATGAATATCATATCATTGTTAAGAAACACGCACTCCAAGAAATATCATAATTTGATAAGTCCTATAAATTGATAAGTCCTATATCATCTGCGGGTTGAATGAACCTCGAACACTCTGGATCTAGTAGAATGAATCCTGAAAAACCAAAAGAAATCAGAAAAGAAGACCGGTGGAAGCCGGCTTTTGATTCTCCGATGGTAAAGTCAGTCAATTGAAGGAAAGAAGAACCCTCAATATTTAACTTATCTCCTATTCTTTACCAAAGAAAAAAGTCCCTTTACTTCTATGCAGACTGGCCTTTATATAGCGTTGGAAACCGGTTATTTCTCTTAATCGTCGTAGAGTTTGGAAGATTCAGAGGTAACTCCCTTAACTGTTATGAAAGTCACCTCTTCGGGAACTGTGTTGAGACTCAAGCAATACAACTCTTGGCTGTATGTGTACCCAAGTTTTTAACTCTTGGTGAGTTTATGCTCGTCCGTCCATGATGACTCATCCGTCCATGATGAAGGACGAGGTTCAAAGCCTACTCGTCCTTCATTGGACGAATGTGAAGGAGAGGACTAGTGGTAATAGAAGGACGAACGTTCCAAACACTTGCTCTCAGTTCTAACCGTTGATATGGACGACCATATGGACGAGTGTCTGACGTAATGTTTTTCTTGTACCATCATAATTTATTTTGAAAAACCATTTATTGGATATGAATTGTTAAAAAATAGGCCTAAGAATTCATAATTTATGCTAATTTCGTTGATACTTTAGCTCCACTCTTTTCACACTTATGAATGTTTCTCATACATGTCTATAATTTTAAATATTCGTTTTTTACTCTACTATAACTAGATTATCTTAGCATGTAATTTGTTATTTGATATCTAAAAATCTTTACTCATTACAGAATACCTTAACCATTCATCTTTCAGTTCATTTGAATGCAGTTGTGTAGATGTTTCAATTGTTTCCTTAAAACTTACAACAAACAATTAAACTAATATTATCTTAATTTTATTATTTTTTTTTTACCAAAAAAAATATTTTAGAAAATTGTTTGGGTCAAGGATCAGGTCAGGTTGACTTGCAAAAAATGGTTCAGGTCATGAATTAACGCTTCTTTGCTTTTGATAAAAAAAGTCAGATTCAGTTTGGTTATTGTTAGGGTCGAGCAAAATCTAACCCGTTTTGCCATGTCTACATTCCTACCTATAATAGCAATAACAATTATTCATAGGAAATATCCAATTTAGCCTTGATTTGGTTTGGTAGAATTAGAATAATTAATAACTAGTCGCTAACCCGTGCGATGCACGGGATAATTTAATGAAATAGATATATATATATATATATATTTACTTTGCTCAAATAAATACTTGTTTCAAAACAAACCTCTCGTGGAGCTCTCCTTCTTGTTCTAAGTGCGAGTACTTCCTCCCTTGGCTGTGTGCGAAGGGTAATTGTCTAGTGGTATACAAGGCAGAATGGAGGATGCTGTGTGTGATAGGCTTGAGAAGATGAAGTTGAATATTGAAGAGGAAGAAACTATAGCCATATCGGATGATGGAAGATTGGAAGCTATTGAAAGTTGCACGTCGAGTTTGATTGGAAAATTCCTCACATGTAAGTCGTTTAACAAAGTATCAACACAGAATACGATTAGGGCAAGCGTGGGGATTGAATGAATCATTGTAGATTCTTGAAGTAGGGCCGAATCTCTTTCAATTCAAATTTTAATTAGAATTTGATTTGGATAGGATGTTGAGAGGAGGCCCTTGGTCCTTTGATAATCAGCTACTATTACTTCAGAGGTGGAAGAAGGGTATGACCGTGGGAAATATTTAATTGGAGTCAGCATCCCTCTGGGTTCAAATATGGGATGCACCATTTAATATGGTCTCCCCTCAAGTTGCAAGGGAAGTGGGAAGCTGCTTGGGTGAGGTTGAGGAGGTGGAATGGAAGAAACGAAAAGATGATATTAGCATGTTTATGAGAGTCCGAGTAGCCTTACCAATTTCAAAACCTATTTGAAGTGGAGGGTTTATTGCTGGATTAGATGGTGTTAAAATGTGGGTGTCTTTTAAGTATGAGAGATTGCCCATCTTTTGTCACTACTGTGGAATTTTAGGTCATGATGTGAGGCACTATGCAGACCATTACTTGTTACATTATACTTGTCCTTTCAAGTTACAGGTATACATGTTTCAAGTTCATCACAGCTTCTAGATTTAGGTGTGAGTGAGTTTTGCCATTATTCCCAAACTTACGTTTAAGTCTAGAGTCTGTTATAGGGTGTTTTGTCATGGAATAGCCAAAGGAGGAGATTGTAAAGTTGTGATTTATTGTTGGGAAATTTAGACCCCGATTGATAGAATTAACAAGTTTTAAACCCAAGTTATTAATTAGATTTATTACGAATAAAACTTGTTAAAACAAACAAACATCAATATCATGTCAAAATCATGTAACGGAAAAAAATAAATAAGACAAGATATGATGACCTAGGAAAACCAATGAAACCAACCAGTTTCACAATAAAAAACCTAGGGGGAAACCTTCCCGAAAAGCAATCCACTATAGTAAAGAGAAGTTTCAGATCTAGTACAAAACCTTTGTCCCTAGACTCTACAATCCCCATAGATGAACTCACAGTAGAAACCTTTTACAGCTTCAGAACCTCTGAACTCTTTAATATATGAACGCCACCCATTGATGTTGCACGGATCCCAATACGTGACTAACTCTTTTGCACGAATCTTAGTACATGACTCACTCACCAACTTAAGGAAGAAGAATGTTGGCTGCAAAGTTCTTCACTTCATCAACAATGAAGATCAAGAAGTACTTGGTTACAAAACCCTAAGGCGCAAAGATGCAGTAGCTTCTTTAAGAGAGAATAAGGCATCAATCACCTTTTGCATATGCTCTCCTTGTATTCTCTTGTGTGACGGCCTCTAAAATAAGTCTTATACAAGTCTAGGGTTGTGAGAAAAAAAACCCTACACAAATACAAAAGCCTGGCCCAAAAATTAAATCTGAAAATTTTGATTTCTATAACCTCGATAGATAGCAGGTGTCAAGAAGGTGTCGAGCATGTGTCGAGGTTTAACGAGACTCGATAGATACAGCTATCGAGGAGGTGTTGAGGAGACAAAAACTTTCTCAATCAATCCACCAAGTGTCTAAGAGGTGTCGAGATTGCGATAAGGAAAAAGCTTAAGAAGCTCAATAGATAGCCAACTATCGAGAGGTGTCGAGCTATCTACCCACAGGTGTCGAGCTATTTGTCCAGCTTTAATGAACACTTTTTCTTCACTTGTTTCTTGGTCCAATCTTCATGGCTTTAACACTAGACTTGAACAACATATTCCTTGAAGTATTAAACACATATTAGATCTACCGAAATATAAGTAAAGTGCGTTTTGTCAAAGGATTAGCCAACTATATAAATTATTGACATATGTTCTTAACAAGTGAAACACATATGTCCTAACATTTACAACTATGTCTTTTGTTGGCTTTATTCCATGACAAAAAATGTTGTATTTGCTTTAATTTATTTCCTTGTATTTTGTGGAATTTTATTGTATTGGGTTTAGTATTAAGTTGGTGAAGACTTAAGCTTAATTGAAGAATCAGTGCATTTCACGACTAGCTCACGAGAAGTTCGCAAGAAGGGTTCCCGCGAAAAGGGCATGTGAGAAGGCCATAACTGGAAGTTGAAAAGTCATGCCAGGCTGTCAGTTTCACGAGTATCTCGTGGGTAAGGCCTTCTCGCAAGGTAGTCACGAAACATTCTGCTTGGAGGATTTTTTTGTGTGACTTTCTTACCCTTCAACCATACTATATATACCCTCATTACCCACAAATGTAAAAGAGGTCATTTAGAGAGAAAAACCCTAGATAGGTTTTCAACAACACACACACCCATCTTTTTGAGAGAGAGAGAGAGCTACTCATCCTTAGTGAGAAATCATTGTAGCTTCATCTCCATCCCTCTCCCATTGTCATACCTTGAGAGGTGATTTATACCCAAATACAACCCACACCTATTCAGAGTGTAGAGAGTGTATTGGAGTAGGAGCTACTCATCTTTAGGGATTTGCCAAAAGAAGCCAGTGAGGCTTGGTGGATGCAATCAGACATATTGCGGGATCTAGAAAGCTAGACAAGACACAGTTCCGAGAAGCCTTGTTGGAGTAGGAGCTCAGAGGGCTTAGGTACATCGGGTAGATTAGGCTTGGAGCGTCTCTTGCTAACTCATGTATCCCAATTGATTGTTTAGTGGATCGATTACCGCTTGGAGGGCAGTGGAGAAGTTTTTCGCCGAGTTCTTCGGTTTCCTCTTCGATAACACATCGGCGTGTTATCTTGTGTTTGCGTTCTCTCTGCCCTTACTCTGATGCTTTACTTTTATTGTTGGTTGATCATGTTTATGCACTAGAGTAGTTCGGTTGTTTGCGCTTCATTTACTTTTGTTTCTACACTTAGATAAGTTAGAGTGAAATTAACCGTGCCGTAATCTTTTAATTGGAGGTCTAAACAGCTCTTGTGTTTTAACACATTTTCGAGCTTTCATAAGGTTTAAGAGAGGAGTAGAAGAGATATAGATGAAAGAAAAATTGCTGCCATAGTTTCTCAATCCATGAAACAAAGATACTATCCTCACAAATACCTTGCATATTGAATTGCTGGGTTGAAAGCTAATAAAACAGTCTTGATAGTAAAGAGACTAGAGATATACATGAGAGAAGTGGTTGATAGATGGGTGAGGAAATACCATTTGATGTGAATGTCATAGGCAATAGAGATGATTATAATTTTTATGTGTGTGCAAAAAATGTAAAACTTTCTTTAATTGCTAAGATTAGCATTCCTAAGATAAGTATTTGAATTTTAAAAAAAAGGTCGCATCAAATACCAAGCATAAAATTTAAAATAAGAACAATAGTAAAAGCCTTAATATTGTTCACATTTATTTCTTTTCCAGTACAATTCCAACAACAAATGAAGCATTAAATTAATAACCTTTTCACACATTAGATTCTCATATTTGATGGAGTTGTACCGGAAAAGAACTTATGTACATAATATTTGCTTATGGAAGGTCATGGGCCTTGGTGAGTGGGGAAGGTATGTTAAATCTTTTTGATGACTCAAACTTTGCTCATTCAATCAGTTCCCAATTGAACCAAAAATAAATTCCAATTTCCCTCATCATTCCCTCACTTAATCCTTCATTTTCTCAGCAACTAATCAAAAACCTCATCTTTCTAATTACGCAAACAGAATAATTCCCTTGAGTTATACTCTTTAAACAAAAATAACAAATAACAAAGCATATATAATCACAAATTTCTCAAGAAACAAACAGAGATGGAAAGCGAGAGAGAGAAAGTGAGTTAGGGCAAGAAGGAAAGAATCTTAGCATGCAGATTCAAGAAAAGGTGACTTGTCAGCCCAGACCAAGTTGTCACCGGAGGGAATGGTGGTGCGTTTGGGTACGGAGACCTCCACCGCTGCATCATCTACCACTTTTTTGCTGATTGATGCTTTATGGGTTATTTTCAGTGCTTTGAATTATCTCTCTCACTATGTCTCTAAGTCTTTGCTTTGCTTTGGGACTGTTGGTCTGTGCAAACGCAAAGTGCTTTTGTTTAACGAAGAAGACCCAAGTTTTTTGTTTAAAATAAAACCTAAGATATCAAAAAATTAAAATAAAATAAAATAAAACCTAAAATAAAAAGAATCTAAAAGAAAAAGAAAAAAAAAATAGTGATGACATGGAAAATTGTGGGAACTTGAAAGGGTGTTTTTTTTTTTTTTTTTTTTTTGAAATAGGAACCAAACAATTTTCATTAATTTAAAGCATTAGCATCCAAATACAATGCATCCACCATAGGTAGGGGATCTTCCTCCAACCAAACAATATCATCATCAATAAATCTAGCCAAAGCATGAGTGACCCCATTAGTGGTACGCCTAACACGGTTAATTGAAATAGATCTAAAACCCGCAGCCAACCACCAAATATTCTCATAAATTAATCCAAGCCTGGAAAGATTCGGTTGAGCCTGGGAAACCGTCTACATCACCAATGCACTATCACCTTCCAAAATAATTTCCATCAAGCCCGCATCTATTGCAAACTCAAGTGCTTTACGGCATGCAAGCACTTACACCTCTTCACTATCCCAAATAGCACCACCCTTCACAGCCAAAGCAGCCATTACTTCTCCCTTCTCATTTCTAATCACAGCCCCATAACCCGAAGCAGCTCCTTCTTCAAAGCGAGCACCATCAAAATTCAGTTTGAAGCAATCCCATCGGAGGTTGCCATACCTGTTGTGGCACAGACAGATTTGGAGTTGAAACACGCAGCTGGACTTGTGCCTCTGTGAATTCTCTCAAATACTCCAATGCTCACTGAGATGACCTTGAAGGATGTTGGAATACACCCCCATACAAGCTTGTGTTGTGCTGATTCCATATCTGCCAACAGGTGACCCAAAACAGATCTGATTCCTCCCCTGAAAGTCTCGGCATCAAACTTGCAACCAGCTGCAGAAAATTAGTCTACACAGTACCTGATTTTTGAAGTTGAGGTAAACTCCCAGCCCAAACATCTTGTGCTACCCCACATCCCCACAACACATGCAAAACTAATTCCTCTTCAAGCTGATAAGAACTACATTGTGCCTCCTTTACTATCCTTCTACGTGCCAGATTTGCTTGTGTGGGTAGAATATTCAGACATGCACGCCATGAAAAAATTTTAATCTTGCTAGGAACATTAGCCTGCCAGACACGTGACCAGAGTGCCCCATTCATTCCTTGCATTGAAGACTCCCCAAGGTTGCTCTCTTCCATCTGTAGCTATTTTGCCACATTGTATCCGGACTTCACTGTATAGTTTCCCTTTTTTGAAGCAGACCACACCACCACATCTTGCACCAACCGCCTACTCAAAAGCACTTGGAGAATAGCATCTGCATTAAATGGATGGAACATGACCTTGATACGTTCTGTCCCTTTGCTGATATGGCCAAGAAATTAAATCCAAGACCCTCCACTCCCAAATCTCCTCCTTCGGTTGAAAAAGAATTTTTTTTGTTGGTTGGTTAGGTAGCCAACAATCCTTTAAAACCCGAATAGAAGCTCCATTACCCACTCTCCAATAACATCCTTTCTTCAAAATTGGTTGAGCCGCTAACAAACTTTTCCACACATAGGAACTATTTTGATAGTCCTTCACCTCAAGGAATTCACACCTCGGAAAATATATTGTCTTGAAACAACTATATAAAAGAGAGTTTTTATCCTGCAATAACCGCCATCCCTGAACAGGAAACTCCTAAGAACCCCAACAATAGAATGGGGGTTTTTAAGAACTCGTTCCCTAGTCACGCTCCGGTCTCAACATGTTGGGCCGAGAAAATGTCCGATTCCCAGCATCCCCCTACCATCACTACAATTAATGCTATTAATACTATCTGGCTTTGTGAGGAACATCTGGATCAACCCCTGCATTCCGGCTTCCAAAGGCGATCCTAAGCTAAGGGAAGAAGAATTTTGAAAAGGGATAAGGCTGTAAGTCTAGAACAGATTCATCAATAGAGTAGGAACCCCTCGTCCTTGTTCTGGACCTGACCGGTGCAATAATCCATCTTTTTAAGGATTTCGAGAGAGCCCTTGACCTATGGGTATGGTCTCTCTGAAGGTCTTTAATGGCTCTTAGCTGCAGGTTTCCCTTTGGGTATAATGCAGGCCCTGAACTTACTAGCGTTTCTGCCCCAGTAGCGAGGAGTTTACTTCCAGAATAAGTAGGTTGGTAATTTCATACCATACATGATGTCATTTGCTCATCCTTCTCCTCGCCGGGAAGCCTTTCGCTAGTTTGGTGGTAGCTTTGGTGCCCTCCTGCCTCTCGATTCTCGGCAGGGTTTTCCCAACCTCAATCATTTCATATTTTGTTCTTTCTACAACGATCCACAAAGTGGAACGAATAAAAACCTTTGCGTAGTGCTTCACCATGCTCCTTGTTGCACGCGCTAGGGACTGTATAACCGTCTGCTCTCGGTGGTTTGACATGCCAGTTAATCGGGCTCCGAGCCATTTGGATTTCCTTTCCTTTACCCCTTTTAGGTCTAATTTTTGAAGCTATTGTGATTCAACTTCTATGAAGGTGAAGATAGGAAGGAGAGTCCAGTCAGTGAACTGAAGCCGTCAATGGATGATTTAGATGCAAATATATGGAAATGTAAATGAATGATGCAATGTAATGGAATGTGCATAATGACAGCCTAAGAGATCGAAAATCCCACTTTAAAGAAAGAGAACAGCGGCAGCGGTAAATGATTCTCATATGGTTATGCTCTTTCTACTTTTAGTTCTTGACAGAGGGCTCAAGAGAGATAAGCAAGGAGATGCGATTAGTTACTATATAGTAGCTAGGTTCTTTCTTGTTTGAATCTCTATCCTAGTAGGAAGGGTAGAGCAAGCAAAGATAGAAAAGAATGTATCAAATATAGCACTGGTAGCTAGGGGAATGTAGGATTGATAGCATCTACTGCAAAATGGGGCAACCAAATTAAGTGTAAATTGATTATATGGCGATTCTCTGCCTTACAGAATTGAAGAGAGAGGCCCCTCATCCTCTCTTTCTACTAGCCCACCCTTTAGGTTATGTCTCCTTTTACTGTGCTGGTAGTGTAATAATAGTATACTAAGGACTAAGAGCTTCTCTTTTGATAGCTAGATGTAGCCTACATGTGGTTCGGGAAAATTTGGATGATTGAAGCAGCACCTTGCAAATGTCGATCAGTGCTTGTCACATGAGAAATCCTTTGATCAAATGACTCTTTTGAAATCAGAGAGGACTTTTCTTTGGATCGTAGCGTAGGCTAGGGTGAAGGGTTAAGAAGGAAGGATTGAAAAGTTCAAAGTAGTGTTTGAGGGTTAAGAACCAAAAGTCACCTTGTCATTGCTACTCCTTGATTTCTAACCTTTTTCCCCACAGTTCCCCTATTATTCGAGTTTTTAGAATTCGAATGATTGTTTTTTTTTTTTTGGCGATTGAACCTGAGATCTTTTTCTCAAGCTGCCTACCTACCCTTTTGAAGGGATTAAGTCATAACGTAGTTCTTGAACTACTGCACCCGCGCATACCTCTTCTTGCTTACTTCGTTAGCAAGGTTTTCCCAACAAAGACCTTAACGTATCTGCCCTCGTGAGAAGATATTAGGATTTGAAATCCCTCTTCCTCCCTCTGTTTATTCTTAGTCGTCATTCTTCCACTCTGGATCCTCCCCGCAGTGGGCGAATTTTACTTTTTATAAGCTAGCCAGTCTCCTAGTTTGCATTATACTTTTCTTTCGCTAAGATTTCCCTGTAGGTTTGCCAATGGAACTCCGTCTCCATCTCTTCGTCTTCGTTATCTAGCGTGAGTCTTAGTAGTACTTCTTGGTTGTTATCGATATTGATTTTATACTACCTGCCGTTTTCTACCTTGTTTGGAGTGTGTTAGGTTCTAAAGATTTAGGATTTTATGTATTTAGAAATCTAATTTGTATTTTTGGCAAACCATAATCAAAACAGGTTGTTTAGTCTTATTTAAGCTTGCTCAAAATTGGGTCTTTCATGTAAAGTTGGAATCGAGAGGCTGCAGATGCATTGGTGCATTTCGGCTTGGCTCGATCGATCGATTGAATCTTGGGCAGAATGTTTTTCTGCAGAATTTTCTAGCTCAGCCCTAACTCATTAAACGTTTTGGGTTTTCTGTTTTTACCCTTGGTATATAAAGAAAAACCCTAGCCACTTTTTTAGAGTTGCTCCAGTTGAGTTGTTGCTCATACTTTGCTGTTTTTGTGTAAATCTCTTGTCAGATTTAGAGGAGCTTTCCTTTACATAAAGCTTAGGGTTTTCAAGGTAGAGAGTACTTCAACATCTCGATGATTAACTCGGTTGCTACCATTGAAGCTTAATGAATATCAAGCATGGGTGCTTGTAGCTGATTGGAGAATCCAAGAAAGAAGGAGTCTGTGGATTCGAAGCTTGCATATGGTCGTGTTAGTAAGTTCTACTGGTGGGTAGCATTAAGAAGTCAAGCGGGGAGCTTGTAAGTCCTTTTGTATGAACTTCGATTCTTTCACATAGTGGATTCAGGTTTACCTTGAGGATAGCTAGGTCAAATCCTTCCCAGGTTTTTACCGTGTGGTTTCCTAGGTGATCATATCATATCATTGTGTCTTTCATATTTTCGATGCTTTATACTTTTGATATAATTGTATGTTTGTGATAACCTAGAATTGCTTAAATTGACTAAGTTAATCACTTGGCTAATTAACTAGGTTAATTTGGTTGTTTTAAGTGGTCTAAAACTGTTCAAGTGGTATCAAAGCAGGTAACTCTCTTGTTAGAGATTTTTTTATCTCTGAGTTGATCCTTGACCCCTGTTGTCATGGAGCATGGACACTCTCTTGTTGTTCCTCCTCACTTTGATGGGAATAACTATGCTTATTGGAAAGTAAGGATGGAAGCATTCCTAAAATCTATTGATGAGAGGGTTTGGAATTCCGTTGAATACGGATGGCAGAAGCCCACTACTCTTGTGAGTGGGTGGCAAACTTCTGAAAAAGAAGCAGCAGGCTTCAATAGCAAAGCTATGAATGCCATCTTCAATGCTATTTCTATGGAGGAATTTAGGAGAATCTCTAATGTTGAGGTTGCTCACACTACTTGGAAAATCCTTCAAACTGTGCATGAAGGCACAAAGGCAGTTAAGATTAATAAACTGCAGTAATTGACTTCTAGATTTGAAAGCATTAGAATGTCTGATGATGAATCTTTTGATAAATTCTATGCTAAATTAAATGATATTGTTAATTCTGCTTTTAATTTGGGTGAAATCTATGATCAACCTAAAATTGTTAGGAAGATACTTAAATCTTTAACTGAAGACTTTAGACCCAAAGTGACTGCCATTACTGAGAGCAAAGACGTGGACACCATTCCTGTTGATGAGCTTGTAGGATCTCTTCAGTCCTATGAGTTTGACCTACCTAAAGTGAACAAATCCAAATTAATGGCTCTTAAGTCAGTTGATGATGTTGATGTTGGTGGATTTGATGATGAGCTCTCTGCTACAGAGATTGCTTACCTTACCAAGAACTTTAGAAACTTTGTTAGGAATAACAATAGAAAGGCAAGAGGTACAAACACTATTGAACCTAGAAACTTTAGGAAGAATGATCCCACTAAGGTTAATAATTTTGAAAAACCTAGAGAAAAAGTTGGTCAATCTTCAAATAATCCTTTGGGTGCTTAGTGTTTTGGCTGTCAAGGGTATGGTCATGTGAAATCTAAATGTCCTACATTCTTGAGATCTAAAGGTAAAGCTATGACTGTAACCCTTAGTGATAATGAGATTTTTGATGATGAGTCTGGATGTGAGTGAAAGATGTTTACTATTAGGCTGTAGTAAGTGAAAGTATATATGTTGAAGAGAATCCTTCTAATGGGGAACTTTCTGAGGATGCAGATCTTTAAGAGGCCTACAATAAACTTTGCAAAACTGCTGCAAAGGATGCTATGAATGTTGAACTTGGCCTGAAGAAAATTGAATCTCTTGAGCTTGAAAAGAAGAATTTGCTTGTTAATTTGTTTGATGCTAATGATCTTTTGAACAATGTTAAATTTGAGAACATGCTCTTGCTTGATAAAGTTAAAACTTTGGAACATGATTTATCTGTTGCTAGATCTGCTAGTTCTAAACTTGATCACATGTTGAATGTTCAAAAGTATCCTTTTGATAAATCTGGTTTAGGATATGTTGAAAGCATCTTTGATTCTGCACCACATTCTACAAAACTTTGTTCCTCCATCTTCTTCTGAACCTTCTACGAGTGAGGTTGTGAGTGAAACTGTTAAGCCCCCTGTGAGTGAGGTAGTTAAACCTATAGAAGTTTCACCACCTAGGAAGAGTAGGGTTAATCTAGGAGAGTCTAAACCTAAGGATTCTACCCTTTCTAAGGACAAGATACATGGTAAACCTGCTTGGGTTTGTCACTATTGTGGAAAGTCTAGATACATTCGTCCTAAATGTTACAAGCTTCAAGCTGCTAAGAGAGCAAACAAACCAAAAGTGCCTGTGCCTCAAGCATAAGATCCTATGGCACTCATTGGTGAATTGGTAAAGGCGTTAAACCTTTATTCCAATCCTGGAGTTGGAAATCACACGAATGTGAATAAGAACTCCAATGCTCATGGTGCATCTAAAAGGTTTTGGATACAAAAGACTCGATCTAATTGAGTCTTTCTGACATGATCCTTGTGCTTCATTGCTCATTCCTTTGTGACCATTGTTATTTAGTTTTTTGTGTTTTTTTTTTTTTTTGTTCTAGGACTTGTAGTGCATTACATTTATGTATTTCATTCTAGAATTTATTTGTTTTCTCTTTTAATAAAATTTAAAAAAATAAAAGCAAAATATGTTATGGCACTATGTTTCTTGGTTTTTGAAAACAAGGTTGGTCAATTTATTTACACATAACATGTTGTATGTACCTTGTTTAGTGTTGATGAACTTATTTATTGCATTTGACTAGTTGAAGCTTTGTAGTGCATGTTGTGTGGGAAAGATATTTATGGTTTTTGATCACTTTGTCTCGATCTTGAAGTCACATGTTATTTGACTGTCGGACTTGATCCTTTTGAGAAAGGCGTAAATAACTATCTCACCACTGTTCACTAGCCAATCATGAACACCTTAGTGCATATCATAAGATTCTGTGCTCGAGAAAGTATAGCACATACACAAAAAGAACATAAGGTGATGCCTCGACTTAATTGCTTAATGCTTAAAATTGGTGTGTACTATTAGGCTTGATGCCATTTCACATAACTATGAGGGAAAAATTCAAGAAACTTACATGATTGCAAGCTTATGTTCTAGGAGATGTGGGAGTTATATGATGTAACTCTTTAGGTGATAGTCTCTTTTAAATTCTGTGTAATGAATTTTGTAGACTTTGTGATTGATCTCTATTCACATATCACCTCACATGTATCTCAAGCTTTTGCTAGTTTGCACACACTACATAAGTTACTCTTTGTTAAACACTGTACATGTTATTGTGTGTGTTTTTGGTCTGACCAACCAAGTTTGAAAATACCTTGAGTATTATGCAAAATATTTTTTTTGCTTGTGAATTTAAAGGAAGAACTGGTGGAAACTTTTCTTGGAGAAATTGGGATTACAAATTTGGGTTTTTGAAAAAGCATTCCATTTCATCTCATACTCATGCATTGTGTTTCATTGATTTTAATACCTTGAGGAGTTATTTTCAAAAATTGGTTTGAGTTTTTCAAAACTGTAATTTTTCTCAAAATATTGTGATTCGCTGCCTGTTTTAATCGATCCATTCTGTTTTTCGATCGATCGAAAATATTTAAAATTCTTTTTTAAAACTTTTGGAGTGATTCGATCGATCGAAAGTAATTTTCGATCAATCGAAAGTTATGAATCAGGTTTTTTAAACAGTACTTTTTGACTGATTCCACTTCTTTTTCAAAAGTTTTTTTCAAACTTTCTTTTCTTCTCCAACTAAGCAAGGATCTACAGCGATTTTTTGTCGTTTTCCTCCAAAATTTTTGCAAGATTTCTCTTTCCTCAAGTCGGTAAGTCTCTTTTGCCCCTTATTTTTGAGTTTCTTTGCATTTTTCATGCATTTATCATACATTTTTCCTTATATTTTCGGACCTCTTTCTTTTTGGGATTTTTGATATTTCAAGCCCAATTTTGTGAAATTGATCAATGAGTTTTTTTGGGGACAAGCTATAAACATGATCTTGATAGTTTAATTTGATCAATTTTGGGTTTTGTGGAAAATTGAAATTTCTAGGGTTTATAACTGTTTCGAATTAGGGATTTTGTTCAATTAGGTTGAATTTGATAAAATTGGCTTGTTGATTGGATGTAATTAGGCATTATAATCTATGTATTGTATTTTGTAATGCTTAATTCATCAATGTGCTTCAAAATTTTTAAAGTGGTTTTCAAAATTTTGGGGATTTTGGTTTGAAACTCTATGCTTAAGCCAATTTTGTGCAATTGAACTTTTTTTACTGCATTAGTACATGCATCATGCCATTTTAACTATTCATGCATCATATAGTTTTTTTTTTCTATATTCCTTTTGGTGCTAACTTGCAGTCTGCTCTTGATTTTTTATTTGTTTCTCTTTTGGTTTTCTCTTGTGTCTCTGTCCTTTCCTTAGCATCATGCCTAGGAAAACTAGGGCTCGTAGGTCTGTCCCTTCACCTACTCCTTTCCCTCCATCCTTGACCGTGAGAAATTTCCTCGTAAGAAAAACCAGAAAATCTTTGAGAAGCTGAACCTTAGGCGTAAGATTTGGTCTAAGCGGTCTATCATTCTAGATGAGTTGGATCTTGCAATTAGGGCAAACTTAAAGCGTAGGGGCTGGCTACCCTTGGTGGATATTTTTGATCCTCGTCCACCTGCTACCTTGATTCGAGAGCTCTACTCGAACATCTCGATCCGCGTCTATGATTCTAACACTTTAGTCAAGAGTTGGTTACGAGGCATAGAATACACCATTACTCCTACAGTAGTGGCTGATGCTCTAGGGGTACCCTTGGTCCAACACCCTGTCTACCCTTATGATGAGTCTCCAGTTTTGAGTGATGTAATGTCTTACATCACTAGGTCATCTATCCAGTGGGGTTCTGATCCTAAGATCACCACTGCTGAGCTTTCTGAGCTACACTATCTTTTCTTTCGAATAGCGTGTCACTGTTTTTGGCCCATTTCTCATTTGCACACCATTCCTCTCGAGAGGTGTGTATTTTTGTATGCTCTAATTACTGATGCTCCTATCAGTTTTCCCTATTTGTTCCTTCGTTCTTTGAACAAAGTGTATAGGAGTTCATCTTCTTCTTATGCCCTTGTTCATCCTATTTTTATCCATAGGATTTTTCTTTATCTTGATCTTAGTGGTCTCCCTTCCTCGGAGCCTGTGCATGTCATTGGTCCAATAGGTGCGTCTTTTCTTAGATAGAGGGCTGCTCACGTTCGAACTGGCTCTAAACACCCTAGGTCTACACCTTCTGGGTCTGCACCTCCTCCCTCTTCTTCTACAGGTCCTTCAGGTGAGGATGTTCCTGATCTTGATGATGCTGCTGCTGTTCCTCCACCTTCATCGAATGACTTCGACATTCGTCGTTCTTTAGAGATTGTTATGACTGTTCAGGTGGCTCATAGTCAGATTTTGGTGGACTTGCTTGACGAGATCCATGCGTTACAAGCTGATCTGGCACATCTTCGTTCCCCCTTACCACCTCCTTTTGATGATGGATTGTGATTGCCCTTTAGCATTCCATCACAAAAAGGGGGAGTATAGTTTGTAGAGGAGTTTTGTAGTTAAGGAGAGTTTTTTTTTTTTTTTTTTTTTTGTTTTTGTTTTTGTTTTGTTTTGAGGAGCTAGTGGAGTTGTTAGATTGTATTTAGGCGCTTCACCTTGTATATCATTTTTTTTTTTTGGATATTCATGTTAGGGGGAGTAACATTGATTGATATACATGTTTTCTTTTTTATTCTTGTTGCTTTGGATTCACTGTTTATTGATTTATATTCTATGAGTTATTCATTTGATATATGTCTTTATTGTGTGTTGTGTGAATCATACAAGAATGTTATACCTGTTTACATACTATTTTCTGTCACACTGCGTTTATACGTTTGTTGAGTATTTTAAGAATAAACAGGTTGATTCAATTGAGCTGCTGTCTACACTTGCAATTAATGGATAGTAGTTAGGATTCAATTTTGGTTTTATGAACATTATTCTTAATTGTAAACTTTGACCTTAGTGTTTGTGTTTTGTCACGAATTGCCAAAGGGGGAGTTTGTTAGGTTCTAAAGATTTAGGATTTTATGTATTTAGAACTCTAATTTGTATTGTTTGCAAACCATGATCAAAACAGGTTGTTTAGTCTTGTTTAGGCTTGCTCAAAGTTGGGTCTTTCATGTAAAGTTGGAATCGAGAGGTTGTAGATGCATTGGTGCATTTCGGTCTGGCTTGATCGATCGAAAGGAAGACTCAATCGATCGAATCTCGGGCAGAATGTTTTTCTACAGAATTTTCCAGCTCAGCCCTAACTTATTAAACGTTTTGGGTTTTCTGTTTTTACCCTAGGTATATAAAGAAAAACCCTAGCCACATTTTTAGAGTTGCTCCAGTTGAGTTGTTGCTCATACTTTGCTGTTTTTGTGTAAATCTCTTGTGAGATCTAGAGGAGCTTTCCTTTACACAAAACTTAAGGTTTTCAAGGTAGAGATTACTTCAACATCTTGATGATCAACTCGGTTGTTACCATTGAAGCTTAATGAATATCAAGTGTGGGTGCTTGTAGCTGATTGGAGAATCCAAGAAAGAAGGAGTTTGTGGATTCGGAGCTTGCACGTGGTCGTGTCAGTAAGTTCTATTGGTGGGTAGCATTAGGAAGTCAAGCGGGGAGCTTGTAAGTCTTTTTGTATGAACTTCGATTCTTTCGCATAGTGGATTCAGGTTTACCTTGAGAATAGCTAGGTCAAATCTTTCCTAGGTTTTTATCGTGTGGTTTCCTGGGTGATCATATCATTGTGTCTTTTATATTTCTGCTGCTTTATACTTTTGATATGATTGTATGCTTGTGATAACCTAGAATTGCTTAAATTGACTAAGTTAATCACTTGGCTAATTAACTAGGTTAATCTAGTTGTTTTAAGGGGTCTAAAACTGTTCAGAGTGATTTCTAAGGGCTAGGTTGCGTAATCTATCTTGTTTGGGTCTTCATTTCTCCATACATTACAATGACAAAAGTTCCATTCTTGCTTTAGAAGTTGTTTTTGCCAAGTGATCTGTTCTGACCCTTCAGAATGCAACCTGACCTCTACTTTGCTTTCTTTCTTCTTTGTTTTTCTCACTTCTCTTTTCTAAGTTAGGTTTCTTCAAAGGGATTTTGCAAAGTCAATAATGGGAAGAGAGTGTAGCTTATTCTTCTTTTTTTCTTTGAACCTATAGCTTTGCCAATCTCCTAAGGTTGATTAAGATTTCCATTCTACCGGTCCCATTATTATCCATCACTAATCTGACTGTCTTTAACTCAGCGCACTGTCCGTGCTTTGTGAAAAAGATTCCTTTTAATAGGACTTCATCCTCACTTATTGCGTGAAATAGTCTCTCTTTTTTGAATTTTAGATATGAGTCCATATAATCTTTGCAAAAGTTTCTTTCTTCTGGATCGAGGTGATAAGGGATAAAGTACCCCTCGCAATAATTATAGTCAAAGTGAACATGATTTGGTGTCGTACTAAAGAAGGCGAAGGGTGAATTGCACACCCTTATTCTTCTAAGGAATCCCCAAAGTGTTGCTATAATCCTGCCTTCATCTAGATCATGTATATTTGATGATATTCTCATCCTTATGTACCTTGCTCTAAAGGTCCCTGATCTCTCATGCTAGCTTGTAGTTTGTTGGCTATCATTACGATAGGCACATTTGCTTTCTTGTGAAATGCCCGTGAATCCTTTAGGTTGAGTCACATCGCTGCACTAGCCTTAGAAAACTCCTAACACAGTAAGGAAATAAAGCCACAGCCAACTTCCAAAATAAGAGATCCCCGACCAACCTTCAAGTAAGAACATAAATTCCAATCAAATAGGAAGTAGTGCATATAAGAAGGGAGACTACCTAAGAGTTCATTCAGGAGTTACCTTTCGGGCTCCCCTCATCCGGTGAGGCAGGGGGATCCCTTACGCTCATAAGTTCAATAATAAAAAAAATGACAATCTCATTTCTTGCTTTACTACGCTATTTGTCTAGAAGCCCAAAAAGACAGAACTAAGGGGAGGTGTCTTCACTTTAGGTTTAGAATAGAAAGGAGTTGAAGAAGTCTTTCTCTTAGAAACAGCGTCTTTTTTGCTTAAAAAAAGCTCTTTAAGCAATCCACGAGGAAATCTTGAATCTTGGCAGAGGTAGCCCGATAAACCAGACAAGCTGAAGGGACTGCCTCACATACTAGATCGGGAAGCTCAAGAACGGGATTTTGGTATTTTATACTATACTAGAAGAAGATCTTGCAGACTCTAGACCTATAGTATGATTAGTCTAATAGTGCCATAGCACAGAGACTCCTGCTAGAAAATGGAAGTTGGTCTTTCCGGTCCTAGGTCACTATTATCGGTCTTTCTGGATCGGGGTTAGCGGGCTTGCCTCTTTCTTTCTTATTGGTCATAAGAAGCAAACAAAAATAGCACTACTAGCTATTGAACTCCAAAAAGTGCCAAAAAGGAAGACTTTTTTGACAGTAACCCTCGATATTTCCAAAAAATTAGATGGTCCTGAAATAGAGTGTAAATATCTCTATCTCACGGAAAGGAAATGCCCATGATTCAGTGACACCAAAACCCTCGATTTGCTGCACAGAGGTTATTTGAGAGCCCCTCTTTTGCCATGGACTAAGCTTGCCCTTCCGCCCTACTATCCACGCGCGTAACACCAACTTAGCTCAGAAAGTGTACCTAGCGAGGTTTTTTGACTCCCTTCCAAGCCTGTCTACTCTGGAAAACAACAAAAACAACTCCCATCAAATCAACAGCCCCTTGTTGGTTGTTGGCCTGACCAGATTTGTTGATGGAAGGTCCTTACTGCTTTGCCATCCAGAGCCTGGGGGTTCCAAGGAGTGTTGATTAATAGGCCCCAATAGTCTTATTGGAAGAAAAAGTTCCTCCCAAAAAACCATGCAAGACAGTTGAATAAGGTGAGTGAAACATTTAAAATGGAGAAAAAAGCTTGGTTTGAAGGGATTTGAGGCCGGTTTTCAATTCGCTTCCCACCACGCGAAGTTCAAACCTCGCCGGAGAGAGAGAATTAGTTAGAATCTATCCTAGCGTGCTCTAAACCTACAGTCAACTAGCTACTTGCCACAGGTAGCTTGCTTCATTGCATTCATGAATTCTTTGTTTGATTCTTCGGGCTTCTTCCGATCTGCTTGACATCATTTCCCTCTACTCCAAGTATTCCGAAGTATGTTCCTCCTTTCGTGGTTCTTCAGGTGCATTATTCACCGAGCTCGAAGGCAATGCACCTTCCCCATTAATCACCATGAATTGTCTTATTGCTTCGGCGATTTTTATATAATATCCTCTTAGTTTTGAGTAGGGGAACCCATTCTGAAAGGTTCTTCTTCCTCTTCCGCTTTTCCCCATCTTGCTAATCATAATGAAGGGGCAGGCAATCGGTCAAAGGTATTCCGAAGTCAGAATTCCGGCAAACACCAAGAAGTATCCATTCTTAGCACAAAGAAACTGATGGCTTTTAGAGAATCTTTCCTCTTCAATTATACACGATTTACTGGGGTTGTCCTCCTTTCTTGGGAGTTAAGCGATGAGTTGGGTAAGCTTCCTAAGGATATGGCTTCACAGGGGCGACTAAGGACACACCCAACCAAACGGTAGGTAAAAATGGTCTCCTTTGGTACAATCTCCTCCGCTGGGTCTATCCTGTGCGGTTGTTTTCAACAAGTAGTGCAATCAAAAAGTATTCTATGAATGAATTCCTTCATAGCCTTCATAAATAGAGTAGAGTAGAAAGAAGACTCACTACTTAATTTGAAGGTGACATCCCTTGCTACCTTTACGAAGATTTCCCTTCTTTGCTTCTTTTGTTTGAAATAGGACCAGACGGGGTAGAATCAGGTTGTAAAGAAAGAAACCGCTAGGCCAGAGCGAGGGATTGTCCTGTCCTCCTCACTGACCACAAAGAAGATGGCTCTGTCGCTAAGCAGGCCAACAGAGAGGACACCAAATGCCTAAACAAGACAAAAACCTACTATATGCTTAACACAAACTTTCTGGTCCTCCCTCTAGCACACAGGGATCGGCCCTACGCACTGGGGACGAAGCGTAGAGGTTAGTTTAGCTTATTGTACCAGAGTGGTTCATTGTCAAAAGAAGAACAATGGGCTGTAGCATTTCCTATTAATTTGTCTAGGGGATGTAAAAGAGGGCTTTCTCGTCTAAAGGCAGGGGTGAGCTTTTTCACTATACAATGACCACTACGAACGAAGGACCAATGACAATGAAGGAGGAGAGGAGGAGTAGATCTCTGAAATAGGGATTATTTGAGTGAGATATGGGGCTTGCTATGCAAAACTTTTTAACACTTTTAAGAGAAGAAGTAGTAGTCTTAAGAGGCAAAATTGGATGGATAAATTAGTAAAAAAAGTAGATTTTCTTTGGGAAATGAAGTCCGTTTATAGGGAATAAAGGCTCGAAAAGGAATTGCAAGAAGTGAAAAAGGCACTGTTGCACTCTACTTTTAAGTTTTCCTCAATGTATCGCTCATGGATTCCTAAACCAAATAAACTTGGGGAACTGTGAGCCATTATGAAGCCCGACAAGGCGGATATTCTCGTAATGGATGCGCTCTCTCATTTGTTGAATATAGTGTTTGTGGACATATTTCTAACCAACTTTCACGGGTTTAGGTAGGGGCCCAATTACTTTCTTTCATGAAGTCCAGAGCTGGGGTCTGATTGATAGACTAATAAAATCAGACGTAGTAAAGTTCTTCAACAACATAGATCATGGGCTCTTAATCTCAGTTCTTCAATCCTATTTAGGTGAGGAAAATGCATCCTTCTGTAATATCATTTCCACTTTCCTCCAAACTCCAATCTTAGACAAAAAGGGGCATTCTTATTCAAATCGCACGAAAGGCATCGCTCAAGGCAGCCCCCTCTCCCCCGTCCGTGCTAATGAACATTTTTCTACATCAACTTGATTTGCAAATCAATTCTTCCTTTATGAAAAAAAGAAAGAAATGAAATATGATATGGAGAGGAAGGTTTAGAAAGTAAGCTATTCTCAATTGTTATAGGCGATTTCATTTAATTGATTAATGGATTTCTTTTTTTTATTGATTTTCATTTTAATTATCTTTGAGATTTTTCGAGTGTTCCATTTATTCTTTTTTGTTTCTATTGTCTTCCTTTGGCTCTTCCAA